>VZRN01005169.1:2356550-2449914 GCA_013397935.1 Dasyornis broadbenti | reverse complement strand
TTTTTTTTAAGGAGAAGAAGAGATATAAAACATATAACTGCATCTTGAGTCCTTCCAGACAAGGCCTTCCTGAAAGCAGTTCTGAAGTACGTTGCATCCATATTTGGATTAAATTTAGATTAAATTTAGAGTACAGCAGGAGGAGTTGGTTTTTCTGAAGACACCAGGAATCTATGAGAAAAAAAAAATATCCTTTCTGGCAATCTGTTGTGTACTTATATATTATGCCCCATCCCTGGAGGAGTTCAAGGCCAGATTGGATGGGGCATTGAGCAAACTGGGCTAGTGGAAGGTGTCCCTGCCTGTGTCAGAGAGGTTGAGATGAGAGGATCTTTAAGGTCCCTTCCAACCCAAACTTTTCTACGATTCTGTGATTCTATGGTTCTGTTTCTAGAAGCTGTGAACTACTGAAAACTACGTACAACGCCTTGTCCTGGACTAGAACAAGGTGGATTAAAGGAACTTGAATACTCCAGATTCTGTCTGCTTATATCTTTCTCAGTAGGGGTCACAGAAAGGAAATAAGGCAAGAAAGAAATTATAGGGTCAGCCAAATTTTTTTTTTTTGTGAAATTTCTTGTGTAGGAATTTGTGTTTTCATTAAATACATACCTACAATGTCTGCTTTCCTCAAGCTTTAAATTTTCATCAGATAACGAAAGCTTCAGGATTTTCATCAAAAAGGCAATTTTCCACAGGAAGGAATTCTATTGTTTGACTGTATCTAGAAGTTACCAATTTCAGAAGTTTGCTAAGCTGAACTGCAATGAATGTGATTATTTGCAATCAACGCTACCCCTCACTGTGAAACGTGAGCAGTCGTTACTGAGAGCAGAACAGATGAGTGTGTGCAAGCCATGAAGAGAACAAGTCCAGCACACCTTAACATCTTCTAACTGCAGGTGAAGACTCCCGTTTCTCCGTATCCATCATATTTTTCCCTCTTACTGGTGTTTGGAATACTTTCTCCTCCTCTGATGTCAATGTTTGATCAGAGTTGGTTTGCAAATGAAAATGTTGAAGTAGGGAGTCTGCTCAGAATAATAATCAAACCTTTAAAGTTAATTGTAATGAAAAAGCTGTTTAGCCCTGTTCTAATTCTAAAAATTTAGTGCACATTAACCTTTTGCTGGGCCATCTTGTGAGGAAGGGATACATCCCATCTGTTGCACCACAAAAGAAACTAATATCAGGGAATGGATGATCTCTGTTTGCCTTCAAGTTTCATTTTAATCTTAATTGGGGTGGTACTATGAGGTTTTCTGCTTGGCTGAAGGCAAAACTGGAACCTGGTAAAGCAGGCACTTTTTTTCATTTATTCTGTGTTTTAGCTGTAATAAAAGAACCTTCCCAATTTCCTCATAATCTGTTGCATGTCAATTCCCTCAGGTTGCTAGCTTCATTCTATTTCTATTTTTAGACTACGGTAGTTGACTCTTGTTCTTCTCAGCCACTCTTTGCTTAACCTCTAATTTGAGTTTGCCAGTCTTTCCTGTTTGTTACTTAGAAAAAATGCTCCAGTGAGTAAGAAACAAGTTCTTTGTGCAGAGAAGCAAAAGTTTATTTTTCTCTTATTGTCTCATCCTGTGCATCTTGCTGAGTATTTCAGTGCACTATTGTGTCCTGCAATAAATCCACCAAAACCCAGAAAGTGCAAAAATTGAGGTTGCAGGTGTAATGATAGCTCAGGCTGCCAGTGCACAGGAGGATCCACCAGAGTGAAACCCGGGGCTTGTGTAAAGCAGAGGCAAGGTTTTCTTTTCCTTCACTGGACCGGGATTTTGTTTGGGTCTTTATAAGAACCAGAAGCATAAACAAACCTTTTTTCTCAAATTATGCATCATTCAGTACTGCAAATTCGAAAAGCTATTTCAAAAAACAAAAAGTACTCAGACTCTTCCAGAAGCTGTGATATCTTTACATCTTTACTTTGTAACTATGATCTTCATTTTACTTTACTTTTAAGGCTTTTGGGATCATTTAAAGCAGATATTTCAAATTTTCCTGTATTGTATATCTGGGTATGGAATCTGGTGTTACTTGTCTTTTGCAGTCAAGGCTGTGAGTAAAACATCAGGTATTTCAAAGTTTGCTGTAACTCGAGAGAAAGCCCCCACTAATTAAACTTGGAGAAGTGATGATTGGAGTGAGGAAAAGGACAGACATCAAATGATGAATTGCAGCCAAGAGAGATTGGAATAACCTGTAGGAAGAGTCTCTATAAAATTTATATACCATGAAACTTACATGTGAAGAAAAAACTCCCTCCTCTTACTATGGGTGGCACAGAAATTTTTGCTTTCCCATGGAGAAATGGTATCTGCACTTTTTTTTAATTTTTTTGATGTTACAGTTATTAAAATGAAATGTTTTATGCTGTCACTGATGTCCTAACTTATTCAAACCTCTTCTCTAACTCTTTGACTATAGATCTTATCTGGAGCCCATTGCAGGTAACAAAATTACAGCCCTGCTGCACTTTAAGAGTTTGTTTCCCCTTCTACTGAATTCCCATGGAGTTTTTAGCACTGGCTTAACTAGGAGTAGGCTCTGTTTTTAAATTCATACTCTTGATTTCAAATACAAATACATATTTCATAGAAAGAGCTTTCTGATGATAATAAATATTCTCACGCTGGAGGAAACAGCAGTGTGGAAATTATAATCCAGCCAAGCAAAATTTGAGTTCTGTTTTTTCTGAGAAGAAACTTCAAGTTTATGCTCAAAAGAAAAAAAAAAAAAAAAATCAGGAAAATAATAAAACTCTATAAATCAGGCAATGGTGATTCTGATCTATCTGTATTTTAGAAGTATAGTCCAAGGGATTAAAAACATGATAATACCATGATAACAGAAATGGTGTAAACATTTCAAATAAGAAGGATTGTGTCATCTAGATAATGTGACCTCTGAAGAAAGAGTGAAAGAAACTGTAGTTATTTAAGCCTAACAAAGCAAAGAGGGAGACTGAGATATTTGATCTCAAATATAGGGAGAATAATTCTGCCAGGAGGATTGGAAAACAACGGTCTGCTGCATTCATGATGGGTGCAACACACAAACAAAAAGGTAAACTTCATCAGGAAAAAAAATCTGGCTCATACAATAGGGTGGAATTACAAAAAATACAATACGAAAAATTTCCTGTCAGGGTGATGAAGTACTAGAATAGATTATTTAACCTGTTCTGAGAACTTCTTAGATGAAAACAGAAGTTAAAGTGGCACAGTATAGCTGATCCCATTAAGGGGCAGATGGCTGTATGAACTCAATGTTTTCTGGCCTCTCACAGCCTGTTTTCCTCCGATAAGAAAACATTTTCCTTTTAAAAATATCACCTAAAGAAACTGCCTTTGTTGAAAGTAAAATGTTTTGCAGGAATATGCTACCTTGGGTACAGATCTGTTGGGATTTTGACTTTAATGATTTTGAACTGGCTTCTTCAGCTGTTATTCTGAAATGATAAATTCAATATGCAAAATGAAAGTCTAGAACAAAAGGAAATTATTTGAAATTATTCCTAGGGTTTTTTGTTGTTTTGGTTTGGTTTTTGATTTTTTGGGTTTTTTTAATAATCTATGGATCTCTCGAAAGCAATGATTAATTCAGTTTTGGAAAGAAGTTGTGTAATGCCAGTATTTCCTGGATATTTTTGTTTCAAACTCTACCACTGTATCACAAACATGTATGTTTTCAGTAACTCAGTTTGCCAAAGTATTAAATTTGGGTCTGTCAATTTTTAGTTAAAGCTAGAGTTAAATAACATGTGAATTTTGTAGCTTTTAGGGTATATAATCGATTTACAATCAATGAGTTCCACTGAACTTTATGGAAGTTTCTTGTTACATCAAGGAGCTATAAAAGTTTTGCTCTTTCCTGAAGTAACAGTGTATTTAAGTGACATTGCATAATGAAACCTGACTTCATCTCTTTCTGTGAGAGACTGCACTAAAATTATCTGTGCTTTGACTGGCAGGGATTTTTTTTTTGTAGTGCATCCCTCTTGTGTTACCTGTTGAGAAAATAAGTTCTGGGTCAGAATTGCCTCATAGAGGAAAAATTTTGTTTTGTTTCTTCTAAGGCTTCTTTTAATTTCACTTTAACAATAACACCATCTTTATTTGAACACATAAAGGAAAAAAAATACTTTTTTTTTTAATTATTATTTTTGCATAGCACTAATAAAAGCTTTTTTGTTTTTGATGAAAATGTCTGTACTCACTAATTTAACTCAATATCCTGCTCCTGCTCTTGTTCAGAAGGATGCATAGAACACTTAGTGCCATAAAACTGCCATATACAAAATAAAAGACTCTGCTTTTTTCTCCAAGCACACAATGAGTGGAACAGTTTACTGTGAGTCAAATTTGCTATTCCTGGGTGAATTCAGCAACACCCCTTAAAGTTTCTATTGAAACTGAGATTGAAAATTAAAAACAAGTATTATGAATTGTGTTCTTATGTTTCCTGAAGATAATTCAAGATGAAATGTTGGTGATATATATGTCACCTTTGCAACACAAAGCCTCATTACTCAGCATCTCATCCAAAAACGGAAGGGAAAAATAAAAGAGACCTGAAGGGAACCTGAAAGGCTGAGCACACTAAAGAAGTCAGAGTCCGTAGAGCACTCCAATATCTCCCTTTCTGCCAAACTGTCGTTATACTCACATAATTCATAGCAGGGGAAGAGGAGAATGCTGTCAGCCACCCTATGTGCAGTTGATTCCTTCAAATCTGTTGATATCATTGCAAGTGGAAGACAACTTCTGGCAATTCAGGTTAGGTTTCCACAGGGACCACTGAGCCTTTGCCTGTGTTTCCCATCTGCTTAGCCCTGTACGTTTTTTGACTGAACACTGTAGCAGAATAAGACTAAGATTCGGTGAAAAGAGATATTTTGATGTTTCTGGTAGGAGGTGTTTACAACAGTTTTCACTTATTTGTGTCCCAAGGGGGGACAGGATTTATGTAATAAAACCCTCTGAAGGTTAATAATACAGCAGAATTTTTAAAAAAAAAAATGGAGGAAAACAAAGTTTGCAAAATTGTTGTAATAAATAGGGAACAAAAAGGAGAGAATACAAAATAACTTCAAACTTCTATCAGCTTGCTTAGCGCCTTGCCTAGATGTGTCCAGCTGTAGTTTAGAAACTGTTCAAAGGGAGACATCTCATAAGCCCTCAGGGGCTGTATTCCAGCTTGACCTCCTTGCAAAATCACCTGCCTTTATACGGTGAGGATTTCCATTCTGACTGCTTGTAACTGCCTCCTTAGTGTTTTATGTGGTGCGGATCCACAAAAGCCTGACTCCATCCCCTCTGTATTCCCCATTTACGTGCCCTTATAATAGGGACTCACTTCATACTGTTACTTTTTAATTTTTCTCTACAATGATTTTTTTTATTTTATTTTTTTTTTTTTTAAATTTCAAACTGTACACAATGTATGCATTTGGAGCAAGAGAGAGGATCAAGTTATTGTGAATTTTCTCATGTGCACTTCCACATTTTCTCCTGTGAAATAAAGGCTGTCACAGTATCTCCTAAAGCAAACTCCAAGGTCTAGCCCCATGCTTCATATTTATCCATCATAATGAGATCCAAGGTGATTATCTAATAATGGTGAAGGTAATATCTAAATGCAAGAGCATAAACTCTAAATGGCAATTTTCAACTCAGTGATATAAGACTATGTTATATATTACACAGACGGGTATGATTTACTTTCAGGACATGATTCTACACCAGCCTAAATCCAAGTAAACCGAATCTCAGCTGCCCACCCTCCTTCCTACGTGGGCCCCTGTAACCAGCTGGTGAGCTTGTTAAAGGATCAAACCCAGCAGCAATCATATCCTGCAAAAGATGGATGTTTAACTGGGAACCGGTGAGAAGAAACTGAAAACTGAGGCCATTAAAGGCTCTTTTCCTAACTGTGGGCTGAGTTTCTAACAACCTGTATGTTCTTAAATAAGTACCAGTGTTTGGCTCCATCTCACAAATCATTATATTTTACATAAATTTCAGTGTTGTAAAGTAATTTTAGCTGTTGTTATTAATGAGAGGAGACTTTGCTGCTCAAAACCCCAAGTTAGTAGAAAAGGATTAAACACTTTCCAGGGTCATTACATTCATTCACCTCTTTCTTATGGGCTGGAAAGAAGGCATTAGATCAGTCATAATTACTGTATCAAAAAAAGTTCTTCATAAAACAGAAAGTGAAAGGGCTAAAGCAATGCCATTACATGGAATTTACGGGCTTAGCATGATTAATGTTGCACTCATGTTGAAGGTGTTTTTGTTGTTATCCATGGAGTAAGGCTGACTTAATACTCCAGTGATGAGGCTTTACTTCCATGAATAATGAACAAATTGCTATTTTCACAAGGACTCATAAGACAGCCAGTTTTTTTCTCCTTGATTGTTTAGGAGACCCTTAGGGCTTTCATTGGGGACCTCATTCTTTTCTATATGGTTAGAAGATGAAATAAAGAGAGCCCTAAAGGACATTTATGAATACATAAAGCAGAGTAACTTAGCCATCTAAGGGGAACCAGGATGAAACAGAGATGAAATCAGGAGCCATACAATCACCACCCTTCATTTCTCAAAAATATGAAGAACCTAGGTGCCATCTTTAATATTACTATCTTATCAGCATTTAAATCAGGATTTAAAATTTCATAATTATCAATAAATCAGTCTGGGTTAAATCAGAGTGAAGAGCAATTTGTTTTGATGTAGGTGGGGAAAAAAGGCCTAGCAGTGAACCTGATTTGCAGATTATGAAACTGAACAGAGCTAATTACAGCAATATTGATTTATTCCAGCTGAGCATCTGAACATCAGAAACTTCATAAAGCCCTTGACTTTGTTCCACCCTGTGCTTAACCAAGTGAATGACAATATTTCATTATTGTTTGCTAATGTGCTGAGCTTCACATGCCAATATTCCCTTCCCTGACTACATGCAGAGAGGACTACGTGAATGTGCAAGTGATGCAAAGTTTGTCGTTGTGGGAGTTTGTGCAGTCAGTTCTCAACACACGTATGTCAGTGAACCCACACTGACTCACAACAGCCACAAAATAACCTGTTCCACAATTTCTCTTCTTAACTTCCAGTGAATAAAGAGACTAATTGGATAAAGCAAACCAAAAATCTAACTCCTTGTACATCTTGGTTTTTTATGGGTTCATTTGTTAATTTTAGTTATATTTGGTTATGTAATATAGGCATTAAAAAAGCCACTGGAGAATTGGAAGAAGGAGAGCTCAGCAGTGTCTTCAAGGGGACTGCTATTCTGAATGGTCAACAACAAGCTGGAAATACTGCCGTACACTACTAAATGTTTTATGTGATCCAAAGGAAAATTCATGGAAAGCCAGAAAATAGGGATAGTCTTTAATCTCCTTCCACTTCTTGTCCACCATCAGCAGAGATGAACACACATGTAGACCACAAAGGAAGCATAACTGAGACTATTCCTGTGCCAAGGGAGCCCCATGAGAGAGGTTGAAGCAAGAACCTGTGTTGTCCAAAGGCATAAAATATGGACATCTTAAGAGAGAGTTTTCAGTCTAAATATCTTCACTATATTTTCCTCTCCAAAATTAGTTCAGAAAAACAAACAAACAAAAAAACCCAAAAGCCAAATGAAGAGCATTATCCACTTCTGTTGACATCCTATCATATAATCACCTGCACAGATCTCACTGCTGAAATAAAAGATAACAGAAGATTTTTGACAGATATTACCACACAGTAAACAGAGCCACCTTTTCTATTAAAGGAAGAAGCTGTCTACTAAATTGTGTGATTCTTGGCAGATCAAGTGGGCCAGGTACAATATTCTCACATGGGCTTATCAGGCTCAAAATGATTCACAAACGCTTTAGGTTTTGTTTCAAGAAGTAGCCCTGTTAGTCAAGTACAGTGCTCTTAGAAGGTGGGAAGATGTATGTGGATACCAAAAAGAAAACATTCTGGAGAGTTCCAGCAGCTTTGAAAGAAATAAAAAAAGTACTTTTTAATTTTTTTTTTTCCTTTGTTTTGTTTGTTTTCATTGTAAGGGGAGAGAATGTTTTAATCACCTGTGACCACATGTGAAAATACAGTTCACTGGAAGTGAGATTAAGATGAAACCAGATGAGATTGGGAGCATCTGCACCCATAAAATAATGAAAAGAAATCGTAATATAGCTTTGTTATAATTTATCCTTCCATTTGTTCAGAAGGATTTCATGGAGATGCCATCCCACAGAACTTGTGGTAAAACTTTATTAAATTTATGTATAAGATTGTTTCCTTGCTCCATGAAAATTTGAAAGTCTACTGCCTAATCAACAATTTAGAAATCTTTCTTTGTCAAAACAGATAGAGAGGCAAACTGCAGCTTGGTGAGTGAGGCGTTAATAACAGATTTTTGTCAGTGATACAAGTCTCACATTTGATTTTAGGCAGAATCAAGATTTTACCTCAATTTACCATCGCCTAAGCAGACTTCTCTGTAAAACTTTTGGTCCTTTCAGTCTGAGAAGGAAAGCACTCTTTTTATGTTTTTGGGGTTATTTCTTGGCAAAACTGACGTGTTTTCCCTAGATATTCTATTGTAAATGAACCAGGGGGTTCTGGCAGGAACGTGTGTTGATGGAACATGACAAAACCAAGTGTCAGAGAGGAAAGGCTGCAAGGACTATTAGTGAAGGACACAGGCTCAATGTTTAGCAGTGGTTTTGAAAAAGTGAGACTGAAGCATAAATTAAAATTGAATGAAGAATCCCTTACCAAGTACTGGATATTACCAATATCCTTTATCAAAGGTTATTCCAGGAATAACTTGACTTCACCCACCATGACTACTGCACTTCAGTTTGATTGTTTTGTCCTAAAAAACTAAGGGAAAGAAACAAAAGAAATCCTAAAAGGGCAACATAAAAGGTAAGAAGGATAGGTGGTGGTGAGGAGTGCTTCTGTAAAAGAAAATTAACAGAACACACTTGATGAAGTTGGATAGAAAGGCAACAGGAAAGAAGTCAGTAATGTAAAAATTATAGTAGCAGAGAGAAGATCAACCTGAAGATTCTTTGTGCGTTTTCTTTCTTGCACCGTTCCAAAAATCTGAAACGGCAGGTGCTGCAGGCAGAGAGATCAGAGCTGTATTTAGGCATACAAATTTGTGCTGGGCTATTTTTTGAGACAAACACATTTGACTGTTAAAATAAAAATTAGGAAGATCTGTAGAAGTCATTCATTTTGACATACAAGCCACATCTTTCCTTGAGAAATTTCATTCAAAGAAATGAATAAGCCTTCCCTTACTCTATTTTGAAAACTAAGACAAGTTCTTAATATACAAAAACGAGCTTTGCTTTTTTTTTTTTTTTTTCTTTTTTTTTTAGAAAACTGTGGTTTTTATGATCTCAATAAATTAATTGAAAATCCTCTTGTCTCAGGTGGCTTTCCCCAAGGTATATGTGCATTTTTAGAGACATCTGTGTGACCTTTGTGTGTCAGACAGAACGAAAACAGTTTCCTTGAAGAAATCAAAACCAGTTGGTCTCACACATCCCTTAAGCTGCTGTAATTTTATATAGCAGGTACGTTGGGCAGCTCTAGGGATAAGCAACTGAGTTGCTGAGGTAGAAGCAAATCTTCTTTGACTCTTCTCCCTCCTTGCAAGAGTGTGGGAAAATCAGGTTAGGAGCTGTGACTGATGGTACTGGAGGAGGACATTCAGCAAGCACAGGATAACAACTGCTTTTGCTGTGAGTGGGCTGAACCTGTACCAGAAAATGTTGCTGTTTCCACCTTTCTCATGCTCTGGTGACAGGAGGATGAGAAAAGTCTATATTCCAGTTTTTCGTTTCATAGACGTCTCCTTTAGTTTTACCACTTCAGTTTCTCCTCTTGTGCTTTAGCTCTGTCCTGAGCCTCGAACTGGTCCAATTCAGCATTTCCCGCCCTGCTGAGAAGTGTCAAACCAGGCTGTCACATGTGTCTTCCATGTGTCTGACTGCTACTGGCATGGTGTGAATGTCAATTTGTTAGGAGAAAGCTGATGCAATCCCATCAAGTGAGCACTTTTGAAATTGCCCTCTCTTTTAGGTCACTGCCAATTTATTTTTGCTTGGTTCTTTTCCCTTTTAATGAGGAGTAACTTGAACTTCAAATAGGAGCATTTGTTCTTTGCTAACCTGATACAACAACCAGTAAAATAAATAGAAGGACTTCCATCGACTTCATGAACTTTGGATTGTACGAACTCTGTACGAAAAGCTCCATCAGCCAAATTAACTTGGTCTCAGGAATGTCAAAAAAGTGGGAAGTCAGTTGGTCAGTGGGTGGAGGACTAGTGTTAGATCTCAGTAAGAGAATCTAGTGTGGGTGTGGGATGAGAAAGTGGATTTTAGTGTCAAGAGCAGGACTTTTTTTAGAGCACATAGACATGCAAACTGTGGAACAGTGACAGCACTCCTTTATTCCCTTTTAATGGCTCATACGTTCTCAAGGTTAATGATGAAAACCCAGAGGTCAGCAACATCAGCTATTTTCCTGCCAGTCATGCTCCCACCTCCAAAAATGAATGTAGTGTTATGTCAGGTTTTGCTGCTATTAGTTTTGAACTCAGATAATTGTACCAGCTTTGGTACAGAGCCACCCTGAAAAGAAAAAATGTCAAATGCAACCTTTTCCTTACTGTAAATGGAGTCTGCCTTCAGAAGGTGAGATATCAACAGGCTTCAAGTGCAATTTCTCTTTGTAGTTATGACAGTGAAAATTATTTAAAAAAAAAAAAAAAGTAAAGTTTCAGTTCTTTTTTTTCAAAATAAACCTTCATAACTTATGAGCTGTTTTGGGAGACACAGCTCTCTCCACCTCCACCACAGATGAAATTAAAAGTAACAAACTTTAAATAGGTGCGTGTACTTACACTGTGCATGATTAACTCTCCAGGAAGGAGCCTGGTGCTGCAGGAAGTGATTGAGGAGCCATTTAGAAAGATCTGAAAAAAAGTTAGATAAGTACCAACAAGAACAGCAGTTTTGCAGTTTTGTTCTCTCAGGTAGGCAGAGATTACTAAAGCTGATTTTTTTTTTTTTTTTCTTTAAAACATAAACAGAGCACCATCTTGATTTGAGAACTGATCTCTTCTTGCCCTATGGGACATGATACTGAGTATTTTTTCAGGCTGCTTTTCCAGAGAAGACAAAAGTCTTGTAACTGTGGTGGGTTGACCCTGTTTGGGCACCAGGTGCCCACCAAAGCCTCTCTGTCATTATCCCCCAGCAGCAAAGGAGGACAGGGGTTGAGGACTGGGGTCTGTTCATCACACGTTGTCCCTTCCGCTGCTTCCTCCTTGGTGGGAGGACTCCTCCTCCTGAATGAGTCAGACACGGAGCTGCTGAATGAAAGCCTAAATCAAGATTTCTTTCACTGAAGTGGGTTCCATGCAGGCATGGCCAATGGTCACTTTATAGAGTAAAAGATCAGAGAATTATTAAGCTCGGAAAAGACCTCCAAGACTATCAAGTCCAGTCTTTCACCAAACACTACCATGTCCACTAAGCCATATAATGAAGTGCCATGTTTACCCTTTTTTTAACACTTCCAGCGATGGTGGACTCCACCACTTCCCTGGTGAGCCTTTGCTCATCTCCCTCTCTCATGTCCACACATATAAATTTAGGTAAGACTTTTGGACATTTCCAACAACTCATAATATTTCTAACTTAGAAATTTTGCTTGACTTTTAAAAAAATTTTAAAGTAATTTGAAAAACAAAAAGGTTATGCTGGCCATCTGTAGCAATGCTGTAAATTTAGCTATAAGTTTGTATTTAAGAAGTTGTCACCTCTGAGAGCACAGAGTATTGCCACAAACTATCCCCAAGTCTCTTGCGGTGCTTTACAAAAAGCACTTGTCTACTCTTTCAAACACTGAACAGCAGCTGGGAGTGATTCAAAGCTTCCAGCAGAGATCGTGGTAAATATGAAGGCACTGTAAAGACAAGAAATGGAAAACGACACTGGCAGTTTGTGACCAACATGGGAGAGAGAACCAGGAGATAGGAACATTGAGTCGTTATCGCTCAGAAATCAGATTCCAGTGAACTCACTGCTTGGTTATCCTGAAGAAAAGCAAGTGACAGATCCCTGCACACAGAGTCAAGTATCTGGGGCATGCCTTAGTTTGTCATTTGCATGCTGCAAGATAGCCTGTGACATTTCTAGCACGGAGGCTTGGTGAATAGAAAGTGAAACAAAGATGACTTTGATGCACAAAACAAGCCGTGGTAGAAACTGGGAAAATTGTGATTATGTATGGTCTTTGAGAAGACAGCACTCATCTGCAATATGAGTTTGTATTAGGACTAATGTGAAACAAAGGGTTTGTTCCAGATTAGAGTCTGTGCTGCCTGTTTATCTGCTCTGTGAACCTTCAGTCACAGATAATGTGTCTAACAGCTCAGTGAACTGTATTCTCCGTGAGTTCCCTCTTCCTCTCATGCAAGGACTGTTTTCCCCTCAAAGAGCTCATCATTTTTTGGCTGCTGAGGTACCTTGGTACCATCTCATAGAAAGCACAGTAGGTGAAAGACTGAACATGTTCTTTGAAATTTTACTTGTTTTTTGACAGAGGCTATGCTGAGGGTAGCAAATGTCAGCTACCGGAAACGGCACTAAAAGCTGAAAGAAATCCAGTTTTCTTAATTTCATTTTTCTTACTCAGCTATAGATTCTTCAGTATCCAAAGGTTCTCAAAAGGCTTTCTAGAAAATTCTTTTTCTTGAGATGAAATGAACCATATTTACATTATGTCTCACAGTTCCTTTTCAGGGCTGTTTTAAAAACTGCTTGCAGAGGGAGGTGGAGACTCTGTAAGGAACTGAGAAAACATTATTTGTGCCTCACTTACCTTATTACAAAAACCTTTTCTTAACATTAAATTTTCTTCATTTTAGTCTTTGTTGTAGCAATTAAACATCCATTGCACATATCCTGACTGCCATGGCCAAGAAGAACACGCTTTTCACTTTTACTTTGTAGCATTTTCCCATCTTTTTACTTTAGTCAAGTACCCAGCTCCTGCACTTCTCTAAACCCCTTTAAAACAGTCTTTGCTTCTTTTCTGTGGGACTTTACCCTTCTGTTCATTGCCATAGTTTTTCTTTCAAATTTACCTAATTGAATCTAATGATTTCGTGGTTGCTGGGACCTGGAACATGGCACAGGTTGGTTATTCCTATTCTATGATGTTTTTTATCTTTTGGGTGGTACTTGTTCATAGATGTTATTTATAAAAAACCATTTTTTTTTTTTTTAATTCCTGCATGAAATTTCAGTCCTATCTTACAAGCTGAAACAGTAACAGTTGAAATAATAGGGCTGCATGAGTGTGTGTGATTATTATCATCCATCAGTCAGGGAGTAAAAGACTTTATTTCATTTGGAGGTTTGAGGTTTATTCCTTCAGGTCACCCCAGCAGCTACTCATGAACCCTGTCCTCAGTTAGCAATAAGTCACAGTGGCCAGCCAGCTTGCACAGAATGGAAAAAATGAGGTTTCTCGGGATGGCTCTTCATAAATGATGGGTTGTGCTGAAGTGACCCTTCTCAGAGTAATCACCAAATGCAGGAATCAGATAGGAAACTTCCAAATATAAACGAAGACTGCAATATTAAAATCTAGTTGTAAGAAAAAATAGCTGCATATAGAAATAGTTGCCACTCTCAATTCTAAATTAACAAATTAACACTAAATTCTTTAGAAAATGTTTACTTTTGGCAAAAGGATGCATAAGAATGGGAAAGAATTTCCCAGGGCCATTGATTCTATTATAACATCCCCACTATGCACATCTAGTGAGTTTGAAAACGATGCTACAGCTGCTAGAGATAAGTAATAATAGCAGAGTCTTAATTATTGCAGCCAGGGTGGAATGAAGCAGAAAATTCCCTGCCATTCTTTGATTTTTTTTTTTTCTTCTGTTAACTAAACAATTTAACTGTAAAAAGTACATGTGTCATTAAGGAAGCGCTATTTAGATTTATGTACCAAATTTCAAATCTACCACTCCGAGGTATCTCCACCTAACTTGAATGATATAAAATTATATCCCTCATATGCTTAAGAGGGCATCAATGCAACCCAGTGCAAACAAAAATTATCAAAACAAGCTGGCCTTTTACCCACACAGGCACAGATATCTTCCATATGGTTGCCTGTTTTGATATCTTTACAGTTTTTATGAATTCATTGTTATTACCTCTATGAGGGGGGGAAAAAAAAAAGAAAAAGAAAAAAAAGGAATGTGTTCTTTTATTCCTGGTTTAAGATGTACCACTAGATACAGACACTCTATGCAACTTGTTTAGGAGAATGGAGGAAATTTATGGTAGGACAGGCTATTGATTTTCTGTTTAAGGTTGCTACTGTTGGAACTACAGTGTAACACTGAAAAATGATCTTAGCTGTTCTTTGAATTCCAAGCGTCTCCATGGCCTGAGCTGTAATCCTGGGCATCTTTTTTTTTCAAACCCTTATGTGCAGACTGAGCTGAGCGCTGAATGTGAATTCCAATGCAACAAATTATATAAATGTTCTTTTAGGAAGAACTACAGTCCTCTCTGCAAGGAAGAACCCAAGTTATTTTCTCTCTGACATGAGGGCAAGGAGAGATATCTGGAGATCCCAGGCCCATTTAGGCTGTGGTGTGAAGAGTTCCCTGTAGCTAAGTCTTCTTTTCCTAGGAAAAGCTGTAGAGGTACCCCAGAAGAGAAAGGTGGCTCTTTTAGTCTTGAAGTCACCAGGAGGAAAAGGTGCATTCTGTACAAAAACACAGAGTTCACAAAGATTCTTGATTGCCCTATTCTCTCCCACATCCAAATCCATGATATTTGAGGCCAAAGGAATTTTTACCCAGAAGTTATTTATTCAAAGGAGACCAAGATTTCCAGAATTTGATTTTGAATGCAGGAAACAAAATGCCCATCCAACCTAATACATAGAATTGATTGATATATCAAAAATGCCTTCCTACTATTGACTGAACTACAAACAAAATTCTTCTTCTTACATCTGCCTGGTCAAAATACACATCTATATTACCTCCTTATTTTTTCTCTACCTCTTGAGTAATACTAGCTCAGTCATTGTGCTGTCAAATTAAAAAGAATACATTTATTCTTATTCAGAAGGAGGAAAAGGCATATCCTGGCACTAAAGTAAGATGGATTTAGTTGATATAGCCCTTACTTGGAGGCCATTTCTTTTCTCAATTCAACTTTTGGCTTTATGAGGAAGTAAGGGATAATATTAGCCAATATTACTCTAAGTATATTTAATGAAACACTTTTTATAGGCATGACTGTATTTGATGTTAATGATTTTGGTGTAGCAATCATTCTATACTCCACTTTTGTGTCTTAATCCTGTGATTTACAGGAACTTGCAGCTCAAGCTGTATGTTCTTCAGAGCAAAGGATGCCAAAGGCAAGGTTAAAGCAATGGAATTAGAGCACAGGTTCATGTTTAAAAGCTATCAGCTCTGCTAAATTCCAATTCCCCTCTTACAACCTCCCCATATTGTCTTCCTCACTTTTCTCCTAGGCAGTTATTGCATTATTGCTTTGGTGTACTCTTGTTTGCAATGCATCTCGGTTCAAGAAAACGAGAGACCTCGCCTTTAAATATTGCTTTAAAGAATCTGGGAAGATTCTGCAGCTGCTTTTCCTGGTTGAACAGTCCTTGATGGGACTGGGAGGGAAGGGAAGCCTCATTACAGAAGCTGGAAATATACCCAGGACTTGGCTTTCCATGCACAGTCTTTCACTGGAGTTCACACAGCTGCGGAGTCCCCAGAAGCAGGGAAGTTTGTCTGAGGCAAGATGAAGAAAAGATAATATAAGCCTTGTGAGAGTTATTTGGCACTTCAACATAGAAGTGCTTGTACTTCCATCTGGGTTGTATGCAAAATTAGAGAAGCCAGAGCTATATCCTTCTCCTTGGGCTGTTGACAGGAATTTGGCTCACACTTTAATGGATTTTTTATGTTTGCCAGAAGGTTAGAACCACAAAACCTGTGCTGGAAATGGCAACCTATATTGTACATAGGAGCTCATCCTGGCAGATGGAGGGCAGAAAGTCAAACCAGTTCTTTCATGTCCTTGGAGTCCCCTCACAATGTTTCTACTTCTGAGCACCTCCTACTCCTTTCCCAATATTGTTTGCGTTAGGTCTTTCTGCTGTTAACCACGGCAGTTTTTTTCAATATAATTCATGCTTGGCCAAAGTGCTGCCCAAATTTCTTGAGCAACAAGCTGTTTCTTTTACTTCAGCCTTTCATTTGACAGGATTAGAATAAAAAAACCATCCAATCAATCCACAGTGGCTTTTTCAGTATTTTTTGAATATCAATGGGAGTTGTTTCTCAAGTTAAAATCATGTTCTATGCTGCTGACAGAATTAATGAGGGTGCTGTAAGACAACATTATTCCATTCTTGTGTAATGGAGAGATCCACAAGTGGCATAAATGGATGGAGTTCCATTGCCCTCGTGTGTGTGTGTGTGTTTGTATGCACAGACTTGCCTGTTTATAAAGAATTGTAGAATCCTAGACTACTTTGGGTGGAAAATGGCCTTAGTTCTGACCCCTGCCATGGACAGGGACACCTTCTATGAGACCAGGTTGCTCCAAGCCCCATCCAACGTGGCCTTGAACACTTCCAGGGATGTGGCAGCCACAGCTTCTCCAGGCAACCTCTGCCAGGGCCTCTCCACCCTCACAGCAATGAATTTCTTCCCAATATCCACCCTAAATCTACCCTTCTTCAGCTTAAAACCATTCCCTCTTGTCCTATCATTATGTGCTCTTATCAGAAGTCCCTCTCTAATTCTCTTGTAGCCCGTCTAGGTACTGGAAATCTTCTATAAAGTCTTTCTGAAGCTTTTTCTTCTCCAATATGTGTCTTTACTGTCTTCAGTGGTATGTAAATTTTAGCAATAAAAGGACTCACATAATTTTAATTTGGAACATTCTTCTTCTTAATTTTCAGTTTCTAAATGTCTAAGTGTAGAATTATTCTCTGACTACATCCTTTATTCAGGTTTCCCAAATAACTGGTTAATCTGAGAGATGACAGGAGATACTGGGGAAAAGAGGGACTAAGTTTATTGTACCATACATCAGAATATTCTGTCTTCTACTAGTGAGGGAAAAAAACAGTTGACCTCTATTAGGAATAACTTCTATTGTGCTTCTTAAAATTGCATTATAAAAGGGGGGAAAGTATAAGATTGAAAACAGTTAATGCAGGAACATAAAGGAGCTGTAATAAAACCTTGATTCAGACATGAGATTTTAGGATGGATCATTTTGATTGTGTTTTCTCTTCTGCTCAATTCATGCCAAAAAAATTCACCTAATAGTTTCTGTTCTGAGCCACCGTGTATGTTTTCTTTCCACTATTTCCTGCAAACTCTACTCTAGAGATGGCAACAATTGTGGAGGAGCCAGTAATGGTGCACATAAAGCTTCTTGTTGTTCTGAATTAAACTGTTCTCAGTGAGACAATAGGACTTTCAGAGACTTCAGCCAGTTGAGAATCACTCCCTGCAAAACTGCACATTTATTACCAGATATTAAGCTTTGACTCATCCACTGCCACTCTCTCAAACTCCAAGAAGGTCAGGGAAAATGATTTTAAGTTAAACCTAGTGTCTTTTTATTGTTGTTTTTCACTACCTCTAGAATGATAGTTGTAGCCAACATATAATATTCAATATTTTGGCATTTTCTTAGTGTTTGTGTAACCATTTTTATATTTATATACTCACAAGCAATATTACTTCCATTTTAAAAAACCCTACAAACGCAAGAATAATGTTCCTCATGCAACAATTTATTGTTTACTTTAGAAAACAGACAATTGTTTATCTTAGTTCAAGCTTTGTTTAATGTCTTTCAAAAGACAAAGTTAACAAGAATCATTTCTCTGTGGATTTTAAAACCTGGGAAGAAAGTGTTTCAAAATGGATTGAAAGCAATTGTTGATTTTCTTTGGAAATCCACATTCTCTGGAAATTTAAACTGATTGACCTTGATGGAACAAGTTAGTTCAGAACACTCTGAAATATCTCCACGCGTTACTGAGTTCCTGGTTCTCCCTTTCCTTTCATATCTAATTCTGCTGCTCTTTATATTTGCAACAGAATTTTATCTGGGGAGCCAAAGCCTTAAAAACATGAGATGTGAATTTGTAATAATTTGGAGTGATAGGAGCCTACAACATTTTGCAGAGGTAAAAGAGGTAAATAAAAAGGTTGCAGAAATAAATGTATAACTCCCTATAACCATTAGTTTGCCTAGTTATATATATCTTTGCAAAGGTGGATGTAAAGTACAACTTTCTGACCAAGCAATAGCATAGTCCAGTGTCAAAAATGAGATGGTTGAAGTAGTAATACCTTCTTCACCTCCACTGTAGATTGTTTGTGCTTCTCCTCTGTCCCACAAAGTACTGAGACTGTTTGACAAATAATGGTAAAAAATCTTTAGCGGAGATAAATCCACACAGATCAATTGACTCCAGTTCACACCCCTTCAATATCTGGCTTAGTGCTAAGACCTGGCATTTAGAATTAAGGACAAAAAGGATTTTTTAAGGAAAAGAGATGTTATGTTTGCCTCTGGGGAAGGATGGGAGATGGAGCTGGGGCTGAAAATTGTCCAAACCAGCAAATTCGTTAGGTTGTCAGATTCTTAAGCTCTCACTGGAAGCAAACCTGCATTTCAGAAAAAGAGAGAGAAAATGCAATGATTGTTCTAACAGACCTCTGGACACTACCATGGGCTCTTTACCAGAGAAAGAAGAAGTGCTATAGCAATTTCTTTTGGCTCGCTCTTCAGAGTTAACTCTTCATTTTAATAGCCGGATTCTCAAATAGCTCTCTAAAATGCCAGTGACGCTATCTGTGATGCCACCTGCTTACAAGTGAAATTACCTGACAGACCTCCAACTGCTTCGATGGGAGCAGATTTTAAACAGACCTTTGAACATGTGAACATAAAAGGTTTACTACCAGGGAGCTCCAAGGAAAACAAAGCACTAAAGCAGTCTTGTATTCTGAAAAACTTCCTTTTAAGGGTGAGGATTTACCAATCCACCACGGAGGGAGGCTTGGAGCTGGATGATCTTTAAGGTGTCTTACAAGCCAAGCCATTCTATGATTCATTTACTGGTAGCATAATTTCCAAAGGACTGGATACTCTTCCTGTCTAGCAGTCATTCTTGTATCTATCCGTGTCTTTTTGCTGTCTTTACTGTAAAAATGCTGCTGAGGGGCATTTGTCAGTTTACACGACATGAACTAAGCAGAGAATTTGAGGCGCATTTGACTTCTTAAGCAATATGACCTTAGACTACACAACTTGATGAGAGATGCAGAGGTCTGTTCACATTAAAAGAGTCAACAACAGTCCTGCAAGTTCTAGATGAAAGGCACTTTTTGCCTTCATCTCATGCTGAAGAAATATTAGATGAATTTCCCACTAACACAGAAAGAGTCAGTCTCACAGTATTTCTGAAGATAGGGTAATTTACAGGAGCAAGAAAATTATTAATTTCATGATTCTGTGCAAGAGGATGTTGACTTTGTCAAAAAATTCCATTACCTTCAGTTTCCAGGATTTTTGTCATATTTCTCCAAACATAACTTCATGTAAAGGGCCTGGAGATCAGAATTTGGATAAGCATCTCAGCTAATGCTTAACACAATAATAAGACCAATATGGATCTTAAAATTTCACTTCTGTCCTTTTCCTACTCTTGTTTATAATGTCCATCTCAGGATGATTGGAATATTTCAAGATAATGGTATTTATTTTGGAGATTTTTTGCACAATATTTGAAACTGGAAGCAACTGCTAGAAGCAGGCAAATAAATGTTGCAGTGAGGGACAAACCAACCTTCTTGAGCCAAGCCCCTTTAATGATTCATGTTGCATTGGCTCACCATGGAGAAGGATTAATAACACCCAGCCAGTTGTGGCAAGTTGGATCCATCCATTTCTAGAACCAATTCAATCGAAACCTCTGATTCAACTGTCACTCACATAATAGTCATGTCTGGCCTTATAATTCATACCTTTTCCTGACAATCCCAGTCCTTTAGCTTGTGTAGTATGGATTTATACAAGAGCACAGGAGGTTTCCTGTTCCAGCCTTCCTTCTGTGCCTGATCAGGGTCGCTGCATCCTTAGGTCTGATCACTCGACGTGTTTTATAAGCTTTGGATAATACACAGGTCACTGACTGGAGCACTGCACATTCATCTGATTTTCTAGCTGAATGCTAATAGGGCTTCAATATTTGTTCGTTCAGCATTGTATTTCCAGTTACCACAGTTAATAAAACTTCTTTCCCAGGAATGGTGCTGGCTAAGGGAATCAGAGCAATGTTTATTCCCATATTTATTCCCAAAGCTTTTCCTTTCAGTCCTGTCCCTCGCTGACTCAAAGGTCTGTTTTGTATGAAGAAGACAAAGAAAAGGTTATATGATTATCTACAGAAAGCCAAGAAAACATACTTGGTGGCATGCCTTTTTCATTGTTACTTGGAAACCATTAAAATATTAAAATGTCTACAAAAGCAATAAAATGATCACAGGAGTATGTGGTGATATTTAATTTTCCCACAAGTTAAATATCACTGATAATTAACTGTTAGAAGTTTATTTTGAAATGACATTTCAGTGGAATATCAGACCTTTACAACATAATTAAAGGTTTTCTCATTGTAATGGTGCCCTATTCCTGGTATGAAAGCTGTTTGAAATTATCTGTCTGCTTCATAAATGATTTTTTTTAACCTTTTTTTCCCCCCCATTTAATTTGGCCATTTCTTGTTTTGTTTCTCTTTTAAGTACTGATCATAGCCATCTCACTAGGTGATTTGGATCTCTAAGACAAGAGAATGGCTCACTTTTTTTTAATTGTTTGATCTGGTACTTTTCTCCGATTAGGTGGATTTTTGCTGTCAGTTTGGAAAGAGTTTGCTGTTAGTAGAGTCACTCCAGGACATGTTTTCTTCACATTAGCGCTGGGAAGATTTAAGCAAATATAGCCAATTTTAAAAAGTCCCCAGTTCTTACCTGAAGTGGGCTTTTGTCACTCCTCAGATGTCACACACAGGTGTCATCTGTCCTGTCGAGAGAAGAGAAAACAGTCTCCTTTCTTGCTGTTGAAAATAGGTGTGACATGGACAAGCACAAATATAAAGAAATTTTAGTCTAACAAGGGAGTGCTTGTGGCATAGCTTCCCCATCGCAGAAGATTCTTCTGTACCACCACTCAGTAAAATTGGCTAATGTCTTACACAATAAGGGGGTTTTAATCCCCATCAGAACATTTCTTGTTCTTTCATCATATTCTATCTGGTGTAATTCTGTCTGCTTGAGGCGCACATCATGACATGGTCTAGAAGCCTTGGTAGGGCGTTTC
The DNA here is from genome assembly GCA_013397935.1 of Dasyornis broadbenti. Classification (NCBI taxonomy): domain Eukaryota; kingdom Metazoa; phylum Chordata; class Aves; order Passeriformes; family Dasyornithidae; genus Dasyornis; species Dasyornis broadbenti. The sequence continues at coordinate 2,428,409 of VZRN01005169.1, read as the reverse complement.
ACAAATCCCAGAACCCAATACCAGTCAAGTGTTGTGTTTTAGCCATGGCAGGAGCTCAGCCCCAGACTGCTGCTCACTCACTCCCAACCAGCTGGAGGGAGGAGAGACTTACAAGGGTTGGCGTGAGAAAACTTGTGGGTTGAGAGAAAAACAGTTTAATAAGTAAAGCAAAAGCTGCATACATAAATTAAAGAATTAATTCACCACTTTTCATGGGCCAGGCAGGAAACCCAGGAAAGCAGGGTTTCATTGTGAGTAACATGTGGCTTGGAGACAAACACCATCACTCTGAATGTCCCTCACTTCCTTCTTCTTCTGCCAGCGGTTATTCCTGAGCGTGGTGCTATATGTTATGGAATATCCCTGGGGTCTGTTGGGGTCAACTGTCCTGGGTGTGTCCCCTCCCAGCTCCCAGTGCCCCCCCAGCCTCCTCACTGCTGACGTGGAGTGAAGAGCACAAATGGCCTGGACTGTGTGTAAACACTGCCCAGCAATAAGGAAAACATCCCTATGTTATCAATGCAGTTTTCAGCACAAATTCAAAACACAGCCCCATAACAGCTACTGTGAAGAACATTAACACCACTCCAGCCAAAACCAAGACAGTAATTATCCCCTCTAAACCTCCTTTTAAGGTTTAGTTCAAAATTGAGGTAGAAATTTTCAGCAGCAGCCCCCAAAATTTCATGTGTTACACAAACAGGATAGTATTAGTATTATAATCATTTTATGGACCATCTTGAGACATCTTTGTGCATTACTATCCAGTGATGTGCTCAGAAAAGGATTTCACCGCTATTCAGCAGTGCCTTAAGGACAGGCTGGCTCCACCAACACAACTAAATTAGATTATACCAGAAAATATTCCTCAAGCTACTGGATTATTAAAGCAATCCCTGACAATGTTTCCATGAAAGGAAACAAATATCCCCCAAGCATTTCCCAAATGCAGGCTGAGATCTAGCACGGAGCAGGGATGATTTCCAATAGACAACTGGAAAGCAACTGTGCAGTCTTTGAAGGAAAATGTTTTAAGAATGTGAGTCATTGCATAGAGGGTGGTCTTTGTGCCAGCCAACATTAAAGTTTAATAGAATAGATAAAACCCCTGTGTAGCCAATATTTTCACATCCCGAGAGCAGACAGGGAATGAGGAAGAGCAAAGGAAGCTTACTTCTGGTTGCTCATCACTCCGCTGTAGTACAGCAGGAAAGAAACTTGCAGTGCAGTTGTAGAAGAGTTCATGATGCACATATTGTCTCTGAGGCGTCAGAGGTGATCCAGAACGCTGCCAATGTGGCATTATATAAAGGAGAGAGCAGTCAGCACAGTAATTGCTGGTGGGTGCTAAATTCATCTCATACAGGTCACAAACAACCTTTGAGGGATGATTCCAACCAGCGCTATTGCAATAGCAGGCACTGGGGTAGGCAGAGGCTACCCTGTGCTTTTGTGGGAAAGATACACCTCTGAAACATCTTCATTTTGCAGATATTACTCACTGGAGTCCCCTAAGCTCCATGACTCTCAGATATATTTCTTATCCTTTGTGTTTTATTGGTGAAAAACTGAAATATAGAAAAAATAAAACTTTTCTCTTAGAAAGAACAGACTATCTCAAGAGGCTTTCCATAATATTTATTTTCATCATTACTTTTGTTTCTTTTTGGTCTCCTTTTAAGAGAACTTGGCTCAGAATTTAAGCTCTGACAAGTAGAAAAGTAATGTAAAGGATATTAACATCCCATAAATCCGTCCTGTGACAGATAATGGATGTCAGACAACCTCTTCACAGACCTAACTGGAAGGAAAAAGAGAAAATGAACAAAAAGTACCTTCCCGGGTTTTTGTTTTTTTGTTTTTTTTGGTTTTTTTGTTTTTCCCAGGAAATTCATGGTGTTATCAGGAGGATCAACCTTTTTATTTCAATATTAAACAAAATCCTTGGGTCAAAAGCAAGTTATGAAAAAGTTATCCTCCAAGAACCTGGAAAGATTGGCTCTAAGGGAAGTGTGCTAACTCTGCTGTCTGTGTTCATATCATATTACAAACAGGGACCAGCCGGAAACATTCCATAATAACAATCACAGGATGCACAACAATGTCAGAATCATCTGCTGGAGTAGACACAGATGTTTTTGGAGATGTTGAAGAGATTTATGCTATCAAATGTGAGAACAGCAGTGCTTTATTTCTTAAATGCATTAATAAAGTTACTTCATGGGAGTTTTCTCATCTTGACAGAGCACAGGACTGTCCAAAATACAGAAAAAATCAACCAAGTAGAGAATGAACTCAGATATTTTTAAGTATTATTAATTTTGAAGGGTTTTATTTCAACAAAGAAACTAGGGTCTTTAAAAACTTAGATGCTCAAAAATATCAGGATGCCAGGAATCCTGAAGACCTCTTAGAAAGAAAGCAGCCTCTTTCTCTCTACTTTACAGAAAGACAATAAAGAGAAACTGAGAAGCAGAAATAGAGATAATTTGTAATTAGCAAGTGACAGAAATAAACTCTCCATTTCCTGGATCCCAATGGACCTATAGTACAATAAACCACTGAACCCCCACAGTGCTATTGAAAAGATATTGGCAGATAAGTTATGTCATAACTCACTCTCTGTCTATGAAAAAACTAATAAGGAAAATTTCATTCTAGAGAGGAAAAATACCCAAATCCCAAAAACTTAACCCCAGTCTAGCTGATCACAAGTATCTCTCATATCTTAATACCTTTAAATAAAAGTTAAGGCATTTAAATTACGTGTTATGACTTTTATGTCCTTCATCCCCAACTGCCCTTTCTTGAGGCCATCAACCAACACTGTGTGGGACATTCAGGTGAGGGACACCAGCAGAAAAAGATTAGAATCTTGATTAAATACGCTGAGGCATTTCATGAAACAGCTGCACATTCACCAGTAAGCAAGGTTTGACTAAATGGTGGTATTGGCCTAGAAGTTTTCAGTTTCTTCTGTTTCCTTTCTGTTGTTTTCCTCTGTAAATGTCATATGTTCCATCCCTGGAAGTGTTCAAGGCCAGGTTGGACAGGGCTTGGAGCAACCTGGTCTAGAGAAAGGTATCCCTGCCCAAGGCAGGGTGGTTGGACCTGGATGATCTTTGAGGTCCCTTTTAGCCCAAATCATACTGTGATTCCAAGACTCTATGACAAAGATTGCAAGGCACTGTGGATTGACAAAGACATTTCCCATTAACACTTAAGAAAGTCCCAGACACATAAAAGAGTGGGTGACAAGAGGGCAGAAGTCTCTTGAGGAATTTTTTGTTGCTATATTTTGCTGGAGTCACCTGTCCAGAATTCCATACAGGCATTATTTAGTAGAGATAAACAAATAAACAGAGCTGCAAACCTTGGAGATCCCTCCTAGGCAACCTCAAAATGAAAATGCAATTGTCGTCAAAATGCTTGGGGACAAAAGCATGGACTCAGTAGCTGTGCACTTGGGCAAATTTATGTGCACAGATATCCTATACCCGCTGATAAAGAAGCATTCATAACTCACAGCTAGTTATCAACTGGAATTGTCCCTTTGTTAAAAAAAAAAAAAAACAACAATGAAATTATCAGGTAGCTATGCCAAAGATAGTTGCAATTTTTTACATTAGAGTTGTCCCAATAATTTCAGAAATTTAATCTAGAAAGTAATTTTCTTTCTTTCCTTTTCCTTATTTTTAAAATCTTAAAAGGTGAATTCAAACTCTGTTTGATTCCAATCTACCAGAAGTTCATAAACACATACCTCACTAAGAAGATATGAGTAAAGACCAGCAAGTAATTAAATATCTTTGCTGAACTGGTGCTTAGGAACTGAGGGATTCATTATTTTTGTTTAATGAATTTTCCTAACCTTTGGTTCTGTAGCTGTGCTCCCTCTTTATTCCCCAGAGATGCTGGCAAATAGATAGAATCGACAGCAGCAGTTTGTTCATTGGCCCAGGGGTATGGCCAGGAACAAGGGCTACCAAAAGGGTTCGATAGATACACAGGTGCCAGGCTGTTAAGGTTTGTGTGTGAATAACTATTGCTGAAAATCAATCTGATGGTTGCCTGGTGTCAAAGGCAGCCAAGCCCATTTGCAGGTAATGTGGTGATTTTCCCCTAAGCAGGTCAGACACCACACATAAGAATTTATGATGAAAAAAGAAGAAAAAAGGAATAAACCTATGATTATGCAAACCAGGAGAGGAATTTTGTGACAACTGAGAGGCAATCAGGTGTAGGCAGAGACCAGCGCAAACTCTTTCGAGAAGTAAAAGAGATTTTTAACTCAGTGAGGAGAGAAGAAAATAAAAAAAGTTAGAAATAACAACAGCATGCAAAGAACCCATTTGTATTTTAAATTGTAGTGATAACCATGCAATGGCATTACAGGGAACTTGCCAATGTCTAATTACCATGACGTCAGTCACATAAGGGCAGAGTTATGGGCTGTAAACCTGCATCTAATCCCCCTTTTCAGTGCTTTAACCCCCTACCCACACAAACAGAAAGGGACTAAAAGACACGGCCAGTCAATCAGTGGCGATAACACCCCCGTACAATCAAGCAGCAGAGTCCAGGGGAGGATTAAGCATGGGGGAATAACAGGGTTATCAACGAGAGAAACAGCAAAACAGCCAAAGAAATTGAAGGGCATAATAATAGCAAATATCCTGGGAACAATTCTAAGCAATGAATTCCAGCAAACAAAACCTCACGCTGTATTCAATCAATGTGTTTTAAGAAAATATAATGTGTCCAGTGGGTAGACCCCTGGTGTCAGAGTGAAAGAAGTTGGTGGCATAATGACTGTTTTTACTTCTCTTTTCTGTAAATTTGACGCAATCTGTTCCTGTTTATCTTCCTAAACATACTTGGAGGCTTGATTTCAGCAGAGATCAATAATTCCTAGCTATGTTTTGTACATCCAGTTAACGTATTTCTCCAAAATGGAGCTAAGAAGAAAGCTGAAATTAAAGACAGGCTTTGTCATCTGTTTTGGTAAATACCTATCTTGCTAGATCTGGTGGTAGCCTTGAGAAAGTTTGTTCTGATTTTCAAGATAAAAGAAATTCTAGAAAATACTCTCTACCAGTGAAAAATAAATATTTCTCAAAGAGGAAATACCTTTATGAGCGCAAAAATCTTCAGACAGGCTCCAATTCCTAGAGTTCATTGGTAAGCTGCTTATTTAAGTGACTGTTCATTAAGGATCTGCTGTGCACAACCCAGCTTTGTCCAGAAGTGTTCAAAGCAACACTGTAGATAGGAAATACATCACGGGCCTGGGGTAAACTGGAAAGAGACTCGTTTTGGAGCAGCTACCAAGCACAACCAAGGCACTCATAGAAACGAATAAAGCACGAGATCTATCTCTGACTGGCTCAAATTATGGTTGTGACAGTAGAGTTAAAGCCTGGTGAGTGCCCTGACCTGAACAGTGTGGGACAGATCTCTCTCATGTTTTCATTTCAGTGCAGAGCAGACACACTAGTGAATTCTACAGAATTTTAACGGGGCAGGAAAAAATTACTTTCCATGCTGCCCTATTTGTCACCTCAGACTTTGAGCAGTTCTAGCTCTTTAATGTAATTATCTTCATATTTTTCTTCAGGTTTGGGAAATGCTAATTATCACTGCTTTATAGTTCACAACACCTGAAAAATGAAGGGACAAGTCCAACAAAGCATGCAATTCGTATTGACTAACTTTGAGGGATATAGATTAAAAAATAGAATCCAAGATCAAAATTACACACCTGAGTGCCTTGTTTAGTGCTGGGTAAGAGCCACCTACCTTAGACAGAAGATATCAAATAAGGAACTGTGGAGAACAAGTTAATATCACATCTGTAAGTTGCATCGGAAATTCAGGTCTATGTGAAGCAGAGCATCTCAGTCAGATCAGCGGAGAAGATGCTCCCTGAACCCGGAATTCAATCTGGAATAGGTGCTTCTTATAACATAACTGGAGAAGACAGAGCCTTGTCTATCTTTTTTGTATTAATTTGTGTCCTGGGTAATATACTGTCCCCAAAAGGGGCAGGAGCTCAAATTCCCCAACCATTCTTGCATTTGATAGATCACCAGAAGAATGAAGGAGCTGGGATCACTCCTTATTCCTCCTCTTACATCTGCAACTGTTGAGGAAAGGAAACCAAAACATGGCAGGGGATGTAGGAGCAGCAGAGCTTTGAGCCATGGTCACATAGAAACGAGAATTTATGTTTTGAAATGCCTGCTTCTGTGCTCTTTCCATTTTCATCCCATGGCTTTACAGACTGATTATTAAAGAAAAGACAAAAATTCAGGACTTTTCCTTCCAGGTAAAGATCTTAATCAGGCCTGCTGGGTTTTGTGTCTTCTTTAGCTCCTCACTTTTTGCTTTCTTTTCTAAGCAGAGGCACACAACACTTTCACACTTAGAACACACACACACACAAAAGGAATGGAAGACAAATCTCTGGGGTTTTTTTCTGTCTGCCCTTTAAAAAAGGAAGCAGCTACAATCACTGCTGGTTCTGTGCCAGCCCCTCAGCCCTATTAGCCTATATTTGCTGTTTTCTTGTCTGTTGTAATTCTGCTGAGGAGCTGATGAATTGCACAGCCCAGTGTCCAAATGCCATTCAGATACATCGGCAACATCTCTATAGCCCAGAGACCTTGAAAATAACCAGCTCTAAGGTGTCTGGTTAGTTTTGAACTCTACAAAGTGTGGGTGATAAATGCATCCACCTAAGTCATACTGTACATGGCAACATCATTGGTTTTAGTCATCTCATATATATATATTAGTGGGAGAAATCTTGGTAGGGAGAGGAAATCAATCACCTTTCAGCTTCCCTGGCACAGAAAGGAACTGTGGGTTTCTCTTCCCTTTCAGACACAAACTAATACCACTGTCTAAAAGCAACCTCTTAAGAGGGCATGACAGGAACTACTGGAAGTTCAGTGCACTGTTTTCTACAGCGCTTCTTGTATGCCAAGGGAATGACAACCAAGAGACTCCCACCAATGGGGCCTTTTATACAAATCTATTCCATCTTGTTCCATGGTTTTGTAACCATTCTTTCCTGCCAGACCAGTCAGAAGAAGCTTTAGCAGCTCATAGGTCTTGCATAACATATTGCTGGGGTTGATTAACTGACAATTAGCCTCCAATACCTTACTTTTAATTATTAACTGTTCAGTGATAGCAGTGAGACATTGCTAGAGTTGTACAATGGTGAAAAGACAATGAGCGTTTTAAATAATTTGTTAAAAATTATTTGTGAAAGTGAGAAAACTCTGCTGAGCAACACATAAAGAGACCTGCTTAAATGGCTACTACAAAATTTCCCGCAACTGGAATTTGAACTAAATGTTTTCAGTCCATAAAAAGCAACTTGTGTCTTCTTCTCGATTTAAAAACAAATCCATAATTCTTTGATTACACTAATTACAATGCAGTTGAATTCCTCCCTTATTCCTCAGCCACTGGGGACCATAAACACATTGCCTTCAATTCTGTCTGAACAGCGTGCTTAACTTCAAATTATGGACATAGAGAGATTATATTCTAAGTCATTTCATACTCTTCATAAGCAGAATAATGAGTTTTCATTGTAAAAGATTCACAGCATGAAGTCTTCCATTTGAAACAAAGCCATGTGTGATGGTGTACTGCTGAGATCAGGAAGAAAAATAAAAGTGAATGGCTAAAAGCTAAAGATCTATCTTATTACCCTAGATCCATTTGATGCATCTTATGGCCACTGTAAAAGGTAATTGTCGCGTTCAGAAGTTTAGGAAGAACCCTACAAAAACTCAGGACTATTTGTTAAAACTAGGTTCTTATTACCATTAGAATGTGAGCAGTCTGACTGAGATTCCTTTCAGTCTCCCTCCCCAAAAGCTCTTTTTCTGTTAATTAATCTATCTGCTGTCTCATCATAGCTGGAAGCTTTGATTCACAGTTCTTATTAATTGTCACATATTGCACTAGAGCCACAATACAGGATGGAAGAGAACTGTGAAAGCAGAAAGTGCTGGCAGAGAATTGAACATAAGGAGGAGCCATGGGCACTTATGGTAGGAAGAAAAGCATTGTTTCCTTGGCAAAACCCCACATTTTGGAAGTGTGATGTTGTTCAAATACTGGCAGGTCTGAATACTTCTTGCTGTAGTTAGTTTTCTCTCCGATACACAACTCTTCACATTAGTTTCTGTTAGTATTTGGGGTTTTTTCTGGGTGCAAATCGCAGACAGTTGTCCAGGGTCACAAACCATAAATACGCTAAGGTTGAGCTCATGTTTAATTAATTATGATATACTTCTTGCACTGATGGTCGGGTTCCATGTGTTAGCCTTGCACATCCACAGTGAAGCTGTATTTCTCAGATTCAGTGTGAAATCATTGGAACCATCCTTAGCTCCATTTTCTGTCCTCCTGAGATTCCTTCCTCATAGTCATCATCAAAAGTCAGAAAAAACCTGTTTTCTATGTCCTCTGTGGTAGTTCTTTGTAGAGAAGAACAATGTCACAAAAGGAGACTTTCATTCCCCCTAAAAAACCACTTCACCTTTTCCCCAAACTCCTTCTCTCAAGTTGCCCAATGCGGTGATTAATGGCATGGACTTCACAAGATGGTGATAAGCTAAGACATTTTATTGTAAAAATCCAGGGTTCTTAAACTGTTGCATTGTTATGAGTTTGCATACTTGTGAGGCACAACAAACGTGTTTAACCAACCACCATCAACCACGATAGGAACACGCTTCAGGTGTAACGAATCACCAACCCCACAGTGTGAGCACTTACTGGTTCTAACAATTGTTTTCCAGTTATGTAACTTGTTTTTCACCTCCAGTTTAGCTGAGTCATTCCCAGAATGCTCTCTGGTTAGCCGAAGTAGCAGAAGCCAGCAAGGATTTTACCAGGGCAACAAGGCCTTCACTTTGCAAGGCCTTTCTGCTCCACAACAGCCCAACATGTATCTGAAAAAACCTTTTTATTTACTTACTACTCCTTGATGTTGGCAGCCGTCTTCCAAACTCCACTCTCCCAACCAGAGATGGGAGAATTATCTAACTAAATATGGAAAACTGGTGTTTGGATACCCAACCCTGAGTGAGGCACTCTGGGCTCCCTCCAGGATCAGTGGAAATAAAGACCTGTCTTTAGAACATGGTCCATTTGGTCTACTTTGAGATGCAACAAACCATATCCTGGAAATAAGAGTCTCTGCCCAGGAACAGACTTAGAAAATTGAGATTGTTCTGCCTGGAGAAGAGAAGGTGCTGGGGTGACTGTGTTGAAGTGTTTCAGTACTTGAAGGGAGTCTCCAAGAAATATGGAGAGGGATTTTTTTCAAGGGTCTGTGGTGTTAGGACAAGGGGAATGGCCTTAAACTGAAAGAGAGTAGGTTTGGATGAGATATTAGGAAGAAATTCTTTACTGTGAGAGTAGTGAGGCAATGGCACAGATTGCCCAGAGACACTGTAGCTGCTCCATCCCTGGAAGAGTTCAAGGGCAGGTTGGACAAGTGTCTGAACAACCTGGTCTAGTGGAAGGTTCCATTCTGGTGAAAAACCTCCTGTGACCTTTTCCCCATTGTATTGATTATTGATAATTGCATTAGAACTGAGAGCTTCCTGTTTACAGCAGGCAACTTGCAATTCACCCATCAGCCATCTTACAAAGAATATGATTATTCCTTTATGCAACCAGTGTTCAAACAGCTGGCCGTTGGTTCACAAGCAAATTTGAATCTACTTGATTTACAAGTAAATTGTAAATCACAACATATGATAAACTGTTCCACTAAGGAAAAATAACTCTGAAATCTCTCCCAAATGATAAATACACCCACTAAGCAGACTCTTTGGTGTAAAATGTGGTGGTGGTGGTGGTGGTGGTGGTGGTGTTTCCTCAAGGAGAGGTGGCCTTACCTGTTAGGTTATTTTCTCTCCTTTGCCTGTATGGCCATAATAATATTATTGCTTTCTTCAAAGTTTTCTTCTTCAGGTACTCATCCTGTTTTGATTTGGACTTGTTGATTGGAACTATGGACTTAACAACTTGGAAATCTTCTGCAAAGACTTGGCAGGGATCTCAGTGACTCAGAAGCAAAGCCGGAGCAAGCACTAAAGTCAACTCTAGCTCATGATCTTTCTTGGAGGCTCCTTCCTGGCTTTAAGTACTTACATGACCATCACCACTCAATCTTTCTTAACAAGAGTATTTGTCATTACTATTATTTTAGAAGCGCTTTGTAATAACTCAGAACTACTGGGAAAAAAATCTGAAATGCCTCTTTTTATTTTTTTCTGCCTTCACCCAAAATATATGTTTCCTTCCACTGTGTACAATCTGTTTCTGTGGCAGTGGCTTGAGTTTCCTTGGAAACGGCTGCAGGTCAGACCTTGATTGGTTGTGTTGTCAGCTTGATTGCAGTGTTTCAGGCAGTGGCACCTCTAAGTGCAGCTCCAAAGCAAGTAAATAGGGGGCTATCCAAGGGCTTTGCATTAGTGGTCTGAAAGAAACCACACAGATGGCATTTGGGGGAGTGTGTGACACAGGGGCACTGGTTTTAAGAGAACAGGAGACAGCAAGGAGTGAAAAAAAGAGCCAAATCAGAGGTGTTGGCAGGATGGCTGGGATGGAGAAGTTTGGCTGCAGTGAGAACTGTCATAGTCTCACCTCTCATTGAAGGGGCAGCTGACAGTAGGGTGCTCGTGGTGGTCTGGACCCTGAGTCTCTCAGTTACTGGGGCTGGAATGCTTTGTTCCTATTTGATTCTACCAATTCAAGTGCATATTTTCTGAGGAACGTGGATATCTTAATACAGTACTACAAGGGAAAAAGAAAAAAGGATGTTTTCCACTGTAGCGTCTCGGAGCCAGGAAATGAACAGACATAATTATAGAAGAGAGTAGCAGGTTTGTATCCTGAAAACTTTGGGGAGGAGAGGATTGCCTAAAAGGGACATCCCTGGATCTGCTTTGTTTATTAATCCAAGTACAGTAAAGCCACATAAGAGCATACACACTGAGAAGAAAACAGGAAAAATGGGAGCTGCACTTCAGAAGGGCTTCCTGAGCTTTGGCTCATTCCATTTTCCACCTATACAAATACAATTGTACTGAAAATCTTCCTTGGTTTGTATTTGAACAGTTACATGCAGAGTTTGGAGGTCAAATCCATGTTAAATTTTTAAAACAAAATTACAGAATATCCAGAATAATCCTTTTCTTTCAAGGCTTTGTTCTGTCTTGATTTGCCTTGCCTTGCTTTCCCTTCTATTCCCTCAACTCCCCATAAAATAAGGTTTAATTTTAAACTTCAACAGCACAACAGGGGTGTGTGCTTCTGAACCACTCTGCCAGATAAACTTCCACGTGGTGATTATGTTCTGTTCTGACTCCTTAATGTACTTGATAAATTCCTTGGCAAGTAGACATGCCCAATGCCCAATAACCTACTGTGAAGTTACAGATTAAAAAAAAATGAATAAAAAGAGAGGGGAAAAAGGATGTTACTTGTTTTCCATGTGTGCAGTTTCATTTCTTTTTCTCCCTGATTCACAAGCAGATCACTTTCCATTAATTAAGTAAAAAGTACTTAGTGGAATTGATCTGAATTCAGGTCTAAGAGCACTCACTAATTCTGCTGTTAGTTTTAGGAAGCTGGTGGCAAAAAGCATCTATAAAGATAAATTTGTGCAGGCACCACCCATGGTTAGAGTCACAGCCAAATGTCTGCAGTTTAACAACTTGCCTGTGTGTCATCTGAGCACTAGGGACAGTATGCACCCTTCAGCCCATGGGAAAATGCAAGTTAATGTCACATGATATAACCTGCTATGAAATAGACAAAAAAAAAGAGAATTCATTATTTTTACAAGCCTGTACAGAGATTATCTCAGTTCACCCGACACACAGTAATCAGTTAAATTATGTTTAACAAGCGTAGCCCATAGTGGCAAACAGATTTCAGCCCACGATGAAAGATCAACCCTACTCTGACATTTCAGGAGCTAAACAGAGAAGGGAGGAAGGGGCAACAAGATAGGGAGAAGAAGACTCCCATCTGCTGTCAAACAGAACAGAAGCAACAAGTTAAAGTAGCATAAAATCCTCTTGATTTCTTCTCTAGTGCTGTCCCCAGTTAACAGTGCTGCTCTTCTTTTAATAGTGTATCACTCCTTTTCAGGCAGATGTACAGCTCTCATTAGAGATAATCCTCCATGCTCCCTCATCTTTCCTTTCCCAGCTTTAGACAGAGAACATTAGTGACTGTCCCTTTATTGCATTGTTCCGTTTTGTGTACGCAAAGAACTATCTGTGTTACAATAATCTCTGTATGTCAAATGGGATTAGGAAGGAAATTGAATGAATTAGCCAGAGTTATACAGTAAATAATCAAGGAAATTTTGAAAAGGAAAATGCGTCACTATATTTATGAAGGTAACACTAATTCATGTTTTTTATTGAAATTTTTTAATCCTCACTGTAGACAAAATTAAATGACACAGAAATTATTCTTTTTCTTTAATAATATCTTTCTCTGGAAGAGAAATACAAATTCCATGCATTGCGTTTGCTAGAATCCTGTATATGGCACATAGAGGGAGCTGTTGGCATAGGTTTACTAGACCAATCACTGAAAATTTTCCATTATTACCAAACCCTTTATAAGATTTCATTATTATTTTAACTGAAAAAATCATACCGTCATCATCAATATATGAATAAAAAGAATCTCATGTGTTTTAGGCACATAAAAAGATACGAACTCTAATACAATATTCTGCTTTTGGCTGGACATTGCATTCATTAGTATATGAACTCCAAGACATTAAAAGTTTTTTCGCTATCTATAAATAGAAAATTAGGGAATATTAGCTTTACAATTTCTAAAGTATATGAAAACATATAAATGAGACAACTGTACATATTCCAATGCATATGTATGAGACTCTCTTCTATTATTTGTGATACTGCAGAACAGACTGAAGGCTGGGAGCTGGGATCTTTGTCCTCAGCGGAGTGCAGGGAGACTGCAATCCCTGCCTCTCACTCTCATAACCTTCAGGAACCTTTTTCAGGCTGCTGCTGAAACAAGGGGCGAGCAAATATTTAAAGGCGAGGCTCTTACCCCCGTAAATGGTTTAGATGCTGTTAACTACCTGTGTAAAGGTAGCAGGACTCTTTTATTCTACCGTTCTTTTTCTCTGTACATGAGCACCTAAAATTCTCACTAGTTTGCCCTCAGGATTAGTATAAAGATTTAAAATTTGTTAAAACAAATTAACAAATGTACGTTATATAATGGGACAGCCACAGAAGCTGTCTTTAGTTAAAGAAAGGTTGATTAGGGAAAGAATATTTTTTTTAATAATTAATATAAAATGGAATCCACACTTTTTTTCTTACAAAGTGTTTTGTTAACTTTTTTGCCCATCACATTTCATTGCTGAAGTTCTGTAGGTTTCCAAATTCCTTGTGGCACTTGCAGTGCTGACATCCTGAAATCATGACTATTCCCTCTGCAGTCCTAGTTCAGAAACCCCCAGACAAGAAGTTCTGGCCATGATAAAAGAGATATTATTTCCCAAGAGATGTTTGGCAAAACTGTGGTGAGACTCACATCTTCAAAATGCAAGGCAACCTTGGCATATTTAGCCAAACCAATGCTGAGTGTCTTAAGGTTTATGTCAGAGCTCGACATCACAAAGAAATAACATTTCTACATTTTGTTAGATAGTCTTAGACTTTAGGAGCATCTTAAACACTTAATGTGTTTGGCATGTCGTACACTGAACAATAACAGCAGGGTTACTTAATTTCACAGCGAGCACACAGATGTTAGGTTGGACGTACATGGTCACTTATCCATTTTTCATTTGACTCGCAAATGGATTCCATTTAGCACTGAACAAAAAGGAAGCTTTTTACTATGTCTGATCTGTGCCCAATCTCCTCTTCATTTCAGTCAGTGAGAGGTTTGACTGCCTTTGGCACAAGCGAGGAGGAGCCCTTCATTTCAGCTTACACGTAAATGCTATTTTGTTTGCTGTTCAGTGCGGTGCTAAGCAGGTGCAGTAGACTTCTACCTTAAAGGACTACTGAATGATTCGTGTCTACCCCAAATTTTAAATCTGATTCTTTAAATTAAAAATTGCATTCCTTACTTGAGGCCTCAATTCAGCATGATACTTAGGCAGAATTTAACTTCACTGCATGCATATTCCCAGGGATTTAAATAAAGCTATCTGTATATTTAAAGATAGCTTCACAGTTTTTAAACAGCAACTGAAGCAGTTGCCAAGATTTCTGCCTTAATAAGCACACAATATCTAAAGAACCCATTTTTTCATTCAGCAACTTGTTTTTTAGACCAAGTGCTTCCAAATCATCCAAACGGGTGTTGCATTTGTTTTGTATTTTCATTGCTAATACAATATTTGAAACCATGGTTCCTCTAGAGCAATTTATGATGGAGAAGGGGCTATTTGGTTTAGGATAGAAGTATGGAAAAATAAAAAATGGAAATTTGTATAATTGAGCCATTTCATGTTTGGAAGAAAACTAAAAGCTAATCTTAACTAAAGTGCTTTCGTTTCAGTTCATGACACTAACAGCTGCTGTAATTGTAGTGTTGAGGCAAAGAAGTTCTCTATTGTGAAAAATATATACTAAATTGTTTCTAAGTATCTCAGAAGATCATACCTTCTGCCAGGAAATTTATATAGTCACAGTGCATTTATTTTTCATCAAACTGTCTTCTCCATAGCAACGAATCCAAAAATGCATATACACTTATTGTGGAAAAAGTCAAGATACACAGGCAGCCCACACAATTCCTTAGTTGTCCATAAAGTGAATCATAGAGTCAAAAAATGGTTTGGGTTGGAAGGGAACTTAAAGATCACCCAGTTCTGAGGGCAGGGACCTTCCTCTAGACCAGGTTCCTCCAAGCCCTGTCTAATCTGGCCTTGAACATTTCCAGGGATGGGCCAGCCACAACTTCACTGATCATGAGATAAACCTGAGACAGAGGATCTGAAGTGTTTCAAAGTATTTGTGATCAATCTGCTCCTTACTGGGCTGGGACAAGAGCAGATGATGATTAATGACAGACATCACAGGAGAATGAGGTGGGATGGAATTGCATTATCTGTGGGTGAGAGATACATCACGGGGACTGGAAGACCAATGGATAAGGATTTAGGATGCTGGTAGCTGGTAGGTGGCGTTGGAGACTGCTTTTTTGCCAACTTTTCCACAGTCTTTGTTAATCACATGGAAATGAGATGCTGGTGGTGCTTTATTTTATCTTTGGATACAAGAAGAAAACTTGCAAGCTATGGCTACCATTCATCCCGACCAGTTCTTCTCCAATTTACTCAAAGTAATTTGTTTCCTCTTCATTTCCCAGAACCCCACTTTTCCATCATTACTGTTTTATTTAATCATAAATATAGACTCAAAATATACAGGTCTAGGGATTATCTTAATGCTTGGGAATTCTGGGCACTGGTTGAAAATTCTGACTTTATGTTCTCTAACTTCTGTTGAGGAAAACTTTGGTGTGGGAAAGTTCAGTTTCTCAGTTCTGCTTCTTGTTCTTAGTGAACAGGGAAACACTGGTATTAAAAATGTATTTCAGAAAAAAAGTATAAAAGAATCCAAACTGGTTTATGAATTTTTCAGATGACTTCTAAGTTGACCTTGATAATACATACATTTACTGAACAGAAATATTACACAGGAAATAATTTACTACTTATGGAGCCTTTTTCTTTTTTCTGGTTTTTCCAAGCCAGTACTGCCTCACCACAAACTCCACTTGTACTTAAAACTCCTCCACCACCTATGAAATCACCAGACTATTGGGACTATTGAGATAAATCTTAACTATTTTGTCCTGTTGGAGCTCATCCACTTTGAATGAATGGTACAATCACCTTTCTCATAGTTTGCTAAAGCAGTTAGCAAAAAAAAGGAAAGATCAGAAAATTGGTGGTTCAGACAGAACATGAAAATGTTTTTCATTTTTCCTAAAACCTCTCTCAAAGATGCATGATTAGTAAGTAAATAACAGTGGAACTGCAGATTGCTATTAAAAAAGTTAATTCTTTTCGTATGCTATTTAGAGAGGAAGTTCAAGGAGATTGCTTTCCAGAGGGGAAAGCAAATTTATGCTTTCTCAAGGCACGCTGGAAATTCTTATAAAATTTATTGACTTGGGTGCTTTAGTGTGGAGTCTATAGACATATGTCCAGTTCTGTGCAATTAACAGCACCAGCTCTTCAAGAAACATAAAGCACTATGTTCATAGTTCCCGTGTTGGTGAAGTCTCCTTTCTTTAATCTCCCATTTATAATCAGGTATGATTTAATAGAAAATTATTCATTTTTGGATCATCTTTTGAGGCATATGCTTCAGAGAGAGCACAGATGGTCCAATAAAGGGTACTTTTGTACTACTCCCATAGTGTAAAGGAATTCAATTGCTTAGATAGAATTTAATGAAGACTCACAGTAATCTAACACTATCACAAGACCAGGACAAATAAATGAGAGTAAAACAAACCAGTCATCTGGAATAGGTGTTGTCTCAGAAATTTCAAATTTCGGTAAAGTTTGAATCCTGACTTTAAATAGAACACTATTCAACCGGAATTCAGCACACAGGAGTCTGCAGGAGGATCCCTGCATTGAATCCAATACTTGTGCTCTTGTAGTGACTCTTGTTGGTAATGATAATAGCTATAACACACCTATCATTCAATTTTTGTCAGTCTTTCTTTGTGCCGCACTGAAAATAACCTTAAAAATTCAGATAATTTCCAGTCAGTTTTTTAATTTATAGCATCTTATCTGAGGGCTGTGTAACCTTTTACTATGTTATCACAATATCTTCTGTCCTAAGGAAGTTAGTTTTTTCTAATTTTGCCCCTAAAGGAGTAAGAAAGAGATAAGACGACATGGCATTCAAATCTCACCAGCATCAATGGTAAGAATGAGTCCAAGGGCATGTGAATATTAATATTCTTGGTATTGCCTTTTCAGTGGGTTATTCAAACCAATAATAAGGGACTTAATCTGGTCACTGGGGATTCAAATTTTAAATAGTCAGAAGAGTTGTATAAAACTGTTAGTTAGTAAATTTATTTGGTTTTGTGGCTGTAAAGATCAAAAAGAGTTTATTTTACGCAAAATAGAGGCTTATAAAACACTGACACATCCTCTACAATGGTAGAGTCGATTCCCTCAGGAGGCCTGTACAGAGAGCCTGGCCTTCTGCTTCTCTTGAACATTACTGCAGGGTGATGTGAATTACCAATATCCATTGGCCAGAACATGAGTGAATCTTGAACTAAACACTGGCTATTACACAGCTAAATTTAAATTACATGAAAGCAGCCCCTAATAGCAACAGAAACTTCCACACGAAGTTCACTTGATGCTAAATTCATGAGAAACTTGAAGGTACAGGAGAATAACAGATGGATAGAATGTGTTTGGTTGGAAGGGACCTTTAAGACCATCCAGTTCCACCTCCCACCCCCTGCTATGGGCAGGGACATCTTCCACTGGACAAGGTTGCTCAGAGCCATGCCCAACACGGCCTTGAACTCTTCCACTGACTGGGAAGAGCGTCTCTGGGCAACCTGTGCCAGGGCCTCACCACCCTCACAGTCAAGAGCTTCTTCCTAATATCTAATCTAAACCTATCCCCATTCAGTTTAAAACCATTCTCCCTTGTCCTGTTATTACGTGACCTTGTCAAAACTCCCTTTGTATCTCTCTTTTAGTACCAAAGGCTGCTCCAGCTCTAAGGTTTCGCCAGAGCCTTCTCTCCTCCAGACTGAACAACCCTTCCTGAACTCTTCACTGACCTTATAGATCTGAAGTCTTTGAACATCACAACAGTTTGGCTGCTCCTTGTACAATCCCTCATCTTTTGGACAGTGTCAGCATCAGAGGGAGGTTATCATAAATCTCAAAAGTAAAGTCTAAGACTCAAAGAACCTCTTAGGTGGGACCTGCCAATATTTATGTTAGAGTTTGGAGACGTGAGCTTGGATGTTTGTTGAACATCTGAGTGTAAGATTATTTAACATAACTGTTCAATTTTGTCCCTCTCAACAGCGCTCCTATCATTTGTTCCCAAGTGCAACCCCCAAGGTACAGGAACACTGCATGATATAATCCTACAGTCTCCTGACCTGCTGATACCTGAGTTCTGTTCTCTTCGTCTTCGCCCTCTACAATCCCAAAAGTTGAGATTTTCCAGGAAGGAGTTCCAAGTGGTACTTGAACCAATTCCTGGAAACACTCTTCATACGCAGTGCAACACGGTCTTTATAAAGATGTTACTAACTTCTCACAGCTTTAGTATTAGCACAACATTCTCAAGATATATCTTATGTAGCAATATATCCCTGAATATCATCCTTAGTGTTTCACAAAATCTCCATCACTCTTGTTTTGTAACTTCCAAGTTAAATTGTACCATAGAGGGAAGTCTTCTGTTGTCACAGTGACTTCTATATCTGTGAAGTTATAACAGCTCTTTAAAAGTCAGAAAGTTCTAAATGTTAGCTCATATAGCAATATATTTCCACTGAAATGCATTAATAGATCTATTAATTATTTCTCCTCTGAATGATTTTAAATGTTGGTAGGGTAAGTTAACATCCCAGTCCTTGACTTGGTGAGTTAATTTCCCATCATATGAAGAGAGTATAACTTACAATTCTGCTCTTGCTGTTTTTTATTTTTTAAGCACAAGTCCCAGGTGTTTCATTTTTAAAAGATGTTACAGCAATAAAAATGTTATTAAAGTGTCTTTGTTCATGCTGTTATAGTTGAGGTTGTGTCAGCATTTCCATTACAAGCTCATCTTTTTCAGAGAAAATGCTCTGGTCCATTGGGTAAATAACACATGTTTTTCTATGACACACACACAGGAAAGCTAGAAATATTAAAGGATAAAATTGTTTAGCATTCTATCTTAATTTCATACAGTGTATGTTGTGTTGTAATTTTTCCCCATGAATGAATTAATCAAGTATAGCCTGCCAGTAATCACAAATTTCCTTGTACCACAAACTATGTTATCATCTTTTTTTATGTAGACTTTTTTTTTTTTTTTTAATTAAAATCTGGAGAAAATGTATTTCTCATTAATATCATGATATTTCTCATTAGGATAATGCTTTGAAATTTCAGCTAACCCTTAGAACAGTTGTGGAAATGAAGATGTGGTGGGCCCCTGAAACACAGGTCAAAACCAAAGTTTTGGGAGGTCATTTTTGGTTCTGAATTCTCCCCACAGCTGAAATAAGATCTCAGGTGTCTCAGACTTTATATAGCATCAGAAAACTACTCCAAATCATAGCCAACTTTTAATACTCCTCTCTTAAGTGACTTGACAATGCTGTGAAATCAGAAACCAGGAGAGCCTTCCTCACAGGGAAGTACTAAATAGGATAAACCTCAGCCTGTTAATTTATTAGCAAAATCTGCTTTCTCAAGAGGGAGCTCACAGACCTTTTAGATTCAGTTTACATGTTTTCAGTCACTCATTACAACTTCTAGACACCAGCCCCATTGTTAATAACAGTACATTTCTTAAACTGAATTCTGAGCCCTTTCCCTGCTCTGGGGCTGTGGTCTGTAGTTTGATGAGCTTTTTCCTTATTGCCATGACCCTCTCATATTTTCACACTCATCCTGCCTCATCTGACCCTGTAGAAGGTCACGTTCCATAACAGCAGCTTGGAAAATAAGTGGTTTGAATTTCACGCCCAAACTCTTCACTCAGTATTTGTTTTAAAAACAAACATTGTCTTTAATACAAGGGATGGGCGATCTCTCAGTTTAATCTCACTTAGAAGAAAAGGCCAAAATCTTCATGGCCTCAGGCTTATTTTTGTTGTTCTTGTTTATTACTCTCAGAATCCCTTAAAAACAACTATTTTATTGCATCCAGGTTTATTGTAGAAATACTTAGAAGTTACTTCTGGAAATTGAGATTTAGGTGTGCCAGAAGCTGTACAAACACACAGGAGTAGATTTTTCCAACCTACCTTAGATAAGAGAAGAGTTAAGAAATGTTTTCAATGGATGACGTAAATAAAGAAGACAAGTGGAGAGGAATATTTCCACCACCTTTTGCACACAAGGAAGAGTGCTATTAGATAGTACAACTTAAGCCAAATTGCAAGCGGTAGAGGCAAAAATAATGCCCATGTTCATCCCATAGCCAAATCTCACCTTAACACAAGATCTCTTGTATTTAAAAATTAAGAATTCACAAAGAGGAGATTTGTTTGGCTCATTTAAACTTTTTTGTCTACCAAGAGATTGTGATTTCCTAATTTTTGCATCATTTGCCCTAGTCCAAGACACGTTTAGCAGGGTCATCATTCATCTGGTGTACTGATTAAAAAGCTTTTCCTTTGTCTGTTCATTTCAATATTTAATACCAAGTTCTGTGATTAGGTGCAGCTATTTTTTTTTTCTCTCCTCATAACATTTGTGAATGGTTAACTCCTCGGTTTCAGGACGCAGATTGCTGTTTTCTTGCTCCAAATTAAGTCCTGTCCTAAGCATAAAGTCTCATTACTAATAAAGGGCCAAAGGGGTCAGTCTTTTTCAGAGATTCACAGATGTTGCAAGCAAGGTTCTCCTATCTCTGAATAACTTAATTTCCAGATGCTTAAAAACAGCAAATCCAAAGCAAACTATTCATGACTTTACCATGAGTTGTTTGAATATTTTTCTTTAAATCCAGTTTTCTGGAATGAAGTATTTTTGGCATTGACAGTTCTCATAAAGAAAAAGTTAATGATTTTCTTCTGAGCATAATATGCGGATAATTAAGATAATGTTTTTAGCAATCTGAAGTGTGTAACTGCCTTCATACAATGTAAATCTTTTCCTTTTTTTCACCCTTCATATATTTAAATTAACTATGAAACAAAAGAGTAGAAAGAAACATGATAGTTTGCATAATTACGTAGCTACTTCAGCATTATATTCTTGAGGCTTTTTCAATCTTTCACTCAGAAATTTTCTCCCTAGCTGAGTCTTTTAGGATCTTTCCTTTTCTTCCCTTCTAGCTGCATTAAGTGTCTGTGTCTAAGAAAGCATTTGCTTTTGGTTTATAAAGGTGTATGGAAAGAGTGAGGAACAGAAAAATAAGCATAGCAGCTGTGTGTGTTCCCTGAATTTATAATGGATTTATATGTGTGAATACAGAAGCACATTTGCACATACAAGAAGTATTTAATCAGCTGTTAGACCTTGGAAGTATAATCATATTTAAAAGTCACTTATTTTGAAGTTACATTGGAATGTGGTTATTAATAACTTTGATAAATTGAGGAAAGCTTTAGTAGCATAAAGAAAGTGGAGGGATTTGTTCTGATGAGTTTCTGAATGCTGGTGGAGAATGAACCATTTGGGGGGCCGCTGCGTATCACTCATTTAGAAAGAATTGCAAGGAACAATGCTGAGTTGAAGACATATTTTATTGGTGAAATAAAGGAAAAATGACAGAAACAACTCCAATTGAAAATGCAGCTTTTGTCTCTAAAACATTTTCCTCTAGATCCCCGTGCCCTTGTGTGCCTTAATCCACTGTGTTTGCTTGGCGCAGTTTGTGAGAAGCCGGTGCAGGACAAATCTGACTTGGCAGCTGTGCAAGGGCCAACATGCATCACTCAGCAGCCAGCATTCAGAGAGGAAGGATGTTTCTGCACTCAGGTTATCCTCATTGTTTTAGGGAAGGGACTTTTTGGTCTCAGCCTTTGCGTACTTGCTAAGAGACTTGAAAGGGGGAAAGGAAATCTTTAGAATGCTACACAAATCTACGGTTGTCCCTGCATTAGAAAATATGTTTGAACACCAATTATTCTGCTTCTGTGTCAGTCAACCTGATGTTGTGCATGAAAAATCCGTGGTAATATTTCCACTCACATTTTGTAAAAGAATAATATTTTTGAGGTTTTATTTTGTTTTGTGTAAAGTGTCTGCATATTTGTTTCCTTGCAAACTCTCTAAAACCTGAGTAACGTCAAGGTTTTAAAGTCTTCAGTTGCTCTCTCTTTCTTTTTCAACAGCTAACCAACATTCTCCATTGAGAAGCTGAAGAGAAATTGTTTCTCACTTGTGAATTCTCTTTAGGGAACTGTTCTGACAATGACAAAACTCCTGCTGGGAGGCCCTTAGAGCAGTCAGATTTTTACCCTTAATGATGCTCTGGTGAGATCCTACCTGGGGTCCTGGGGGTCCCCAGCACAGGAAGGACAGGGATCTGTTGGAGCAGATCCAGAAGAGGCCACTGAGATGATCAGAGAGATGGAGCACCTCTGCTACGAGGAAAGGCTGAGAGAACTGGGATTGTTCAACCTGGGGAAGAGAAGCTTTGGGGTGACCTCGTTGTGGCCGTCCAGCACCTGAAGGGAGCCTACAGGAAAGATGGAGAGGGACTTTTTACAAGAGTATGTAGGGGCAAGGGGAAACAACTTCAAACTAAAGGAGAGTAGGTTAAGATCAGATATATATTAGGAAGAAATTCTTCACTGTGAGAGTAGTGAGGCCCTGGCACAGGCTGCCCAAAGAAGCTGTGGCTGCTCCACCCTTGCAAGTGTCCCAGGCCAGGCTGGACAGGGCTTGGAGCAACCTGGTATAGTGAAAGGTGTCTACCCATGGCAGGGGTTGCAACTGGGTGATCTTAAAGGTCCCTTCCAACCCAACCCATTCTGATTCTACGATTCCTAATGCTCACACAGCAGCATTTCCACAGATTTCATGCTACACTGGAAGCATATGATAGGAATTACATGCACTCAGAGGATTATTTTGCCTTTAAAGTGAGTATCTTAAATTTAAATCTATTTAAATAAAAATTTTGCATTTCTAAACAAAGACAAAGATTGGTAATCCACGCTGTTAGCCAGTAATATGCAGCCTGTCTCAGAAGCAAGCATGTTTTGTATCTGTCAGATACTGGCTTACATAAAACTCGCTGCTACTCCAGAGAATTTTAGATCTTGTAGATAAACTGGATTTAGAAACAGTTGAGAAATAGAGGAGTAATTTTACTGTAATTTTGCCAGTTTTTGTAACATTCTGTTACAAAGAATTATAAAGCTGAACTCAGAGTGATTTATTGAGAATTTAGACCGTGTTCAGTATTTCCACTTACAAAAGTCAACTTATCCATAGGTCTCTTTGGATTCCTTTCAGAGAAGAAAAGGAGGCATTACAAACATTTCACAAACAGGTGATGTTTGAAAGCATCCAAATAGGCAATTTCTCCCACATTTACACAGAAAGTCATCATCTTTGTCCCTGCCCATGGCAGAGGGTTCACAGTGAGATGATCTTTAAGTCCCTCACAACCCAAACTATTCTATGATTCTATAAACTAGGACTGAGAGTAGAAACTTTGCCCTCTTAATCTGTACAGGTTCCAAATAGACAATTGTACTGACTGTATAAACAGCCAAGGCTACTTAGATTTAAAATTATTAACCCTCCTGCTTGCAATTCCTCCACTAACAAAGCATATACACAGTGTTCAACTGGAAAACTGCAGAGCATGACAGCCAATGTGTTGCTATAATACTTGTTGTTATGAATTAATTAGCTGATTTACATTTATATAGCACACTTCATGCAGAAGCAACACATGGCATTATACACTTAAACTACATTACAATTAAACAGAAATTCTACCAGAGAAGTCAAGACTAGGCGTCCAAAATAAACCACCCAAAAAGCTCAAA
The DNA here is from genome assembly GCA_013397935.1 of Dasyornis broadbenti. NCBI lineage: Eukaryota > Metazoa > Chordata > Aves > Passeriformes > Dasyornithidae > Dasyornis > Dasyornis broadbenti. The sequence continues at coordinate 2,404,616 of VZRN01005169.1, read as the reverse complement.
AAAATTAAGTTTCTCATAGCTCTAATGGGAAGCAACATTAAAAAAAAATCAAATAATTAAGAAAGGGTAAGTACAAGTCTCAATTACAAGGATAGTGACTGATCAGCTTTTCGGGGAGGTAGGTGGAGATGGAAACAAGATGTGAAGAGTATACAAATACTGTAAAAGCAATTATGTATTTGACAGGAAGCCTGTGCAGCATCCTCCATCTCCATGTGATAACCCAACCTTTGCAAGTGGCCATGCTAGATGCTGAATTTTGAGCAAACCAGGGCCTTATGCAATGAGCGGTCAAGGAAGGCTGCAAGCATAAAGTGGCAGTAATCCATCTGTGGTGCTACAAAAATGTGAGTCAGGAGCTGTGCATCCCACTAAGACACAAATGGTCTTAACCTACTAAATTGCTGAGATGACTAAAATGAAGTCTGAACAGCACAGCTCGCTTTGGCTCATTGGGAAATTAAAATTCCCCTCCCGGCCAAACGTTGAGTGAAGGATCACTGTTGAAAGAGTTATTGGACGTAAGCAAAAGAGAAAAGAAAAAAAATTTGATTTAATTTTCTCTGACTTAAAGAGTTAGGAAAAAGATTTAAAAGATCTAAAGTTTGACTTCTGACAAAAGCCATCCAAAATCAAAAAAGTACGTCATCAGGAAACAAAATTATTTTTAGTGACTTCACCATCAAAATATTAAGATGCTGTGTTTTTAACTCTCTTAGAAAGAGTGAAATCTATGAGACACCTGTTTCTGTCTCTGGGACTGAAGGACTGCTTCAGGCAGGAGTTCTCAGATGTTAGCACTGACTGAGCCTTTTCTCCAGAAATGTGCTTCTCTGGGTACTTCCAATGTCTTATTTATTCTTATGAATAATTTTTGACTGGTTGAAATTTGCCTTTTCAACTAAACTGAGTTCCCTCATTTACCATTCACTTCTACCATTTATTTAATGTGTTTTTCAGAAAAGAAGTTGTTTTTCATTTCAGCCAAGTAGATTTAGATTTACTAAAGATTGTGAAAATGTAGAGAAAAAAAACTTGCAAACAAACAAAACCAAGCAGATTCTTAAAATAATGTTTAAGCAGCCAACTTGATTAGAAACATGCCAAGTTCTTGGTAGCCTGGTATTGGAAATTACATCACACAAGAGTCCCTATTTTCTGGGGTTTTCTTCTTTTATCTTTTCGTAATAAAACCCCTGTAATCGGTGGGCAACGGAGTGCAAGCCAAAGCCCAGCCTCAGAAACTGAAGATAATTCATGGTGCTGCAGTTCGAATATTAAATGGACCTTTCCACTTGGATCTCAAGGATCACATGCATTCCACACATCACATCACATACCTCGTGTCCTTCAGTTTGCACGAGTTGCCTGTGGAGTTTGGCAAATGTGGTTTTCATGCTCTGGCATTAGAAATTATGGGGTTGTCATTACCTGAGATAGCTCTTCTTTCCTCAGCTCGTACTCAGCTGTGATCCTGTGAGACAGAAAACGATAATAGGTCATTCCCAGTGTGTCCAAACACATTCTATTTCTCTGTGCCACAGTCCAGGAAAGCCACACAAATGCTGCAGTGGGGATTTCTATCCTGGGGCACTGGCATAAGAAATACACTGTGGGAACGTGAGAGAGCTTAAGGTATTTGACCAAAATGAAATTATGGCCATATCAGTGGTCAGCAATAAATTTGAGCAGCCTAGTGTAAATGTTGACAGCTATAAATTGCACATGAATGGGTAAGTCATACCAGGGGATTGGTTGAAACAAAAATTGAAATAAAAAAATATATCAGAGAGCAGAAGGGAGAAAAAAAGGGAGGGGGGAGAAGGGAGAAGTAGCAATCCACACACTCAGGAAAAACATGTCAGTGTCCCTCCAGCCATGCTGGCAGTTTAGGCATGGAAAAATTACTGAAGGCAGATCATCATTATCAGAGCAAGAAAAAGATGTCTCTAATAACTGTGTTATCTGCCATCAAATCTCCAGAGACAAAAATAGACTCATTTGCTCCAAGGTTTCAAGGGTTACAGAGTGAGGCAAGAACCACAGAAAAAGAGATTGATACCAGGGATTAAAGATCACAGCTGTACAACGAGGAGGTGGAAACAAATTGGCACTGTTTCTAAAGCCCTGATGAAAGAAAATGGTGCCTTGCTAGGGAAGGTGACAACTGAAAGATAAAAGTAGAAAGGAAATGTTTTAATATTAGAGCTGAGCAAAATGTTGGTAATGAAACAGAGCTGCAGTTTTGCTTAGTTTTGCACTTCCTCACAAAGTAGGAGCTTGGATCGCTTTCTCAAGGTGAGCAATCCCAAGCCAATTTACTCTGTCTTCGGGTGGAAATGATACAGAGCAAATTGTGATTCCAGCAGTTGAGATACAAACCCAGCCATATGGTTATCCAGCCTGGTGCACCCAAGTGTTTCACTCTGTTATTGAGTTACCTCAGGCCTGACCGTGGCCAGGCAGAGGTTGGGGCTCTCCCGGGCAGGGATGGAGCTGCTGGAATGGCCAGCAAATCCCCCAGCAGAGCAGGTATTAAATTACAAGCCATTAAGGATTAGACTATGAGCCACTGCAGGAAATACTAAAGACAGATTTCTGCAGGCTTGTGTCTCTTGTGGGCGAGATAGATGGACCCAATGCACACCATTGCCAGCGTATTAAGTTTGCTCATGAAATGGAAACCTTCTTGTCTTAGCACTTGACCCTGAGAATTGCTAAGCAGGCAACTCCCCCTCAGACTGGTGGGAGCTGAGAACAGGGAGAAAAAAATTGGGGCTCTTCCATAAATCTGTCTGGTTAGTTGAGATTTTGAATACAGAAATCTGGATTTAGTTTCTCGAGTTCCAAATTTCAAATAGGAGTGGACAAAATCGAAAGGAAATATTTAAGAAACTTACCCCTATTTGTTTTCATAAACTGTATTACCAATATGTCAAAATTTCCTGAAGTATTAGCCACTGTTTTTGGCAGCATAATGATGCAGTAATGCTGATTCACTAAAACAATTAGAAATCTAAAAAAAAAATNATCTACTTTGCATTAGATGGGCACAGTCTAGATGTCTTGATACGAAATCTTTGTCTGTGCAAAACTGCTTTTGTTCTTGGAGCCCCACCATGGCTGTCCATGTGGTGGAGATACATTGCTGTGCTGGAGGGGAATTTGAAAGAATTTAACATATTTCTGAGTACTGTATCCTGAAGACATTCTTCTGTAAGTGCCCAAGCAGCTTCAGTGAACTCATTTTTTTATATGTGTGGATAAAGACTCTTATGTATGGGTATGTAGCCTGTAGTAAGGAAGAAGCGTCCATATAGTGATTTTGAATTAAAATCATGGCCTTACAGTACATTAGCTGTGACATTTTCTTCAGTGAATAATAATGACAGGACTGGTAGTGGGTTAGGCCAAAGAGACAAAAGAAATGTCCTCAGGTTGTAAGGAGAAATTTATCCCTATATTGCCTGGGCAATCCCAGAGCAGAAGAGGACAATTTGTTATTTTAAGTGAGGTGCTGAAAAGCTTTGGAGCAGAGAAACGTGTTCTGTCTGCTGCCAATAAAGGCTAAAATGGCTAAAAATTCTTATGAAGCCTTATGAAATTTCTTTTGAACTTTAGTTCTTTTCAAGGTTTTGAAAAACACTCAAAACAAATCTTTCATGGTGATTAATCAACGTCCATTGGACTGCACAGAAATTACTTAAAATAAAACAGAGTTTGTCATTCCTTGCAACCAGACACTATTGGCCCAAAGAGATTAACTGAGGACAAAAATATTGCTGCTCACTACTTCTCTAGATCAGTTTAAAATTTAAAAATAATAAAATAAATACTAGAAACTTTTATATATATATATATATATATATATACATACTGTTTTGACTGTTTGGACTTCTGCTATTACTTTCTTGTCATACTGCCTGAAAATCCAGGAAGATGCAAATATTGCCCTCCCAACCATAAAAAATGCAAAACAATTAGAAGGGAATTTGAAACTCTTGTTTTATCACTTATTTCTAGGTGATGGGCTTGAGGAAGATGAGTCAAGTGATGTTTCAGCCGCTTTTGCTGTTAAGATGAGGAGGGACAATTCTCATTTCCAGTGCCATTTTATCTGCTTTCTCTCCCTGCAGAAACACAAACTCTGATTAAAACATTTCAAGTGTCTTTCCCTTAAAGCTTTCTCCTGCATAAATGAGCTGGTGATGGATTTCTGCTGAACAGTTTTGAAGCATCTCTGCACCTGACTCCACAGCATCCGGGATCATCCAGACTCACAACTTCAGCTTAAGTTGTTCTATGAATAATTTTAAATTACGAGTGTCACTCATGGATCATTAGTTCACTAGAAGTCAGATCTAGTGTGAATGTTTTCAGGAAAAACACCGTTCAAAGAAGAGTTCTGAATAATTATCCACCTTATATAGCTTCCTAGAGATTACTCACCATTAAGCAGATTTAAGTCTTGTTAACCACAGGAAAGAAATGGATGAAATTCTTTACGTGTACATAGGGACACACTTGGTCCCTGTAAAGTGCCTCATGTGTTTGTTAGTACTACTTCTAGCATACAGTAATTAAGATTTATATTGCTTGAGGATATTTGATGTTAACACTGGAAATTATGTTTTTCTGTAACCAGAATGTAAATGGGTAAAAAAAAAAAGTACACTTGAGACTCCTTGAGTGTGGAACTGTCATTTATGTTTGGTTTAGCACTGCATTTCAAAGGTGTTGACCCGAGAGCAGCTGAGGACATATCCAAATGCTGAACCCACAAAGATTTAGGGAGTTGTGTATTTTAAAACTAGGTTTATTAACAGCAGAAACCTCTCTGTTATCCAGAGTGAATATAATCCTTGTTTCTATATCCTAGAACTTAGTGTGTAATAACAATGTCTCTATGGGGGGAACACACAGGCTGCTAAAAAAGTTAAAAATATTTTAGGAAAATTCTGCTTTGTCAATTTTTTTTCGGTGACGTTACTGTTTTAGAGTAACATTCTGTCTGCCATGAAAAATATGCAGTAATTATAAAGAAAAAAAATTAGAAAAATTAATTAAAGCAGCGCCCTGTTTTTAGAGGCAATACAGTTGTGAACCCCCAAGGAAGACAGGGAGAGAGAAGACATTTTGATTGACATAGTCAGGATGTATCCTGCATCACCCCTTCTCTTTCCAGACATCCTAGTCAGAGGAGCAAGAGTCTATGCATTACTAACGATAGCAACACAGCAATTTTATTGGTAAATTTATACTCTTGTTCTTAGCAAAGTAAGAAAACACTTTATTATTAAATTGCAGAAAAATTTAGAACTAAAAAACGACAAACACAAATCGGATGTGACGTGAGAGAATAATGACTGAGGGAGCAGCCTGGAGTGACACAGTTCTACTAAAATCACATTGGAAACGGGAGAATGGAATTCTTTCAGAAGAGAAGTACATCTACAGTGATGTAGGCTTGCTTCCCAATTCAAGAGAAGTGCTGTATTCATCTAGCTGCCAGAATTTGTGTTTAATTTGAAAGGTAGTTACGGATAGTTATATTGATGTAGCTTCTGATTTTTTTTTTCCCCTCTCTTTTTACTTTTTCGGTCTTCTGATTTTTTTTTTTTTAACAGAATGTCAGCCTGCTTCAGTTCTTCTCATGATTTGCTCAGGGTCAGAGAGGAAGTGACCAGAAGAACTGAAAACTGAACATCAATACCAGGAAGCACATTGTGGTGGTGTTTGGGGTTCTTTTTTTTCGCTATATCAAGACAGAGTTTTTTCCTACCTTCCATTTTAAACAAGCTAAAATGAAAGCTGAGTTTAATAAAATTTTTTTTCACTGCTCGAGTGACTTTAATGTTTCAAAAATTGAACCCCAAAAACTATAACCTCCAGTGCCACAATATGCACCTGACATTTATTTTTTAAATGTAGATTAGCTTGGAAGTATTTTAGCTGAAATAATTTCCTTTGCTAGACTGTTTTCTTACACAAGCAAAAAGAATTCAAGTGAATTTACCCATCTGTTAGTTCACCTCAGCCCCAACAAGCTTTGAGTACACTGGTTACTTTCAACCAAAATTTGACAGGGACATCATTATTTAAAAGACAATTAAATTTGTGTGAATCTCAGCAATCAAGTAGACGACATAGGTTCAAATGAGTAAGGAAAAAGCAGAAGGGGCTCAGCTGGTGAATATTCTGTTTGGCCACTGCAATGAGCACATGAAGAGCTCCCAACCCGCCTTAGGCTTCCTCTCACGCTTTGTCCTGCTGCTCATCGAGCTATCTGAGGGACACAGTACAGAGCTGGAGATGTTGGTGTTGGAGTCAAAGAAGGAATAAAGCAAAGGTACAGGGCTGTTCATCAGAAAGGTTTCATTAACTCCACTGCCCAGAGAACTACTTGGGTTTGATAGTAAGAAGCTATTTCCTGCGCTTCAGAGTGTCACTTGGCTGGAGGTGTAAATCCGTGTAGCTTATAGGAATAGCAAGGTGTGCTAATTATATCTTCCCTGATCCTCTCTAGCATTAAAATCCCTCCTAGGAAGAATTCACCCTCTGAGGAGATTCTTTGATTACAGTCTGGGAAATAATAATAACCATAATGTAACAATACAACTTGAAAAATGGTTTAAGTTAGTATTTACTAGTAAGCAAATGTTTAAAAAATGACAAAAATGCAAGAACTCCTGAAGAATAAGCCAAAAGGTAGGAGATAAACAGGATTTACCTAAAATCATAATAATTCCTTCTAAATATGAATTCTGAAACTACATAAGATATGCACCAGAATAACTGTGGTTCTTGTCATCTTGACATTATTAATGCCTTAGTCAATATTGTGGATGGAAAGCAAAAGAGCCATTCCTTGTAAAATTACAAGGAAAGGGATATCCTGTCTCAAGAAAATTCCATAAACTCCAAGCAGGAGATCTTTCAAGTCTTCCCTTTAGGACTGCTCCATTTTAACCTAAACAGTGAATTAGTTCATGAGCATCATCTGGAATCCAGATGTGCCATGACTTGAGTATAACATGTTCTGGGCTATTATAATTATTAAGTTCCTAAGCATGAACAGGTTTTTGCTTTGCCAGCATCTTCTCCATGAAGTTTTATGAATCTAACCTTTCATTTCCCATTTCTGTTGTCTGTTCCTCAAAAACACATTTCACCTGAAGCTGTATAGAAAGTTTCATATGACACTGACGTTCCTTTTAACAGTTCACTTAGGAAAAACAACAAAATAAAATTCAGTCTATATAAAACCTTTACTTTTTTTTTGTTTTTTTTTTCCTCTGGTTTAACTACATGAGGAATAATCTATTATTTATATTCCTATCCACTACACACAGAGCTCTCTCTCTAGGGAGAAGATGAGATAAAGAACAAACCACCTGCGACAGATGTTGCTCATATTCTTTCAGGCACTATGGGAAGGTGTTCAGATTCTGCCATGGTGAAAGTGGCATGTGGAAATAGAGAGAGGGGAAGCTATAATGGTGTTCTGAGGAGGGGAAATAGTTTATGTGAAACATTCGTCCTCTAACAAATCATCCTGTAAGCTGTTGCATCAAGGTAGCAAACCACTGGGACACAGCTCTGCACGTTACACCTTCATTGCTGTACAAACCAGCTACAGGACCCTCCTGCTCCCAACGCCGTGTCTGAATTCAAATCACAGGGAGCAGAAGCAATGCAAGCCTTAAATTATGGAATTATTGGAAGACAGTAAGTGAAAATGTATTTTCTTTAATGAAGAACACAATGCAATTGATGAAAGAGAGGGGAATGGAGCAATACCAATTACTGTAAGACTGTACCTCGTACATACACCCGTGTTCAAACTGCCTTTGAAGAGCTGTGATTTGCTGGTTGGGAAATCTATGCGTAACCAAGACGATTCTGTGCTCTTTTCTAGAGTGAATGTCTGCTCATCCTTCAATACACACTTTCTACATATTTTCTTTTACAAGTTATTTTGAGCAAGATGCTTAAAAGTGTTTAAAAATATACTAGACACCTAAAACACTGATGTGTGAGGGAGTCAGGCACTGAAATATGGAGGATTCAGATACTGGATCCTTTTTGGTCAACTGAGTTCTTGATGGTGTTCTCATAAAAAATGTTCAATAAATCAAGAATCTGTGTTACGATCATGGTCTATATGGGAAAAGTTGCTGTAGTCCTGTCTTGAGTGAAGCAGCTCATCACACATTGCAGAAATGTGAGTGAAGGTAAAGCTCTAGGAATGGTTTGCAGGCAGGAAATGAAAATCCCTTCTGAGTGGGCTTTTTCTTGTCAGCTCTCAGATGAAAATACCTATTACAGGAATTTCAAATTCAAATGTGTCTCACTAACCGTGTCAGCATCAGAAGCTGCTTCCTGCTTAATTCCTCCCCCAGACAGAGATTTGATTACCCATCTGTACTCATTTGTCCTCTCAAAATTGTGCTAGAGATATGGAAACAAGGTTCTTGGAATCCCTGGAAAGTCCTTGCTGATAAACCTTGAACTACTTATCCTTTTACACAGAATACAAAAGATATTTCAGTTTTTATGTTTTATGTTTATGTAAACACCTGTATCTCAGTTGCTGCACTGCTATTCTACTTCCTTCCTCTGGCTTCTGAAAGATAAGCAGATAAAAAAAGTTTCCAAGTTATGCAATTCAGGATTTTTCTACAAGCTCTTCTTTCCTCTGTGTGTGCTCAGTCTTCAATGGAGCCAGTATCAAGTGGAGATTTCCTGTGTTATTCTGAGACAAATAATATATTAATAAAAATATTATTTGCTAGTCAACATTGGATAAAATATCTTTATGCATTTTCCAGTGCTTCAGTCTGGATTTTATATTAAAATCTTGAACAAAAATATGATTGGATGCAAGGGAATTTTGTTATGCTGGAAAATCAAGTTTTCTATCCTGTTGTTTGAAAACAAAAACTATGAAAACTTTGGATTGATGAAGACCCCCCTCTACTTTTCCATAACTTCTTGTCTCTTATTTACATGAACTACAAAGTGAGAGGCACAGCAAATAATTCAGCTGGTCAGATCTTCACTTTTACGCTAAAATCCATTTTTTCTTGGGCAAAGTGTAACAGAAAAGAAAGTGTGTATAAGTATGTAGAACCCTAGCAATTTAGTCTTCAGTAGGTCATGTTGCTGCACAGGCTTAAGAGCTAGTTCACACTGTTGTTGAATAAAAGCGAAAAGTATAGTTACCATAGCAACAGCCACAACACATGATGCTGATTTTTCCCTCTGAGGTTTTAAAGTCCCTCACATTTTTAAGGAAACATGCGTCAAAATATCTCATCTGCACTTGAAGGCCTTGATGGTTTTTAAAATGCATTTTTTTTTAAAATACACCTGTTTTGATGAGGTCAGCAGCAGCTCTTTCTGCTGAGCGATTTTGAAGAAGGCCAAGTTGCAAGGGCACTAATAGTTTGAACATAGGTACTACACAGCTTATTTGTCACTTGCTGCTGGAAAGACATACTTGCATGTCTTCCTGTGTTTGCAAGGGAAATGAGGAGCTGTATAAAGGAGGTCACATTTCCAAAATCAAGTGCACATCGTGTTGTGCTCCTTCCCTCTGGAGGGGCAAGTCTAAAACAATTAACTCCAATTGTGTGGGTAAAGTCATGGACTGTCTAGGACGAAGAGTTTCTGTGTCTGTCCTATCACTTCCCTACTTTCCCATTAGCCATCTCAGAATGGAAGGGTGGGCAGTATGGCACACGGGTTATCATCTTCCTTTAGAAGGATGTAGGAGCTTGCAGTATTAAACTTGCAGTACTTAATGATTTACACATATGTTTCAATGGTTTATATGGCATAAACCATAATTATAAACCAGCCATTGCACAGGACAAGACTGTAAAAATTTCTGTCTTTGGTCTTAAAAATCCTTCCAGCAAATCCTTACTTTTGGAAGAAATTCTAGGGAGATAACCCAAAATGACTTTGTCTCAGCATACATAGGAATTACAGCTGGCAAAGAAGGGTATTATGAAGTATATTTCTACTGGTGGCACAGTCTTCCAGAAGAAATTTAAATACAATTTTTAGAACAGTTCAGCCTTCAGAGATCCCTTACTGCTTCCTCACAGAGTAGGTTTAGTATTCACTGAAATTTTATTTCCATTGGCTACATAAACACTTTCCTTCACTTACCATTTGATTAGTCTTTCCTTTTTACTTTTCATATTAAACCAGTGGTGCTGGATCTTTTAATGGACCTCTGAGAAAACATCACTATTCATCTACCCATCTGTGCAGGGAATATCAGCCTAGAAAATGGGCTAGTTTTTCTAGTTAACTTTTGTGAGTGTCTCGAATGCAACACACAGTCTGCAGGTTGAAAACAGGTGCCCTAAACTATTAAAAAGCATTGCTATAGCCTGTGTAACAATTATTGTGTTTTACCTCTGCAGCTGATACAGATGAAGTCAAGTATAGGCATCCTATAGTTGATATATCAATGGAAAATATTATTATTTAATATCAATAATAATCCAGTGTAGAAGACAGTCATAGAGACAGAGCAGTAAATGTCTGACAAAGGAGTTGAGTCAGGTAGAGATCATTGACAGTGAGTAATGGTTTCATATAACATGAACTGTCAAAAGAATAATTTACAGATAATATTAGGGACAGTAAATGAGGAGACAATGGTTCAAAGTGAAAATAAGCTCAGGGTGCAGTGATCCAAAAATTGCATTTGGAGGCTATGTAATGCAAATACAAAGCTGGCAGTGCTGCATCGCTTTGAAAGAGAGGGAAGTCTGCAGTCTAATTGTAAAACATGGCTCCATTTACTGAACAAAGAATGTTATCAGCAAGACAAGAGGAAAGCTGAGAAGAAAGCACGGGTTTTTGCTGTGGGTAGTCACCTCTCCACAAATGGGCAGAACAAAGAGTGTGGATTTGTACAGTCCCATTTAAATACTTAGGGATTATCTTGTACAAGGGCCGTATCCTTTTTCGTATCTGTACACACAAAGCTGAAAATAATGACTTGGTTTTTCAGCCTATAATGCCAACACATAAATTTCCTTCTCCTTCTGAGTGGAGGTGCCTTCTTAATTACATTCATCTGTACATCTCTGGTCTGTGTAAGAGGTTTATTTTTGAGTCACTCATTTAACAGGTGCTTGAAAGCAATACAAAGATACTGTGAAAATGGTGATGGAATTTAGCACCAAAACCATTCAGTCAGACCCAATAAGGGTACAACAGGAAGAGGGAGATAAATTTAGGCTCAAAGGACTGTTGGTGGAAAACAGAAACACTTTCGGTTTTCTCACTGGTATATAGGACTAGATCATTGAGCTCAGTTCTGCTGGTTCTCGCAAGTATGTAATCTCATCTGTAAATGCAATAACCTCAGTTTTGAAAGAACTAAAGTGTTGTGCTCCCCTTTTCATATTGGACAAATGTCACAGAACTTAATGACTCTGATATTTAGCGCTTTCACTTTCAGTCTGTATTCCTGACCGACACAGGAATGTGCCACTATTATCCTGTACCCTTTCTCCTCTGTAGTGCTTTGAGGAGTGACATTTGGTTCAGTCTTTAATTTTCCTCATTTTATTCAGCAATTTTAGTTTTGGTGTTAGTGTACAGATATTTTTCTTGATCAGCCTTCTTTCCTTGTCATATGAGAGCTAAAGCCTAGTTTCAAAATTTTAACACACATTTATATTTCTAATTAAAAAAAAAAAAAAAAAAAAAAAACCTTCAGGAAGAGACTAACATTAGACTTCCTCTAACATGAGTACATTCTGTTATGATCAGCTCAGGAGCTGCAGTTGTTTACAGGGTGAGATCAACAAAAACACTCACAATTTGGGGTATGCTGAGAGCGCTTTCTTTTAAGCAGCCACACAGGGCACACCTGTTGGCCAAAATCTCACAATTTTCTGTTCTTTCATGGCTCATGAACAATAAAGTGTTAGGCCCCTCTTGCTTTGGTTTCCTTGATTTTGCAGCCACTAAAGCAGCAAGCACAGTTGCTATCCCTTTAACACACTGCTTCTGTCCCAGTATACATACTATGTTTTTATTAAATCCATAATTCATATTTCCAAGTTTCTTTTCTCACATCAGGAGTTGTAAGCAAGAATAGCAATGACACACATCAGGAGTTATAAGCAAGGATGGTAATGATATAAGGATGTTGCAACAAACAAAATGTTGTGCGAATGCAATGCTGCTCCCCATGAGCCTCCATATAACTCCCCTGCCTGTGTGTTGAAGAATCACAGACTGAAAATGCTTCCAGCTAGACAAATGTTTTGGGGATTTGGATGTTTAGAATAAAAGGCTCAGTCTATGTGTTTTCAAGTTCTCACTGGCCATTGTACACTGCACAAAAACACCAAGGAAGCTGTTGCAGCCTATTTTCTTCAGCTACTCTTGTAGCAGGTTAAAAAGATAAAATGCACTTAATTTTATAGAAATGGTGCAAAAAAATGTTTGAATATTTAACCTCAAAATCTTTGTTGTAGAAGTGGATGATCACACGTACTTATTTACTCTTTTTCTGCTACTGAAAAATCACTTCCACAAAAAGAAAAGAGAGAAAACATGGAGATATGTGCATTACTATGTAGGTCAACTATTAATTGGTTTCAAAGGGCTTTATTCTTTAAAAGAAATGATCCTTTTATACTTACAGAAGACATTTGTTCCATTTGCAGTATAAATTGGGACACATGCAGTTTCCTTTGTTGTTCTCCAAACCATGATGATTAAGCAAGTCCATTAACTCAACGAGCAAACAGTAAGACCTTTTGCAAACTACTTCAGAAGAAAAGAAGAAAAATGTCTATAAACACAGGTGAGCAATAAAATACCAATAAGGCAAAAGTATTGTTTGCAGTACACCCTTAATCAGTGGCTATTCTTTTTAAGTCTCAGCAGGAAATCTCCACATCTCTGAAGTTAGTTTCATAAGAAATAATCAAGAGAACTGCATAAAACCTAAAGGCCACTACAAATTACATTTTGCCTATATAAAATATCCATTAGATGTTCACAAATGAACCACTTGCATTTCAAAATACTTTGGCTTTCTGTCAGAACTCAAAATTGTCCAAGCAGTGAGGGATCAGGTTAGGAAAGCTAAAGCCTGTATAAAATTAAATCTGGCCAGGGATGCCAGGGAAAAAAAGGAAAAGCTTTAGCCACGGTGGTGATAAAAGAAAGACTAGAGAAAATGTGGACCCTCTTCAGAAGGAAATAGGAAACCTGCTTCCCTGGGGCATGGAGAAAGTTGAGGTACTCATCATCGTTTTTGCCCTGATCTTACCAACCACGCCACCCTGATCACAGAAGGAAAAGGCAGGAACTGGGAGAACAAAGAGCTGTCTGCTGCAGAAGATCAGATTTACACCATCTAAGAAACCTGAAGGTGCACAAGTCCATAGCATCTGGTGACATATCCATGGGTTCTGAGGGAACTGGTGGATGAAGTGGTTCAGTCACCATCCATCCCATTCGAGAAGTCGTAGCAGTCCAGTGAATTTCCCACAGACTGGAAACAAAACTCCCTTTCTTAAAAAGGATAAAAAATGTAAAATCTGGGGACCTCCAAGTCAAATCACTCTAACCTTGGTGCCCTGTGAGATCATGGAGCAGATTCCCCTGGAAATTATGCAAAGTCACATGGAAACTGAGGAGGTGATTGGTGACTGCCCACATGGCTTCACCACAGTCTTCTGTGATGGGGTTACAATGTTGGTGGATAAGGGAAGAGCATCTGACATCACCTGCCTGAACTTGTGCAAAGTATTTGACACCACCCTGCACAACATCCTTGTCTTTAAACTGGAGAGATAAGGATTTGATGGATGGACCATCACCCAAACTCTGCAGGTATGGAACTGGCTGGATGGTTGCATGCAAGGAGTTGGTTGCAAGGAGATGTTCTTTAAGGTCCCATCCAGCCCAAACCGGTCAGTGAATCCATGGAAACTGCGGCTTGAATGAAAAGTGCTTTGTATTCTTGAAGAAGAGCATAGATTTTTAATGCTCCCATTTTACCTAAAACACACGATGTTGCCTTAAGTGAGGCTGTTCTTTATTTAGCTAAATCTTCTAGAGTAAGATTAGATGGCTAAGGGAATTAATAATTGCGTATTGAGAAAATTGTCTTCTGTAGATGCCTGGTTTGAATCCAGATTATCCATCACTGGAAAGTGTTATTCTCATACCAAAATAAAGTACAATCATAACTCAAAATTATGCTGCTTGTATCTGTGATATTACACAGTACTTGCATAATTATTGTACCATGGTGTAATTCTCATTCCATTGTAAAAGAAATTTATTCCTTTAGCCTGCTGTCCATCATAAGTTTCACAATTTGGTCCTTTATTTCATATTGTATTTTCTTTTTCAGAGAGTATCATAAGTGTGAGAGGGACTTGATAACTCCAGAGGTAGATTGTATCATAGATTGTGTAGCTGTTCTTAAATGGGTCAAATTCATAATGAGTGGACAATAATCACTATTATCTGCTGGTCTTATTTTCTGGTGGCTACTCAACTACTAGCAATGCCTCTGAAGCATGAAGGAAATGCATGAAGAGGCAGGAAGATATCAGGCTGCACAAGCCTTTTCTATTTAATTCATAAGGCAGGTCACAAACGAAATCATTTTTCTGCTCTCATCACCACTGTTTTGCCCCACCAGTGCCCAATAATGTCTGCTAGTTCCTCCAGGAGAAACCTGGAAATGGCTGGGAACTGACTTCCATGTTAACAAATTAACATCTCTAGTCCTGTCACTGGAACAGGAAACCTGACAGGTTCTGCTCAGGCTGGTTTTTTGTTACCCCAACACAGCAGGAACCAAGGTTGCAGTATCACAACAACACTATAGTTGAGATTAAGAACCTCGGTATATTTATTCTTCCTTCAAGTTGAAGAAATCCTTACCCACAGTTGTTAGAAGCAATCATGTCTGTCAAAACCGCTTAGTACCGATAGTTATAAAGAAAAGATAAATAAGGCAAGTCTTGGCCATTGCAACATATCAGAGAGTAAATTATTTGGTCTTGTAGAGCATTATGAAAACGCAGCTTCTTGGGAAAATACTTTCCAGATTGAAATTATCAAAGACTTTGAAAACAGAATGATCTGGCCACAAAATATTTACAAAGTGGGGAAATAGACATTTATGAACATTTCTGTTCCCTTTCTTTCACAAGCTTCACTTAACCAAGACAGGCAACCCATAGGAGATAAGTGAGCTAAACTCAACAGTGACCAAGCTGGCCTGGAAATGCACAAGTAAAGTTCCTCAGTTAGCATTCAAGTCTTACTCTGCTTCTATAAATGGATTATAAATGTTGTTGGGGGAAAAAAAATTATTAACTCCACTGTGTTGCACACTATTAAATCATAAGTATAGTCAAAGATACCTAACTTAGAAATGTATTGTAATTTCTACTTATTGTTTCTACTAGACTATTTTCTACTCTCTCTGTAACTTTGTACTTCCGTCCCCTGATAACTAGGATCTGATAATGTATTTTTAAAGTAAACACTTATTTTCAATACCAAGAATTCTTAGCAGAGTGATTTAAAACATTTTAGTTGCGTCTTTTCCCAGTATCACTCAAAAAACTTACCTTCATTTCCAAACATTACCCTGTGAAATATTGCTATAGTGAAGTCAGCAAAATGACTCTGGACTGCAGGGTGCTGAAATTCCCACATCCTCTTCCTTGACTGCTATGGAACCAGGATTTCTCCCCTGTTGTGTTTATGCTGAGTGGAATGGAGTTTAAACCTGTAAATGTTTTGCCACTGTGTAATGTTTCTGTAACAAAGCTCCAACGATTTCCTGTTAAAGGTAGGAGAAACTAAGGTTTAAGAGAGGAGTGGTAGATTATTTGTAAATATAATAAGTGAAGCTTCTTGTAAGGCACACTATTTCCTTTTTTGTTGTTGTTGCTGTTTAATTTATTATTATTATGAATCAATCTATTCAATTTACTTAGTGTGTCTTTGTAATGACACGGAGTTCTGAGGGAACACTACATGTACAGGCTAGATAGATGTTCAGAGAAAACTACACTAACTAACCTAAATGAAAAAGATAATAATATGAATTAGGGATATGGGAACAGTTTCCTTGAGAAGGACTTCAGTCCATTCATGACCAGAACACTGACAATTTTTCTTCAAGTAAATTTTTTCTCCAAATTTAAATAATAGGAAGGACAAAATCTGTCATTAAGGGTTCACCCAATTTTAGTACCAAAAAGGGATTGGAAAAGTATAGTCCTTCAACTAATTGTCATCATTTTAATAATTTTCTGCAGTCAAGTACATAAAATTCAAGAAAGAAGAAATCATTCAGGCAGTACACTTGTGGTAGGTAGCTTGCAGGATTCACTGTCACAGAATCACAGAATGGATTAGGTTGAAAGGGACCACAGTGGGTCATCTGGTCCAACCTCCCTGCTCAGGTAGGGCTGTCCTAGAGCACATGGCACAGGATTGTGTCCAGATAGTTCTGGAATATCTCCAGTGATGGAGACTCCACAGCCTCTCTGGACAACCTGGTCCAGTGCTCTGCCACACACAAAGTACAGAAGTTCTTCCTCACTTTCAAGTGGAGCTTCCTGGGCATCAGTTTCTGCCCGTTGCTTCCTGTCCTATTCCTTGGCACCGCAGAGCAGAGCCTGGATCCATCCTCTGACACCTCCTTGCAGACACTGACAGACACTGATGAGGTCCCCTCTCAATCATCTCTTGCTGAACAGTCTCAGCTCCCTCAGACTTCCCTCCCTCCATCATCTTTGCTGCCTTACACTGAACCATCTCCAGGAATTCCATGTCTTTCTTGTCCTGAAGATCTCAGGACACAGCACTCCATATGTGGCCTCACCAGGGCTGAGTAGAGGGGCTGGATCACCTCCCTGGACCTGCTGGCAATGTTTTTTCTAATGCCCCCGAGAATCCCATTGGCTCTCTTGGCCACAAGGACACAGTGATTGCTGGTCACCTGTATTTAAACTGGAATTTCTTCAGGAAAGGCAGGGCAGGGGCTGCCTCATATCACAGACGTGCAATGCATGGGAAATTTGAACATCCACAAGCTGAACCACAAAGAACTACAATTATGCAGTCAGCAAAAATAATACCTTTCTAGGAAATACTTAACCATGACATCTCGGTACATTTTTTAGCAGCAATTTCTCTCTGGAGAAAGGTCTTACTTTACCACTAGTGTTCTCTGTATTTAGTGCTAGGTCCTAAAGTGAAGGTGCTTGCTAAGTGACATCCTACTACAAACCTTTGTAATTCTGAGCCTTTTATACCCAGAAGTCGGTACTGCTACAGATGACAAGTCAAAGAAGCTCAAATGGCTCTTTCACAATGTGCCTAGTGTCCATACATATGCAAGAATGAGCCACCATCCCAAAGCCTTTTAGCTCCCAGACATAAAAATCTGCAGTGTGGTTTCTAGAATATAACTGCAGGCAGTATGGAAACTGTACCATGAGAATATCGAGGGGAGCATATGCAAAATAAAGAGTGATTGCTGTGTTAGAAGCCCTCAGGTTGGAATTGAACACAAGAGCTCTATAGGTTTCAGAAATAAAATAACCTAAATGGTGCTAAAATATATTAACTAAGTCTTTGCATAGGAAATAGTCATTATTTGTTAAATATCGTATTTTAAATTAAGTGATCAAAGTCTGTTATTGCTTCATGTCCAGAATGAGTTGGTGTTCCTCAATCCTGTCTGGCTCATGAAAAAAAACAGGAAAAGTGTTTAAATCAAGTAGTTTGTTGTTGAAAAAAACACCTCTGAAGTTAAAGATTCTTTGCTTTTTCTCACTCTTTACAGTGAGAATTTTCTCCCACATATTGATTCAAAGTAAAGATAGTTCCAGAGGAATAATACTGATTGAGGTCTTGGATAGGGTGTGAAGGGGGATTGCTTCTGCCAGTTATCTCCCTTGTAACCATCTTCCTCTGCCTCTCTCCTTCACACTTTGGCTATATGATCTGCTTGAAAATTAAGCTTTGAGAATATGGTGGCTTTCCTACCATAGCTGCTGGTTTTATCTAGCACAACTGGAACCTTTAAAACTTTTTAGAGCTTTTGTAGCACTGGTTATAAACATATTTTTCCTTATCTGTACTCTGGTTCACCTGTAGTCATTTTTATGGCACTCCACACACATGACAACATTAGCATCCTTGCAGCACTGATAAACAAAAAAAAAATCTAATGCTATTTAAGCATCCCAACACCTTCAAAACACTACCGAATGAATGCCCCTTGTAGCAACCAAGCTGTCAGAGAAGGACTGGAAAATTGCTCACTTCTTTGGTATTTTAAAGTAATAATATTTTTAACTAAGCTATAGGACAACAATACCTTGAAATAATCTAATTCTGTAAACTCTTTTCTCTCTTGCCCCAATCATGTGAGTTTTAATTATATGTATATATTACTTTATAGACTCATGTAAACTTTAAGAGAGATGCCAATCACTAGCTACCTGTGGTATTTCTGGCTTCAGGAAGAGGAGCAATGTGGAACAGGCTTTTCCTCCTCTATCCTGTATCAGGTAGATGATGACATCATCATCATTATTATTATTATTATTATTATTATTATTATTATTATTATTATTATTATTATTATTACTATTACTATTACTATTACTATTACTATTACTATTACTATTATTGTGTAAATTACCTCTAAAGGCAATAACTTAATGTTACCAGAAAAAGTTAAATACATTATGTAAATTGTGTGTTTTAGACATGATGCTGAAAGCGAGGTGAAACCCTCAGATGTTTACCTCAGGGTCAGTTCAGAGTTTCTCTTGCTTTGCAGCTCTCAAGAATCTGCTCAGTGAGATGATGTTATGCAGCCCAGAGATGTAATTTAATCTGTTTATCTGTGTCCTACAGGAAAAACTCCCAGAACACGATCAATCTATTCAGGGATTTTAAGTGCGATTTATGTAATTTACAAGCTGTGTTTAATACAAACTATCATCGCACATATCCTTTATTTTTTAAGGAACATCTTGAAGGTTCAAAGAGTTGTGCAAGCACTGATAATTAACTCTAGGATTTTCAAAGAGGTTTGAAAGTGAGTGCCCCATCCACAGTTAAATTGGCTGAGTAACTCTTGAAGACTGCTTTGAAAGATCCTACCCTTGACTATTTTAAGCACAGCTCTGCTCCTGAGAAAATACTTCCCTACTCACCCTATCCATTTTTCTTTGCAAGCCTTGGTATGAATGATCCCAGCTGATCACTGCCTTTATGTTATAAATAAGATTTTCAAAGGATGACTTGATCCCAGTCATTAAGGACGAGTAAGCACAAGTAATGCTTTGTTTAGAGATTCTTCTTAAAATCAGATACTACAGGGTCGATGATCCACACTGAAGTGTCAAGATAAAAGTAAGAATTTTTTTATTAGTAAAGATGTTTAGCACAATAATTTAATGTCAGTTGCTAGAGATTCTCCATGGTCAACAATAATAGACATATTTTTCCACAAGTTATGCTACATTTCAATCAAGAACAGATTTTTAAAACTGCATGTATCTGTGCTATAAGCAGTCAGAACTGAACACATCAGCCCTTTTTAATTTTTTATGTTGAATTTCTTTGTTTGTGTTGAGCATAATTTCTTAATATTTTTACTGCCTCTATCTCTTTAATTTTGTCCTTTTTTTCCCTCCTCTGGAAAATATACAGTCAGCAACATATTTGAGGAAGTTTTAGGTGATATATCCTATTTTTGTAACTGACTGATTTTGAGCCCAGAGGAAAGAAATAAATCAAAATAGTGTTTGGGTGCTGTGAAGGAATGGAAAATGGTTGAGGAAGAAAAACAGAGAAACATCGTACCAGCAGTCAATTTTTGTCTTCTTGCTTGTCACAAGAACCATGAGGTTGTTGTAGGTTTTAGGAGTACAAGTACTCAATGCATTTAACTTGTCTTTAATTGAAAAACACCACTCATAATCTTAAGAACAAAGTGATATTTTAAGCAAAAATTTTAAGCAAGAAGTGTGAGCACAAGGGAATGTTGTAAGTCTAAAGTGCAACCCTTTTTTTGGGAAGTTTCTACATCCCATTTTCTGCTATAAATTACACCCATGACTTAGCATTTGATGGTGAGCCATGGAAACGAACAGTTGTGTGCAGGCAGTTAGTGCAAACACTGTCCTGCCCATAATGGTCTTTGCTGGAACAGTACAAGACTATTTCTAATCTGTTAAAGATCTTGTTTCTTCTTCACAGTGTTTGTCATTGCAGAGATAGACAAAATCATATAAAATATCCTTTTTATGGATACGTATTTTATGGACATTATAGCACAGGAGGCTTTTCATATCATTTGAGCAAATAAAATTTAACCTTGGAGTTCCATAGACAATAGTGAATGCTACTCACAGGATTGGCCATCTCACACACCCAGCTTCTCATGTTGCAGCTCTGGTCACCTGGGGAGAATTAAGCATCCCTGTGGATGCTGTTCTGTTTGCAACAAAACTCAGTAGGAGACAGGGAGGTTTTTGCAGAGTTTTCTAATGTTTTCTCCAACTTCAGGAGAGCTAATCTGAAAGTGAACTCTCCAGCAAGGTGTCTTACACTTCATTTCCTCGTTTTTCACCTTTACTGACCCAGAGGTCTAAGACAAATTCTTTGGTTTCCTTCTATCCTCTGTCCAAACTTCCAGGACTCGTTCATTTGTGACTGAAGGGGGCAGCAATTCCTGTGGATAAAATGGTCATTACCCTGAACAGCTTCTGAACCACTGCTTGCTTCCCAGGCTGCTTCCCAGGCTGCTTGCTCACACCTACACCCTCAGCGTCAATGGCTCGACTGCTTTATCATTTCTTTCTGCACAACAGAAACTATCACCCACTTTACTTCCATTGCTCCTCTCTTATTTCATTGCTTCTCTCTGGTTATTTATCAGCAATTTTGCTTTGTTGACTGTTCCAAACATGACACCTTCAAATCTTGATACATTGCATCCATCTTAATTTGTGGTTATGGTTACAAATAAAAGCAACAATAACAGACTAACATGATAACATGGAGATAGTGACTTGCTATGCTTATGTTTTCAGCCCTGATTTTCCCTGAAAGATGTTTGGTAGCATAATCCATACATAATCCAGTATTAAACTGTCTTGATAGACTTCACAGCACAAATTACTCAAAATATTATGGGTCCATCTCTGCTCTCACAGAATATCTGTGTTCCAAAACCCAGAAACTGGTGCACACAAAATATATGGCTTTACTGGAAAATAATAAACTCTCCTTACATTACTGACCTGTTATGCACACATTTTACAATCTGAAGGAGCAATCTGTGCTAAAGAAAAACATAAATAAGTCCTTGTTTTGGCAGTTTTATTACAAATTGTGTTGCACAATAGCAGATGAGCAATTTTATTCATTGACAAATGGCTTAGATCGGACTGGTGCAATGGTTCATTAACCTTATGATAAGTTTGGGCTATCTCAGAAGTGTTCTTGCTGTGAATTTAGATTTGGTGATGGCTCACACATCAAGGAAACAAATTGCCTTGTCATTTATAGGAAAGAAGGGGGGAGTAAAGAAGTTAATTGATGTCTTTTAAATCCTAGAACTAATAAAGAAGATACTTTTTTCCAGATACTGCTTTCTAATTCTTATGAGATGCATTAGACAGACAGAATGCCAAAAGTGCAGATTATTTTAGTTCTGTTGTTACCAGTTAGAGGGAGTCAAAGAATCCTGATTACAATTATCAGATTTTAATGAAGAATTGTCTGTCAAGATTTTTTCACAAATCGAAGGGCTAATGCATGATTTGTATGCAAGGTACAGGTACCCTTCATAGTGGGTTTTTCTTTAGATAATTAGTACCTGATTTTTAACTATCAGTTTTCACTGGGCATTTTTGAATAATTGTTTGTTTTTTATCTGCTGGAAGAGCTCTACTACTTCTCTTGCTTTATCTAATGAATTATGGACTAAGAAAAGATTAAAATCACAAAAAGTCAGGAAAAGCAAAAATTACTTTTTAAAAAATCTCCGGATATAAGTCTACATCGATTTAATGTAGCAAATCAAATTGGTCTGATCTACATCAGTCAGAGTCTCATTTCTACCTGATACATTTTCATCAGTCTCCTTCATTTTTAAAGGTAAATTTGTAGAAGTGCTGGGTTTAAAATCTTACAGTTCATGTTACCACAGAGCTCTTGGCTATTATGTTTATTTTTACTTATGGTAAAAAAAATATAGTGGGAAATGAGACTATTCTAGCTTTAGTGTTACTAGATTAACCTACAAATAAAAGCACATTTCAACCTCCAGACAATTAAAGATCGATCTCCAGAATGGTGACTTTGTGCTGCCTGCTTCATCAGATGCTGGTTTTTTTTGAAGTAACTCTCCTTGAAATACTCTGAATGCTGGATGTTAATCAAGAAATTAATTATGACTATTAAACAGACTGTAGTTTAAAACCCACGCTTTATTTGATGAAGAAGCTGAAAGATATACGGAGAATGAGGTTTGAAGCCCTGTGACAGTGAATGCCACATATGAGGAAGAATGAGTATAGAAGGGATAGTATTTTCACTGCATATTCTGGATAATTGATGTAAATACCCTGAATTTCTGTTTAGTGCCATCCTACTTCTGTCTTTTATCTCTATAAGATATTCAGGCTTCTAGGATAACCAAGTAAATAAGGGAGCTAATCACTGTTCAGCATGAGTGCTCTAAATCTTTCTCTCAAGCACATAACTCGCTCAGACTCTGAAGAAAAAGAGAACTGTGCTCAATATGTAGGTAAAAATCTGTATTTTTCTATCTTTCTCTCTTACACTCGCCCCACACCAGCTATTTTTTAATTTTTTGGTCTATGTCAGTCAAATTTTACAGGTGGGGTAGTGGTCACTAAGTAATGAAGGTCTGACATAAGGAAATCAGTGACTGACAAAGGAGCACCTACTGGCGAGGAGAAGACAGCAACATAACTTCTAATTAGACACTGGAAAATCCGTGTAGAAAAGTGCAAAACAAATCATGGAAGCCCCAGACACACAACCAGCTTCAAGCAAAGTTTATGAGAGAGTAGAATATCCACCCACGTGTTGTAGTTTTAATGCCAGTTTCAGAAATTCAGCTAAAAATTTTGTGTGTTCTGCTGGTTTGGGGATTTGTTTCCTAACATTGAGGCACGATTTCTTTTATTCCCTAGAAAATGAAATGTTACAATTCAGTCTATTAAAGTCTCAGCAAAATGTTCTAATTTTTGCTTGTATTGTAAAGAATAAGGATTGGTTAAAAAAGCAAACAGTTCCTTTTTTTTTTTTTTTCCTTCGTATAAAGGAACTCTTCATTGTCTTCCTAGATATTTTATTAGGTATTATTATTTATGGTTTAATATTTAGTGAGGCTGAAAGGCTTACCTGTTTTTTACCAATAACTGGTGTTTTATTCCTGTTTTAAAGTATTCTTTAGAAATGTATGATGCCTCACTCCTGCCGCTTTCCTTGGTGATAAACTAGATAAAGCTTCACATGAATCCTGTTTTTATGGCCTATTCATGTCCTTTTTTTCCAAGTTATATAGTGCAGAGAAAGATTTTACTCTGTCACTGTCATTTTTACTGAGGAGGGTGCTGTGCCATTAAATATCTCTATTAAAATAGATATGGCTACTTCAGAAATCAGGCACTACTTGATTTGAGTTAATGGAAACACTGGTTCCAAAATGTCACCTTGCTACGAGGACTGAAGTGGAACACAAAGAAACCGCAGATAATAAATAGGCACAGATGTCAAATTCTGTCAGCACTCAGTTAGAAATGTTGCAGAACATAGCAGGGAGCTTCATTGCAAATGCCAACAGTGCTGGTAGGCCTTGAAAGAGTGGTTCTGCTGAGTCCTTACACATGGCACATTCCATTTTGTTCCACTTTTTCTTTGCTTTCTATTGACAAGCCTGGTTTGGACTGTTCAGAACCCACCTACGCTCGGACACACCAGGTTCACCATCCCCTAGAGAATTCATTTAGGTTGTGTTTAAACTTTTACTTGCAGGATTGCAATTGAGAGTTGAAAATAACCCAGGCTGGTCAAAGAGTAGTTTCAACCTGCCTGTAATTGAATATATAATTGAGGAGTTTTGTAGTAATAATGTGAAAAAGAGTATTTTCTTGCAACTTTGTCAATCCATTGCAAGTAAACACCCGCATCTTCTTAGTTTTGTACTAGAACTGAGGCACGGCAATTTGGTTCTGCAGCTGTGTGTGGGTTCTTCAGGCTTTGAGTGCGAACACAGAAGATTTGCTTTGAACACGTGGTAGTGGTGGGGTCTCGGTTCTGCCATTCTTGATAAACAGAGTTAATGTTAGAAGAAAAAAAAATAAGAGTTTGCTTCAGTCTTTGGTCAGCACTTATGTTCAGTGCTTGGAAAGAGGAAACTATGTCTTTTAATAGTAGCAATTCCTGGTTGACAACACTTTTAGACTGTCATAGGTCTTTATTTTGGATTCATATCTGTAGACACACCTTATTTCTGTGTCACCTCCTCAGATGGGACTCACCTGCCCTATTTTAGCTGTGTAAGGATGATGTGACTGTCTCAACTACTTTGAATACCTATTTTAAGATTAGACGGATCGTTCTGTGAAGGCGTTCCCCTTTTCCAATAGCTACATGAAACCTAAAACCTGTGTCTTCAATTTAGATGGTTAAAATAGGGTAATTAGTGCTCCTTTGCCTGTAGTTACCTACTTATGCATTAGCAGATATAAAGACAAATTAATACATCTTTTCCATAGTTTTACCTCTTTTCAAGTTTTGGCATTTGGAAAAAATGCCAAAAAAAAAAGAGAAAGCTATAAGTTTCTTGTTCATTGTTGCACAAAGTACTGGCACACTAATGCAGGATATTCCAAAAGCTGAGTTCAAAGCAAAAAGGCTTATATTGATTCTTTAAAGCGGGAGAGCTCCCTTCCTGAATTTCTGAAATCTTGCTCAGTTTTATAATAGAAGAAAAACACTATGTTTTCTCATCACTAGCTAATGTTCATCGTTCCCACATCTCCCTCGTGACTGATGGACTGCACTCGTTCAAACGCTCTAAACTCTGACAGCACAGTATCAGGACAGCACAGGACTCCTCCAGTACCCTGCACCAGATTAATTCAAAATGTGCTTCTGCTCTCATCATTATTATTTTGGAAGCTAATGAAGCTGAATATCTGGCTTAGGTCCCAAATACCTCAGATAGCGGCACTGTCTGACAACACTTACCACATGATGCCATTTTGAAGGAGAGCAATCTTGTATTATCCCCACTTCACAGATGTAGAGGGGGGCTCTGAGGGCTTATCCAAAACAACTGCCTTAGCAAAACTACCTGACTTCATAGTTAATGAAGGAAGATAGTCCAAAAAGATCCAAATGTTTTGGAACACGGTCCCAAAAGTCGCCCAGGTGATGTCCTTCCTTAGACAAATGTAACTACTGTGGATTTTCCCCTCTGAGAGAATTCTTCCCTGTTTTCTAACTAAATTGTTATCTGAATATCTCTAATCTAGGATGCATGTGAGACACTTTGATGAACTGGACGTAAATAATTTGATTGTTCCAACAAGCTGTGCTTAAAAATATGTTTTCATATTAGTGTCGCTGTCCGTAGAGTTGGCTGTATTTCTTTTCAAACTGAGAATTAAAAGAATTATTTTCTTCCTGTTGCTTAAAAGGGTTCTATTCAGGGGGTTTTGTCATGCAAATGAAACAGAATTTTAGGAATGAAAGGTCAACTGTTTGAATTGTCAATCAACTGAATTTGTCATTGTTTAAATCCGTCAAAAGCCGGTGTTGTACTTTGAAAAAATATTATGAAAGTCCAAGGTAATAATATCATAAAAAAAATTAAATTCTTTGTGTTCTAAATAAGGAATTGAAACTTTTTGAGTAGTTCTTTGTTTTATCAAAGCCTTGGTTTGATTAGGATAATGAGAAAACATTAATGAATGGGATTATGTCCAATGGCTTTCTGCAAAGATTCATGTGTGACTGATAGTATTATTTTGCCGACACAAAGGTGACTGCATTACTAAATTTTAAAAAGTCACATTTTACCCAATAAACTGTGTGATGTAGTTAATGGCTGCAACAGGACAGGATATGTTCTAAAAGAGCCAAAAGGAAAATACTTGACATGGGAAATAGGAATGAAGGTGAGGCCTAAGGAAGCGAATCACACAGCAAAACAGTGGCAGAATGGATTTGTTCACTGTGGTACTGGTGGCTCAGCTTTGATTACAGAAATAGCAACTTTTTTCTGACTGAAGGCACAGGCAGCAGGCACTGGTACCTGCCTGCCCCTGCCCGTGCAGGCAGCCCTGACCTTCCAGCACCTACCTACTGCCCCATGCTGTGATTAAGAAGTGGAACTGAAGGAGATGATCATGTCCCTTCAGAGGCACAGAAAGGGCAAGAACCCCAGCCACCAACTCCAACAATGTGTTCCTGAGGGCATGAGAGCAAAAACAGGTATTCAACCTTGATAAATTCTTCAGACTTTGGTCCCTTCTCTATCAGTAAGAGACACACAAGAAACACAACTTACTTTCTACTCTTTGATGAGCATATTAACTTCCAGATTATCCAAAGTGGGGTAGGTGTCGCACAACCAATAGTTAGAGATTTCACCTGGTTTTGTGTCAGATATATGTAGGCCTTCACATACACCCCCGACAGATTGCATTTTAAGCCTTTCCAGCAAGCTTACTTTGCTAATATTTAAGACAAGTACATGACAAATAGGTTCATGAATACAGAGAAATCTGTGGAAGCTCTGAAGCTGCTGTTGGCAGAGGTAGATTGAGTAATAACTCTGTTCTGGGAAACGCAAGGAGGAAAGTGAATGGTGATTTATTAACTCAAATGAACACACACTGTTTAACAACTATAGCAAATGGAAGTGAATAATGCATGAAAACTGCTAGGTCTTAAATTTAGTGCATAGAAAACTGCAGATTAAATCCATAGTAGTGGAATAGTAAATGGAGAAGCTAAAGAGTGACAGTTTGTAATGGTTTGTAATGTAGAAATGAACCTGATTACAGATGTCAAGGTATCACAGAGCCTTAGGCACGAGGAAAACTCGATTTACACTTGAAAACTGGATAAAACTTTTCCATGTAGTTCAGGGGCCTGCTATGTGTTACACTCATAGCATGTGGTGCTTAACTTATGGCTTTGTTCCACCCTGGAAATGAGTCATAAGTGCTGCTTCAAGCTGTTTTGATTCTGATGACAGCTCTGAAAATATGAAGCAACCAGCAGCTCCTTACAGCAAGATGTTTCCTGTCCAAATAACATGCCAACCTATCTAACCTCCAGGTTTTCTGGCCTGAGAGACTTTTGTGGATTTTCTTAGGCCCTAACACCAAAGTTTCGCTTTTGAGGCCAACTTCAACAATCCCAGCACTTCTGGAACTCAGGCTGTGTGGGGGATGTTGAGAACAGCAAAATAAATGAGAGGTGATCTATGAAACTCTCTGGAAGACTGAGCTTTTGAGATCCAGCATCAATGATGAGTTTAATTTGCAGTCTTGTTTTTTTGTTTGTTTGTTTTTCTCTACTGTATCCATCCTCACGAAGTCTTCCACAAACAAGAAGCAGGGTGAAGCATTTCCTGGCTGGAAATGTTTGACTTCTCAAGTCTCAGAGAAGCATGTGTATCACATTGAGAATCTCTGAAGGTTTTCCTCTGCTGTTCAAGCCTGGATTCCCCACTGAATATGGCTTTAATCAGTCATCAGACACAATTCATTCACAGATCCATTGTGTCTGAAATTAGTGGGAACAGGTTCCCCAGGGAAGTGGTCACAGCAGCGAGCCTGACAGAGTTCAAGAAAATTTTGGACAATGCTGTCAGGCACATGGAGTGAGTTTTAGGGTGTCCAGGAGTCAGACTCAATGATCCTGATGGGTCCCTTCCAACTCAGCCTATTCTATGATCCTACTTGATCATTTGGTCTGATAACTTTATACCTTGTATCATTAAACTTCACCAGTTTACTTCCATACTGAGCATAGTAAATTGAATTTGTGTAAATCATAGCATCAGCAAAGGTAGTTGTAATATCTGAACACAGAGGTAGAAGATGTAATAACATATTTGACTGGTTAGTTGTTGGTGTTCTGGGTTTCCTGTGCTAATATTACCCAGTGTATGCTCTCCTGATCACACAGCAATAGTCATGAAGTCACTTGCCATTCTTGTAACTTCTGAGAAAAATCTGCTTTTCCAGAGCTTCCTCCAGGATTCTACAGCGGCTCTAGCAATTTAATTGTTCAGTGTCAACACGCAGAACACAGCACTCTATTCTCAAATGTGATGATGATTCCCCACTGAATACACTTCACAAGATTTATTAGATTCCCACATTTTTTCTGTTGATATGTATATTTTTTATAACTTCACATCTATAGCCACAAATGCATGAATTCATACCCTTTTGGCAAAGTGTTTTTCACAGTTCTGTCTTAATTTGAATTAACCATAATTCTTTCAAATCTAAGCATTTCTATACTTTCTCTTAAGGATTGATAGATTAGATACTTAAGCAATTAAAACTTTTCAAGCCACCTGGAACATCTACAGAATTCAAGTAATTATTTAAAACTTACACTGCTGGGTCACAGGTTACATTAGACAAAACTTGTGTATGATTCTGTACATTCGAAAATGTTCAGACTCAAACCCAAGTGGGTGTTATTTCACATCTTCCTTAGACATTACGGGACTGAGAAGTCCTCAGGAAAGAAAATAGATATATGTAAGAAGTATTACTGATTCCTTTACACTGTTATTACCAGTTTCCTAAATCCATTTTGTAATTGGCCCGAATCACTTCTGTATTTTAATCCTGTTTGGTACGTATATTTGTTATTTGTTGCAGGGGAAAAAAAAAAAAAAACTGACACAACAGAAAAATTTGCTATCTTTTCCATGCTCAAAATCTCAAAATAAAAAATGAGATTTTTTTTTTTTAATTTAGATATGCTATATATTCATAAAATGCCTTGTATTCTTTCCAGAGGGATTAATCTGACCTAACTACAATTGTCTAAAATTTAGCTATTTCAAATAAAGGTAGTCATTCAAGAATTTCTTATTAATTAATGAACAGTAATAGAAAGCTCTGTTGAATATAATGAATTAAATCTATGGGAAGAGCTTTATATTTCTTAAATAATTCACCAAAAATAACTTGGGATTTTCAGTTTTGGACTCCAAAAATATTCTATGTTCCCAAAGCCTCTCCTAAAGTCAAACTCCATTGTAGTTAATATCTACATACAAATGTATTCCTCCCCCAGCACTTTACAAGAATTTAAAACATAATCCTGAAAGCTTCACTGAGGACTGGTTTTCCTCAGTGGAGCTCAGGGTTTCAAAGTGGGAACACGTGAGGTTTCTGTTTTGTAATTGACTTTTTCACGAAAAAAAAGAGGATTTTCCCCCCCAGTTTTTTCTGATGGCAACAAATAGATTGAAAATATAAATTGCTTGTAAGCAGTTCCAAATATTTATCTGGTCTAAGAAAAAACAGTATATGCTGGAGCCACGGGCTTCAATCTTCTTTATGTAAGTTTAAACAAGTTCAATAGAGGCTTCAAAAGGTGGTGGTCTGGATTTCTGCTTCCTTGAGTCAAATGACCTTTCTGGCTACTTACACACAGTCTGCTCTTTCATAGAAAAACATTTTAAAAGTCCTTTACAAAACTCTGTCTACAGAGGCACTGGATTGGTTGAAAGGTTTCTAATCCTATAATTTTGTGCACGCAGAGTGCCTCATGCAGAGGAGCTTTTACTGCTTTATAAGTGCTTCCATTTTAACTCTCTTGCTTCTCCAGTTTAAGGTTACACTGCACTTGAAAAACACCATCTTAATTGTACTTCAACAGCAACTTCATGGCTTTTTTGTTCCTCTTTCAAGTGTTTAAAATGAGAGCATAACTACTCCCCGAGGTTATTGCTATTAGCCTGGTGCAGAGCTCCTTGGTTTCATTTGCAGGTGTAAAGATTTGAAGGAGACACAGCTTTCAGCAGCCTTTTTTTCACGCTGAATCTGTTGAGGGCAAGGACTGTGGGAAGTCAGTGCTGCCAAACCAGTTGTTCTCACACCACTCAGCCCTTTGACTACCAGACAGAAAGATGCCCAGTTTGAAAGGTTCCAGGTGGTTCCAGAGGACAGAGCTGTCTGTGTCCGAATGTGCATTGTAATGTGGGCTTTCGCTCCGTGGATAACTGCGCCTCTTGCCACAATCTGAGGATGGGTGTTTCCAGTGGGTTGGTGCTCGCACAGCTTCTACACACGGTAATGGGACAGGGAAAAGCCAAGTTTAACACCTAAGGTCAAGATGCCAAACTTGGAATATAAAGCAGCAGAACTTCCTTATCTTCTGCTGTCCAATTAACCTAATAAACTAACAGTTTAGGAGTAAATGCAAATATATACCTACACATTGTGCCCAAGGGATGAGGACTGCTGCTGTTTTTAAACAAGGCCAAACCTTATAATTAATAATCAAATGCTCCTTTAAAGTGATTATGAGCTCCTGAAACTTAGTCTATTAAGTCTACACTAAGTTCATGGCCCCTGAAAGAAAATATTCCCCTCACCTAGCTCAGATTCTTCTCTGGGGATTACCTTTGCCGTTATATTTATCATTAAATATGCTTGTGGTTTTTTCACTTTAGCTCTCCAAGGCCCCAAAAGAGGTCATTGCACTTGACTTTCTGTGAGCCCAGAAGAGCTTGTGATCTAAATAGGCAAATTATGTATCCATTTCAAGAGACTATCTTGACCTTTTTCAGATTGCCAACTTCCCACAAACCTTTGTGGCAATGACTGTCCTGCTGGGCTAATTACTTCTAATTGTGTTGTTCCTGTTACCTGGACAGGCTCAATTTTTGCCATAAAATGGCCAGACACAGACGTGAAGCAAGTAATCTTGTTCCCAGACTATTGTCCCTTCCTCGCTAGGGTGATTGCTCTGTAAGTGCTTTGGAAGTAGATTTGGAAAGGCAGTTTAGTCAGCACTGTCTGGATACCTCAAAACAAATCTAAACCATTTAATGGTAAAAGGAAATTGTATGGACTTTCAGATATCAATAGAACTCTCCAGTCATAGCGTTTACAAAACAAATCTATCCTGATTTGGTTGTAGAGGAAATACAAAGAGCTGCTTGACAGACAGCACTGTTTCTCACGTTTTTGCTCTTTCACAATGGGCAGGAAAAGAATCGGAAATGTCTCACCCAGGCTACATCAGGGCAGCTTCTATTCAACAGATGTGCTCTTGATAAGACTGCGGCAGTGGAAGTGGTTGGTCACCTGTGTTGCTCAAGATCCTGAGGTCAATCGGGATGATTGGGAACTACAGAATAACCTGGGATAAATGGAGTGAAAATGACATTCAGTGTTGATAAATGCAAAGAAGTGCACCTGAGAGAGAAAAGAGTGACCCTTACACATACAATGGTAAACTGACTTGCACTCACAGAATTTGGATTCTGAGCATATAACCAGTACTTAGTTGAAAATATCTGATCAGTGTTTAGGAGAGGTTAAAAAACAAAGTCAATTTTCTGAAATTATTAGAAAAAAGTAGAAAACACTGTAGACATTTTTATTATTCTTTATTAAACTATCATATTTCTATACTTGGACAACCACAGTTCTCCTTTTCAGATAAGACATACCGAAAGTAAAATGGGACCACAAAAAAATTGGCAAAGGGTGATCAAAGGTGTGGTATTATTTCTGTGTGAGGAACAGCTAAATGGACTAAGGTCCTTTAATGTTGAAAAATAAAAAGAAAGACAGAATGTTGAAAAAGAAATAGAGAAAGACTGAAAGTGGTGTTATAGAAATCTACCCTGTGTGTCAGGGGATGGACTGTCAAACATAAATAGGGATTGACTGTTAGGTGTCTCCAGTGAAGCAGGGATCATAGTGACACTGAGAAGCAGTGACACAAAACAGAAACAGATCCTTTATGCAATGTGTGAGAGGTTTTTGGACACATCTGTGAACTCCACGCTGCTGGCCATGGAGATGTTAAAAGAATATGCACAGGTTGAAATACTAACCTAAAATCCATAGAATAAAAATCTGGTGGAGTCTGTTGACTACAAAAATACCCTCTTTTCCCCAGAAATCCCTGATCTGAAATTTCCATGCATGTGTCACTGCTCCTGGACTTTTATGCATATTCCTCCCAAAACATGTGCTGTGTGATGTTGCCAGAGATGGGATTCAGGGGGTTATATGGTCTTTATGCCTCTGTGTGGTTGTTCTTATATTCTCACCATTATGTTTGAGTTCTGGCTAAATAATTGTTCCACCAGCATAGTCAGACTTTGAAACTGCTGCTCCTGTGAGGCAAAAAAAAAAAAAAAAAATTGCCATGGTGTGCCTGTCCATCTCCTTCCATGTTCTATATCACCTCTGTCACAAGACTTATATCCTTCAGGAGATGGGTGATTATTTGTGCTTGGTTGTGTGTTAAATTGGATGATTCCAATATCAACAATCTGCTCCCTCCTGATAGTGAGACAGAAATAGCTCTGCCCTCTGTTTTGTTGTGCCTAAGGAGGCAACACACATCCATCCTGGATTTTTGCTGGAAATGTTTGTAGCCCTGGTATTAGCCTGCCCAGAACAGGTTTGTTGAGGAGGTTTCTAATCCACTTCCAGCTTCTGCCAAACAAGAAAGCTGATGGGTTTGCTGTAGAGCCCAGACTAGGGAACGGTCCAGGACTGCAGCCCGTGTCTGTCTGTGATATCCCACCCTGAAGGCGAAGGGAGCACCCAAGAGTCATAAATCTCAAGTTAAAAAAGAACAACAAAAGTCAGAAGGTTCACAAAAACTCACAAAGTTTTATTAGAAAATTATACACTTGGCATGGAAATTGGTATGTTAGTCCCTGGCCTACTACATAAGCACACAGGAGTGGGATTTGGATAAAGGGATAGGGGGAAAGGGAAGAAAGAAAGAGATTCAATTCTTCTGTGATTCTACTGTCTTAATAAGATCTGCTGTATTTTTGCCAGTTTTGCTGACTGTCACCTTTCCCGATTTGAGCACCAGGGCTCTAAGTGAGTTCAGCCTGTGATGCCTGACCCAAGACCTCCTGAGCTAAAAGTCTGAGTAACTCCATCGTACATTAATGAATCACACTCACCACAGACATGCACTGAGGAAACCTCGAGCACTCACTCATCAAAGAGGTTACATGAAGATCTCCACTGTCTGACACTCTTGCTAAAAAGATGCCAACCTACATTTCAAAAGAAAGAGAACATTTAATCCTGTTTTCTCAAAATCTGTCTCCAAGTGCCCTGAGAGCAACCCAGGGGTGAGCCCTCTTACACGGTGCCAATTAATCTCGGTTTATTTTAATGACCACTTTTAAGGAAACAAATGTGACACAGTGCAGGTGAAATAGCCCACTAATTTTAACAGTCTCAATAATACTTTATACTATTTTACTTGGGAAACATCAGGTGGCTTTGGTGAGGATAGCTGCAGTCTCTGGGAATGAACATCCCTGGACATACTTCCTGCTCTTTACAATGTTGTGCAATCCTGGAAGTCTCACAGAAAGAGTTCATTTTTTGTAGGCTGACAAAAAACTTCAGAATTGTATGAAAATTCAAATTCTTACATTAAACTACTCTTCAGACTAAATTCTTAGCCAGTGCAAAGAGCAGTAAAATTTCTTTTTTCCCATTTTCCTCCTCTTGCTTGGCCAAAAGCATAAACCTAGTCCTTTATAGCAACACTTGTGTTATGGATTTGAAGAAAAAAGCATTCCCCACTTTTTTTACACTTGGAGAGCAGATGACAACTTCCTACATTCTCTCCTGTCACATAAGCAGCATGTATCAGTGTCAGGCAGAAGGTGTTCCTTGACTGGAAAATCTCCAGTAATCACAGGAGAAAGCCAGGGAGTTAATCAGAAAGGCAGCAATGACAGAATGTTTCTTTATTTCTCACTGCACTTAGGTCATTGCCTTGCTCCATGCCTACCCATTAAAAAGATGTAGTCATTTTGACCTCCTGAGGCTTGAAAGCTTGTTTCCAGAGGCGTGCTATGTTACCCTGCAGTTGTTTGAATCTGCCAAATAATGCTTCATTACCTAAACACCACTGATGGAATATTCTATAGAGAAATATTAGATTTATTAGAGGGTTGCTTGCCCTTGTGGAATACTGTGCTGTCTGCCTCAACTCTTTTTTGCCATGTTTTCAAGATCAGAACTTGCCAAAAATGTTTAAGGTGTTAGATCTCGCTGATAAATAATCTCAAACTGTCAGGAAGAGTAATAAAGACCTTGGGATAAAACTGCCTGTAATCAGCAGCCTTGTTTGCAACCTCAGGAAGCAGCAAAGGATTTACTGGGTCTGGACACAGAGCAGACCCTTTCCTTGGAGACTCTTTAGTTCCTCATCCCCGTTCTCCTGCTGAGCACGGAACATCAGTCAGGGAGTTTATAGCCTCATCAAACTCAAACACTTGTTTCTGGGTTTTAAAAATGCCAACTGTTGCCTTCCCTCAGGAGACAGTGTTTTGCAGAGCTGATAGAGATTCTGAAATGTAAAACTGGAGCTGATTTGAGAGTATTAGTGGAAAGCTCAGCAGTCTAGCTGGAGTTAATTTTACATTAAGAGTGAAGAGCAAAAACAAAGAAATATGATGCAGGTTTTAAGGCATCATGGGAATAAAAATACTTTGCATCTAAATACCAAATGACTTTAAGCGAACCACTGAGACGATGTGGTCGTTTTAAAGGCTGCTTTTCTTATCCCATCTTAACATTTTCCTTTTTTTCAATATAATTGTTTTTCATTAAGATCATGTCTGTATTTCCTAATTGTAAATATGGGTTTGTATGGAGACAAAATACATTACAATACTGTCCTTAAAGATCTGGCTGACAAATAGGTGTATTTTTGTTAATAGCAGAATAATTGCAATATCAAACCTTGTTGCTTGGCAAAACATGCTGGTTTAGGTAACACTTGTCAAAAAATTTCTGAAGTTAAAGACCTCCTAAACCCTATTGTTAAATCATTATGTAATCTATCCCAAAAGTTACTTGTTAAGATTGCTATTATTCCTCTCAGAGAAACAAAAGCCCCAAACCAGCCATCCATCCAACCAACCAACTAACCAACCAAAAGCCCAGTTTTTCCCTGCATGTCCATTCCAGCTCTAACTATTCTACAGATCACAGCAAATGTGCAAGGAAGAGTCATTTCCACAGAGCTGTAAAATATCAAGACAGTGTTATTCTTGATTTAGGGCTGGTTTTTTTGAGATTAATAAATGTTCTTTTTCCTTCCTTAAATTTTTCTGAGGATGTTTATGCCTAGTGAAAGTAGAAATACAAGGCCCTGACTTCAGCCTTGGTTATCTACGACTGGGCAGCATTTCAAACATCAAGTCCGTATAAGACCACGTAAGACAAAGGCCACCAGAAAAGTGAGTCCTTTATTCCTTAGGTACCATTGGCGGCCGCATCTGAGTACAGAAAATGAGATTTACATTTGTGAGTGGAAATAAAATCTAGTGAAGAGTGCTGTAATGGGTTTATGTTTGTGCCTGTTGTGGTGATTAGGCCATTAATGTTCAAATATAAGCACTATTTCCATTTATTTAACTCTGCACCTGCCTAGTAGTGCTACTCAAATCCAGCAAAACAGAACTAATCTCTTATTGCTTATGCATCACCGAAGTCTTTGGACCCTCTGTTCCAGCTTCACTTTTTTTCTGTGTGCTTAACCAGTGCAAAAATCAAAATCATGCATAATGACAGCTGAATGTCTGACTCCGAGCTCTCTTTACACTTGTGCAAGTAACCTCAAACACTTCATTACTGTAATCTGGCATTTTTTCCTGTTACTTGGGAATGAAATGGCATTGACAGCTTGAAAACTTGACAACAATATAGTAAGCACAATCCTTGTAGCTAGCTTTTGCAGTTATGAACCACGTATTGTTGTGATTTTAATTTTTTTTTTTTTTTGTAATGCAGAGGAAGCCAAATTGAATGATTAATTTTTGACCTGTATCTGTTGGAAGCATTTGAACAACCCCTTTTAAGGAGTTTAGCCTTCTCTGTAGCATGCACATAACTTTCATTAACATTAAACGGAGTTACATGTGCACCAGGGCATAAGCTGCTAAGTAGATATTAATTGGCTGAGAAACGATCCCCTATTTCTTCTCCTTACAGTTGGTGTTTTGGAACCCACTTTTGGCTTGCTACCTTCGTAAATCTTTGAGGTTGCGTTTATTCCTTTAACTATTTAAATGATGACTTTTCTTTCAGGGATCTTTCAGTGCCTGCAGCCATTTTAAAGGCAGTAGAAGAAAAAAAGCTTCGATATTTCACGTCAGGAGTCTACTCTACCCCTCTGTCCCTTTCTAGAACAATCCCTGTAAATGATCAGTATCTTAAATAACACTTTGACTAGTAAGGAATTATGAGTAATTTTGAGTCTGCAATCAATATTATTTTGCAGCTGTAGAAAAGAGTTTGGAAGCAAACGTGTGTTAGTTCTTTAAACAAAACACACTGTCCTTTCTTTGTAGCAGTAAAC
Organism: Dasyornis broadbenti; assembly: GCA_013397935.1. Lineage (NCBI taxonomy): Eukaryota > Metazoa > Chordata > Aves > Passeriformes > Dasyornithidae > Dasyornis > Dasyornis broadbenti. Next base: position 2,367,893 of record VZRN01005169.1, on the reverse strand, counting down.
CAATGCAAAATGCCAAGCTGTGAAAATAAAGCAACAGAGCAGTACAATGACTAGAATTTTATATTAAGCATACAACTGTAATGGACCACTTACAAATAGAAATTGCTTTATTGTCATCTCCGATTGCCATTTGGAGTGGGTTCAGGATTCCCACATATCTTTTAAAAATCTATTTAATCTATCCATGTTGAGCTTGGTAAACATTTCAAATCATTCTTTAAAGAAGTAGAATGCAAACTGCAAGTGTTTGCTAAAACTCATGTTAAGAGTGTGTCTGTGCTGTGCTTCCACAGAAACTTTGGGATGCTTCAAAGGCTGGGATGATTTCAAAGTTAGAGGATCTCTCTATGTCTTTTTTTCACTTTAAAAATTGTGATCACAGATCTTGTGTAGCAGCTCCATCCTTTCCCTACAATGTCCTGTAGGCCTCTTCCGTGCTCCTTTGGGCAACAACAAATACTACCACAGAATCCCTGCTTCTTTCTGCATCTACACCATGAACTGGGCATTGGAGGTAAGATTCAATTTGATTTATTTGGACATCCATGATGCAGACATTTACATCTCAGATATATGAGATGACTTCTATATTTTTCTACCTTTTGCATCTTTTGTGGATTTTCAAAATAAGAACAATTTTAGGGACTGTGCTGTCAGCTTAAAAATTAGGCAGCAGGCTCTTTCTTTGTTGTCATCTAAACTGAAACATTAATAGAAACATTTGTCCTTGGAATTCATGTTTTATAATGTTGCAGGTATGCCAATGGAAAGAACTTTTGCATCCATCTTTTTTTTTTCATTGAGCTTTGGTTCAACCATGCCAAGTTTAACTCTAGAATCAGGGACATTTGTCCTTCTGATGCACTGCCATCTTTTTCTTGTATTTATTTTTCACTTCTCTTTGCTTATGTTAAATGAGTGCTGGCTGGTACTATCAGGCCCCGACAGTGCTATAGGCTTAAATGTAAAGAAGGCAGAGCTGATTATTTTTTCCCCTTGGGGGCTACCCTTTGGCCTGCAGGCAGTTCTTTTAAAAATATCTCAGCTCTGGCTGATGCTATCATTACCACAGATGCAATTCCCAACTCAGCTGTCCAGATCAGAAGCGAAGCCTCTCTGTTGAAACGCAGCAGAGATGCTGCATCTCCACTTTCTTCTCTTCAGACAAGCTCCTTCCACAAGGCTGTGTGGCAAGGCTTTGTGGGTTTTGTTTTGCTTGGTTTCTGTATTTTTGATCGTGCTTGTAGTACAAGAGAAAAAGCTGAGGGCAAGATGCTGGTGAGCCTGGAATATATGTGTATAAAACTGATGTTCTGCTTCCCTAGGTCTGCTCAGACAGCACTGGCAGGCTGGTGGCACTTTCATTTGTATTCCTCAAACAGAAAAAGAAAGGAAAACAACAAAACCAACCTGGTAGCTGAAACATATTATTGGGAATGTTTCGGCTACAGACTCCTACTAGCTCAGACAAGTCATTTAAAATCCCTACTTCAGGTTAAGCCTTTACTAAAATGGACATCTGCATATTTTCAAACCAGAAAGTCTCAGTGCGATCACCAGGAGGGATGCTGTATGCAAGTGACATGAGCTGCTCCCAAAAGTTGCCACACATTTTCTGAGGATGTGTGGTTTCATCCATCTCTAAACAGTGGGATGGCCAGGCTCACCACTGAAAACTAAAATGTGGGGCTTCAGCCCCATTCTGGGTCATATTACACATCCCGTTTTTAATAGTGATTAAGGGAGATTCAGAAAACTCATATGAATGGTACTCTAAGTTTCTGGTACCACTGACCTAGTAATCAAAACCTGCATCATGTTTTAAAACATAGCACAAGTTTCCCGTCTATTTAGTAATTTATATCAAAGGCACTGTCCAAGTGTTTAAACCCTACCACAAAGTCGTCTCAGAAGAAGCCCTTCTTCAATGATTTTCCAACTTGGTACAGAGCTGGAAAAGGAGGGTTGTTGATGAACTCCTCAGGTGCTAGAGAAAAGGTGCCAGGTAATGCAACAGTCAATTGGAAATTATTTGGACTCTGAGATTTTGAGACTTTTTTTTCCTAGGGGTTTCTCCATAAATTACAGGAACTGAGAGTTTGAGATTTAAGCCAAAACACGAAGAGTAAAAATTCAAGTTAATTTGAGTGAGCGCTGGGTTTATGTTTATAGTTGTATACAGTACAACACTGTACAGGCTGTTTCTTTATAGGGGTATTTCAATGTTTAACTTTTGTGGATCGTGATGAGATCCTTAGATAAAAGTCAAAATGTAGTATTCCATAAGGCCTCAGGCAGGAAAGCACCATTAATAATTTAACGCTAAAAAATATGGTTACTCTAGGGGCTGTCAGATACTTCTGTGGTAGAAGTACCTACAGAGATAGGTAGCGTAACATTGGCTGAATAATTCATTTGATGAATTTCTCAATATTTTTGAATACATTTCACAATGTCTTTCATTATTCACCTAACTTATGCACTGCTGTTAAACCATTGTCTCATGGATGCAAAAGCTGTTTACTTTACAAAGAGTTCATTTCCGTTGAAGAAATGCAAGAATTTGCTTTGCAATGCCTTCTAATATCACCACATCCAGTGAACAGCTTTCACTTAACTAGGAAAGGTGTTCAGAGAACGTGAAACACTTATTCAAACTTTACATTAAGGGATATAAACTATTATAGATATTTTGTAAAGTTTCCTTGGTGAAGACTTTGGTCCAAGACCCAGTCCAGGATGTAATTCAGACATTCTAAAATAGGAGTAGGAAGTATCTCCAGCTTTCTGGTGATGGAAACTGTGGTTTTATGACACAGCAGACCTCAGTTCATCCTGATCGGGTTATGGCTTTCAATAACTTCAGTGCACACCATGAGCTGAAGACGTGACCTCATGGTTATTCAGATATTCAGAGTTGATGTCGAAAACTCACTCTAGCTGATCATACAGAAACCATTTGGTGTGGGGTGTTAGCACATAGCTTTATTGTGTGAGGATTTCTGAAACCTCTCTCTGACCATGTAAGGTTTGCAACACTGGTCCTACTCTCAGATAGAAGGCAGCACACACAAGGGCAATGTCAAGCATTAAACATAAATGTTTATGAATTTCTTTTCTGTTGGAATTTTAGGGTGAAGGCTGATAGGTCAAGGTTCACTATTTATTTGTAAAAGAAAAATACCCTAACAGACAGAATTGGCAAATTCTAACATCTGCTGTACAGATATGAGTTTATTTAACAGCTCCCAATCTTTCGTGCTGCAGCCTTGTCTGTAAACAAGAAAGACATTTACTAGACACAAAACAGGCACAAGCAGATTAAATGACATCTCTAAAGTTACAAAATGGGGTTACCAAAAAAGGTTTCTTTCTGGGATAGGCTTGGATCCTAGATCTCCCAATGCACCTTTTAATGTTACAAATGCATCCTTTTTTGCTGAATATTTGGCTTCAGAATCCCTTAGTAATGAGCATGGTGAGGCTGAAGATTTCATCACAGAAAATTGTCAAATAATCAGTAAGCACTGGTGTTCAAATGTGCTGCCATTAACATATCCTCTTAACCGGAGCTACATTGTTTTATTTATTAATGGAATAAAGAAGGGATGTGACTAATTTGTTTTTGCTTATTTTCGCAGATGATCATATAGTAAAGGTGAAGGAGAGTCTATTTTTTAACAGATCAAAGCACTTGTTTTACTGCGTAATTCTTTGGTACTGGCTCTCCCAAGGCCCCTGCTGCTATGAACTAATGCAAATTACATCAGGAAATCCAATGGGCTCAGTAAACACAGAATATTAATTCAAAATGGTTTTGGAAGTGCATAAACAGCATCAGTCCCAAAATCCAGAGCAGAAGCAAATAACAATGTTAAATTGATACGTCATAATTTTATGGGCAGTGTTGTTTCGGCCATAAAAATCCATTTTTTCTTGCCATGTTGAATGATCATGTTGTTCTATCATAACACATGCATTCTAAATCACTGAGCAATATCTCAGGACTTGCTCAGGTTGCTAAGTGCTGCTTTTCCCAAGTTGTCCTGTCCATTTGCTCTAGATATAAAAATGAAATATGTATTTTTCATTAGTACTAGAATTTTGTGGTCAGAGACTCAGAACAGGAAGCAGGAACAGAACTCAGAACAGGAACCCACAGCAACTCTCCAGGTTTCTTTTGCATTACCTATTGATCTCCATCCATTCTATCTCTATCCATGGATTTTCTCACTTTTATCCTTCAGATTCTGTCCCCCATCTCAGCAGGGTGAGTGTCTGTGTGGGGCTGTGTTGCCAAATGGAATTAAGCCACAACCCTCAGGCACTCTGGTTAATTCATGGCTTTGATGTTGCTCACCTATGAATGTTTTCTTCTGCTTTGGTCCTTTCTGAGCAATGGACAGTTTAGGAGAAATTGTTTCCATACTTCAGCTAACACAAGAAGATGCAACTGTCAGCTGTTTCCTCCTAGAAGGATGATTCCAGATCAGGTCAGACCTATTTATGAAAGTCAGAACAATTATTTTTCAGCTAAACACCTAGCCAATCTACAGCTTGGAAAGACGAAAGAATGTCACTGACAGAAGTTTCTACATCATTACCAAAACATATTGATTTTCAAAATATTTGTGCTAGTATCACCATAACATACTGTAGTGACTCTGACACTATTCAGATATCTTTTGTGACTCTGAAGAAGCTGTGGACCCTTCAACAGGAATTTGGAAAACCAAGCTGGACACTTCAGAGCAAAAAGGTCCAATATTGTCTTTCAAAGGCCCATTGCCTGACCAACTTTCAAATTTGTTCTGCATTTTCTTTAGGGAACAGAAGTAGGCTGTCTGAACATTGAAATGAATAAGAAGAGTGCACTGGCATGCAGCTTTCTTTACTTTTACAATATATTATTACATATTTCAATATTCACCTTGGGAACTTTTCTTATGCAAGACATAATATCATAAAATATGGATCTGAAATATTGAGCTCCTGGTATACTGACAAATCCACAAACTGCTAATAAAATACTCTGTGTTAGGGGGTGGAAAAGGAAATCACAGTGCGTAAGCAACGATTTCACAAAATTTAAAAGATCTAGTGATACCCAGAGGCTCATCAGGTGGTAGCAGTAGATACCGAGAACTCATTCTCCAGAGTGTGCAGCTACCTTCCTTGATATTCTAGAGATGAAAAAGGCAATTTAAATATTTTATGCTCTCTGCCCTCGACTGATGCCTAGAATTGCTCTAGCAGCCCACAGATGAACTCCTGCTATCTCACAGCTCACTGGAGACATTCCTACAAATTTCTTGCGAAACCACCAACAATTGCCCAATTGCCCAATGCGACAATCAGAGCGCCTCACGCCACAGGTTCCACTTTGCAGGATGGAAAAGGAGCGTGATGCACTCTGACAGCAAAGGAACATCTTTTTCTCTCTGTATTAGCCTTCCGTCTGCAGAGGCTGGAAGAAACATGATGCTTCCAGGGTCTATTGACAACAAAAGCAGCTTGATACAGAGTTGTGCTCAGTTTTTCTAGAAATATAAACTCAAACCCAGTATTACTGGTGGTATCAGTTATACACCTGGGTGTTTTCTGGCAGAAGATATTCTGAGGACAACAGTTTCTCCACTTGTTTTATAAATGCATTTGATTTCATGGGTGCCATACTGTCAGCAACAGTCTGCAGATGCTAAATTGTAAACAGCATTGCCATCCAAAACTTTTCGCTGATAGGCACTGTTTAGTCTATGTTTTATGACCATCTAAACATAACTTTTTGATAGATTATTTGTGCAGTAAATTTTCTTTCATTCCTCTCAGGCAGAGCAATAATGAATGGTAAGAACAATTTGCAGTACTAAAATAATTTGGTGAAATTCAAAAATGGATACCTGCTAGAAGTGTTTCTGGGATTTAAATGCAAATACCAATTAAGTGAAAAGTTCTTGCTCTAATTGAATATTTTTTCTCAAGAAAGGGTTCATTCTGGTATTTTTATCCTTCAAATGCAGATGTAAAGTTAAGATATTCTCCACACAAAACATTTTACCGTTGCTTTTAATTTTTTTTCAATCTTTTTATTTTGGTTTTGAATAAAGAGGACTTTCTTTTTTGGTTTGGGGTTTGGTTTTTTTTGGGTTGTTTTGTTTTTGTTTTCCTGAGGAATTTGCAAGAGAAAGCAAATGTACCATGCATTTTAATTCCTTTTCATGCTAGTAATGTACTACAAAAAATGCATATACAAACAAAGACAGAGAGAGATGTATTAAGCTCCTGTGGCCACCTTGGGAGTCATTAGCTGATCTGATAATAAAACGGAAAATTTCTTGGCTTCTACGCTCATGTTTTGAGCACAAAGCTTCAGTATTTTCTTAGAATCCAGCAGTGAAATGTCTTCTGTTTTAATACAGAGGCTGTTCTTAAGTTATCCAAGTGATGTGTATTTTCCCAGATGAACCTTTGACAGTATTTTAAACAGAACTCATTAATTTCTCTGGATGTTTAGCATTCCCAAAGCCTGTTTTTTTCTTTAAAAGCATATGTGAATTTATGTAAGCCTTCCACTCACAGCAACAGTCACTGGACAGAAACCAGAGCGCTTTAAATGCAAAGCTGAATGCCTAAATAAGTTTTTAGACAAGTTGAAAATGCTAAAAATTTGCTAGTATCTACATTTTGATGAGTGGAAATCACAGAAGACTATTTTATATAAGGTTTTATTCTGACGCTAAAATTGACACTTAAATGATATTAAGGCACACAAATAATAATTTGGAAATACTTAAGACCCCTCATGGATAATTTAAAAATCTGTATCTGTGCCATCAAATATCTCTCTTTGTTTCAGACACAATGATTAAGAAAAACATGTAGGTTTTTTTATCAAATAAAGCACACTTAGACTCCAGAGAGATCTGGTATTTGACACAACCTATGTGGAAAGGACAATGGAAAATAAAATGTTTGATTGCTCTTAGTAGAGTTGAAGAACTGTTTTCCATAACCACATTGTATCTTGAAGCCGTCTGTATTTTTAACTAATGAAGCTCTTCAAGAAATGTTCTGGAACAGAAATGGTTTTGTTTCCAAAGTGTGAGTCAATTCTCAAAGCTGGTGAACTGCTGACTTGGGATACAGGATGATGGGTGAATTCTATTCTGTTTTAGCTCAAAGGAACTAGTAAGGCTATAACTTCTAAGTTGTTGTTCTCTATTATTTGAAGGTTCACATAAAAATAAACCAGGTTACAGAAGCAGTGATGGACTAACTGTGCCACTCTTGGGTAAAAGATATTCTATACTCAAGTGTTTATGATGAAGGCATTGAATAGAATTAGTTGTTTTTAACTTTTCTCTGCTAGTAGATTGTACTAGCAAATAGCAAAAGGCAGGATAACAGTAACCAGTCAGTTTCCAGTCCAGTATGGAAAATACACCCGTTTCATGGGGAAATAGAAGTTGTGACACGTTGTAGTATTTAATGCCCATATTACCAGTTATAAATTCATCTAGTCTTTACTTGCAGTATTCTTCTTGGGTTTTAGCTGTCTATCCTTAAAATATAATAAAAGTATCATAAAAAAAATGTAATCCTTTCTAAGATGTGGCTGAAAAGCTTTATGGTTCTTGTATAGTGGTTAGTGGTAATACCCAAGCTCAAGGAGTCTTTTTTTTTTACCTCCTGATGTGCTTAAAAGAAATTTCCCTTAGAATGAGAAATAAGAAATAGGGAATATTATGTTTAGTCACTTGCAGAGTTCTTTTGTTATTTTTTAGATTTTGGTTGTTATTCTTTTTTTTCAGTCACTCCTGTTTCTTTACCACTTTGTCTAGATAAAATTTAATCCATATGCCCAGGAAGCCCCTGGATTGTATTGTCAAGCTTCCTGATAACACACTATCACTTTATTCCCTGGTTTAATCCATTTAAAGCATCTCACATTAAATGTTGCCCATTTGTTGTTATACTTTCGAATTTGTGGCTTGAACTGTATTGTTTTCTGGAACAAACTTCCTTTTCTCAACTGAATTCGTGGGGAGTATGATCTACCACTGAGGCTCATCTCATTGCTAATGCTGAACAACCCCTAGGTGTTCTTACTCCATTGTATTCCTATACAGCTTGTGCTGGAAAAAGAAAAAAATCAATGTAGAAGACTTCAAAATGAAGTGCAGAAGAATTATGTAGTGTGATTAGGTGATTGATTATTGGCCTAAAGCAGATATGTAGGGTAAAAAGAAATATATAGACTTTTGCCTTTGATATATTATTCCTATAAGTACTGATGAGGAAACCCAGATGATTGGAAAAGGTGTCTAAATCTTAGATGGTCAAATCTGGATGAGACAAACCCCAGACATAGTACACACATTTCAAAGATTTAGGTACTATTGGGCTTTCTGGGTTTTCCCAGGATTGAACCGGGTTTGTACAAACCATTCTATTCAGTGCAAAGTTAATTATGAAAAACCTTTAAGTAATGCACTATCTGCCAAACACTTGTTCTCCTGAACTCCTCAGAAAGGAGTAAGCACCTGGAAACAGCACTATCACAGCCTGTGAAAAAATACATCTTGCAGAACCTTTGGCATATAGATCCTTGCCCTGCTATGAGTAAGAGATGTTGCTGCCTAGTCTGTGTGTTGATCTGTACAAAATCTGTGTGCTTCTTAGTGGATGGAATTGTAGAACTACTGGCGCCTTCAGAACTGAATCCTGAAAGATGCAGTACTCCACCAGTTCCCACCGCTTGGGATGCAAGCTGATGATATTTAGCAGCTTGTCAGCCCTTGATCTCATCTGAGTGGCTGAGAGCTGCACAGGCAAGGGAGCGGCGGGGAGCCAGGTGGGATCCATGTGAGCGCAGGCAAACATCACATCCCCTCAGCAGTGAGAAACTTGAACCTCTGCCACTGGCTCGTTTCCTGCCACAGACACTTTAGCATATCGTGCGTGAAAAAGAGAGCAAACTGCCCTTCGTTTTGGCCCACATTGTTAGAATTCTTGGATGGAGATACACGAGCCAGATTACGCACACTGCATTCATGTGATTTTGTTGGCCTCTGCCAAACACTGGTTCAGTGATTTCTAAAATGCTCGTGGCTTACAAAGCAAGATAATTGACAGCCATTACAGTGCTATACCTTGCCTTTTGAGGGAGAAAAAATATGTTGCTGATGAGAATTGGAAAAATTAACTATGAAAATCATGAAACTCACACTTGATTTGTATTGGCTGAAACAATATTTCTTTTCATCATGTGTAATCATGTGTTAGAATTCCTGCCCCGTTAAATAAGAGAGAGGAGACTGCATGAAACATGCATCTATCCAGCATGAAAATTCAACTCTGTTTAGAGCTTGCTGGTGTCTAAGTGAATTTATAGTCATGACTCCAATGGCTTATCAGATCAGAATTGGTATTTTATCCCTGTCTTCATGTTTCTGACCATGTTATCTATTTTTCAGAATTGTAAATGATTATTTCACTTCTACATCCAACACAAAAGCTATTTTATTTTACTGGAGAAAATATTTTTTTTTGCTCTGTCTGTTTTTGGTATTTTTTTTTCTTTTTCTTTTTTAAACTTGATGCATTGTTTTCAAGAGCTCTGGTTAGCACATTGTATAACAAACCCAGCTCATTATTATGTATTATCTACTGCTGCTTGCTGCAATGCAATATTTACACTTTGGCATTAAGGCAGGAGATGGCCCTCGTTATGGAGCACAGCCACCGCTGATAGATCGACGCAACGGCTTTTCAGAAACATGAAGAATTGAAAATGGTTCATCTGGGGATTGCAAGAGCTATGAATTCTTTATATCTAACAGTTGGCCTGCACTGACCCAAAGGATATTAGATTTCTTAGGAGCAAACGCGCACTGCTGAAATGTATTTAAAAAGCTCGATCTCTGCGTCCTGCAGCAGCTGCCCCCCCATCATCCCTGGCTTTTTCCAGGCAGAGCTTCCTCTCCCTCTGTGCAACCCTTGCTCCCTGCCTTATCCCTCCTGCTGGTTTCCTTACATCTCCACCATGGCATTCTGCAGGCAGCGGGCGGGAGCACGCAGGGGTAAGTGAGTGCACCATTAGGAGCTGGAGGAGGTTGCTCCCAAGCCTGGATTTTATTGCCATGTCACTGGGATTGTTTTTACAGCTGGCAGGCCAGAGTGACCTTTGGCTGCCTCTTCTCATTTCTGTTGGCTCCTTCCCCATGAGTCCACATCAAATCTGCTTCCCTTGCGGTCTTTTAAAGGGCTGCTCTGCCATCGCTGCTGCCGACGGAGCAGGAGGCTCTGACCTCAGACTGGGAAGTGCAAGGGGGAAGGTGAGTGCTGAATGGGCCAGCACTCACCATGTCCTGCTGCTCCAGCAGCATCAGGATTGAGCCAGGTGTAGCCTGCTGCTGCTGACACGGGACACCAGCGAGTCACCAAGGGGCAGGGAAGCACAGCAGGCACCAAACGAGCAGGGACATGAGGGAGGACATGAAGTGACACCTGCCTTGCACAAAGCACAAGGCAAAATCACCTTGTCATGCTAATGAGACATTTCTCTAGTAATTGCCCTTTGAGGATCCCAGGGCGCTTCTACTGTAAAATTTGAGCACTGCAGTACCATTCTGCAGGAAGTATCAGTATCATTCCCATTTCTTTTTTCTTTTGAGACACATCAATTGACTGATGTGCAGAGCAGTTAGTGGAATGACTGATGTCACTGATGTCTGATGTCACTGTTGTCACTGTTGGTCAGTGAGTGCTGACCACTCATGGTCATCCAAGCACTGGACAATGCTGCCACCCCAGAAGTTGTTTCCCCCCTTTCTCTTTGCACCATTCTCTATATTGTGTCCCCAAAACATCCCAACCTCTCTGTTAGGAGAAGACCCTTCACAGAGGCAGAAAGCAGGACAAAATTTGGTTTTCTTTTTTCCACCTAGACTCTAGCAAATCTTTTGTTTCTGCCAGCTTGTGATGAATTTAGAGACTGCACAGGTGGAGAGCAAACTTTATGTCCATTACACTGGCTTCTGATACCATGACCCAAACTCAGGCCCTGCCTGACTGGCTCTGCCACCACGGCTCCTGTCCTTCCCCTCATTCCAATGACATTTCAGAGAGGGAGAAGGAGAGAGCAGGATTTGGGGGGATGAAAACTTCAGTTAAGTGAGACAATTTTTAATTAAACTGTGCATTTCACTAACTGCTCTGCACAAAGAGCTTTATTGTAGTGTTGCTGTGGCAACCTTAACTTTGAGCGTCCTGACATGTGATTAAAATCTAAGATTCAAATGTTTCATTAACAAAGAGAGAGTCTTCTTTCCTCCACCCCGA
>VZRN01005169.1:2333657-2356141 GCA_013397935.1 Dasyornis broadbenti | reverse complement strand
GACATAAGGTTCATTTAGCCTGCTAACCTTTGCCTGGCAACAGCAAGTAGCAAATGCTTAGGATATGTATAGACTTGACCTTTCTCTCACAGACCCTCCCAGCTCCTGATAACCACCACTTAGATGTGTCCTTGCAAATCTCCCCCAAATGGTGGTTTTTCCTAGTAAAGACCTTCTGAGCTAGGAGAGGCATATCCGTTCCTTCTCCCTCCCCCGCCCCCCCGCCCCCAGAAGTGGCCACGCTTTGTCCTTTGAAGCAAAAATGATTGCTGCTTGTATTATGATGGAATGGGATCAAGGATTCAGGGCACCCCTGTAGGCAAACAATGAAATAGAGGCATCCTAGCGTTAAGGCAAGATGCTTTCTCCTTTCTTTTGTTCCTTCTGTGCCTTTTAAGAAAGAAAAATTGGATATAGCCCCTAATATATGTTCCTGCTTAGAGATGGGGATCTGTCCTGACATGTCCTTCTCTTTTTCCCATTAATTGTCATAGCAGTTTCACCCTGGAAAGCTGGGGTCATATCATCATCTCTGATTTTACCCACCAAGAGAAATGAATAGAAAAAGACTCTCTTGTATAGGCAAACTTATGTCAGACAGCAATCCGGAAATAATACTCCTTGACTCTTCATATCTTTTTTAATTTCTCTCAGGCACAGTTCTAATTTAAGTTATTTAGGAATATGATACAGTGGAAAGATGCTACATGTTAAATAGTGGATTTATCCACGAAAAGGAGGCTTATATTAATGCAACATTTATCTCATCCCTAACAAAGTTGGATTTTTTCTTTCCTCCATCCAGCAATGGAGGTTCTTTCAGTTCTTGGCTTTCCCTTTCTTCAGGAAAAGAGATGAAAACTCAGAGGACATCAAAGCACTTGTGCAACATAGGAGTAAGACATAATTTCCTGACATGCTGAACAATTGGTGTATGCCCTGAAGTGTGATATTTGATTACCATTCCTTACAGATTTAGTTTGTGGTGCTAATAGCTGTAAAATTATTGAGTTTCTTATTAGGTGCTGTCACAGAATTTGTGTCAATGATTTCCAGTTGCAGAGAATTACCCAGATTGATCATATGCTGCTTGGTCTGTTCCAAACTTGCTCTCTTTGCCTTCCCAGGACCATTCGTGCATCAAGACTGTAAGCAGAAGAGAGAAAATTTACTGTAATATGAAAAATTTCGGAGAGCTCAAACACGGTAAAATTGATTGTTTACTTATCTTCTCTCTGCTGTAATCTGTATGTTTATTTTGAAACCTTCTCACCTTTCGAGACTGATGAGAACTGTAAGTTAAGGTGCATTTTACAGGTTGTCTCAATTCTGAATTGGACAAAATCTTATAAAATATTAATGACTGTACACATATACAGGAGATAAAATTTGGTAAATGAGACTATTTCATACAATGTCTCCTGTGAGTGTGGAGGATGTAAAGGTTAAAAAAAATTAGGAGAAATAATAGGGTTTTTAATAAAGAAGAGGTGTATTTAAAAAGGATGTGACATTTATTATTTTAACTCTGTAGTTAGGAGATATTATCTTGAAAAACATCTCTTTTCTCATTCTATTTAATTAATTATAGTCTAAATGTAGAGATTTTTAAAAGTGAGATTTTCCTTATACTTTTTTCCAGCAGATCAATTTTTTTTCCAAATTAGAATTAAAAATTTGCCAGCAAGATCCATTCCCTGTTCTGAGTACTGTACCTCAAATTTTTTAATATAGTTAAATAACAGTGTCAAAGTTCTGTAGACAATGATTCAAGAGGAAAGTAAATAATTATAAGGTAAGGACTGAATGAAGGAAAAAAATGTAAAACAGAGTTTCAACATGTCCACAATTTTCTTCAGCAGAGTTAAAGGAAAATATTTTCCAACTTGAGAAATAAAAATTGCTCCCAGATTTTAAATCCTTTAGTGCTGGAGAAATGGAAAGGATCAAAATATCTACTTTGGGTACCCTAATGTCTAAGTAAAAAGCTCCTGGCCTCAGCTCGTCATGTTGTTAATTAGTGCTTAGAAAATAATCATACAAGGCTCCTACAGGATAAATAAACTGGGTTTGCCAAGAAGAAACAGCATTGAATGGCAAAATGGTTTGGGTCAGAAAGAACTTTAAAAATCATCTTGTTTCAACCTCCCTGCCATGGGCAGGGACACCTTCCACCATCCCAAGCTGATCCAAGCCCCATCCAACCTGGCCTTGGACACTTCCAGGGATGGAGCATCCACAAGATCTCTAAACAACCTTTCCAGTGTCTCACCACTCTCACAGTAAAGAATTTCTTGTCAATATCTAACCTAAACCTGCACTCTTTTAGTTCAAAGCCATTCACCCTTATCCCATCAGTTCATGCCCTTGTGAAAAGTCCCTCTCCAGCTTTCCCGTAGGCCTCTTTAGGCCGTGATATAAAGATTTCATTCTTTCATTTCTTCATTTGAGATGAAGGGGTACCTCTCCAAAAAAAGGCTGCAGTGCAGCCAAATTCCTTAAGCATGGGTAAAAGAAAGAAAAAAAAAATCAGAAGAGAAGTGGTCACATAGTTAAGCAGTTGATGCATGTCTTCATATTTTTGCATGTGCTGTGCATATAGGCTGCTTTCTGTCATAGGATTCTGTCAAAGTACGTATTTAGTCCTTGTTTAAAAACAATTTTAAAAGTAAAAGAGATTTTTCACATCATCCCCTAAGCAAAGACTGAAAGAAGAATACCAAATGTTGTAAGATGAACAAAATCATTCTCCAATACCTCTTTTAAACAATATATGCCTTGAGCTTTGCAGCCATTAAAGAAGAACAAATGGTTCTTGCTCTTTGGAGACCTGAGGTGCAAAACGAAGACTTATTATTTAGGAAAAAATGTATTGTTGAAAAAAAACAGCATATTTTTTACATTATACCACCAAAATATGTGTTTTCACTTTTTTGCTTTTTCAAAGTTTGCATCCCCCTCTACAAATGTTTTCAATGACTTCATGTCTTTTCAAACACATGAAATGTTTTTCCCCCTTTTTGTGATGTTCTAAGATTCAATGCAGTTTAACTGCATTTTATCTGCCAGAGGTGGGAATTAAATAATTTCTCAGAGACATAAGAGAAGCTGGAACTTTCCCGAATTGCCTGCCTTCTTTTCTTTTTTTTGCATGTCTCAGAGTTTTGACATTTTCCCTGGTGACGGTTGCTATGCTATTCCTCAGCACATTGGCTGGGGATCCTTGCAATGCCTAAGGTGCTAAAGCATGTTTTGTACAGAAAATCATCTTTTTTATTTCTTTTTTTTTTTTTTTTTTTTTGCTTTTTAAGGCCTCTTGGAACAGGATATCAGTTAGAATTTCTCCCCTAGAGATATTGTCAAACTTCTCATCAGCACACTGCAGAGTCAAAGTCACAGAAAGTTACTAATGACCAAAGACATTTTGTGCAGAGACACCCTGCCTGTTATCTTCAAGAGGGACATAACATTCACCAGGCTCAATTAAATGTCTGATTTATTATAGCCAATATCTCCCTTCTGGGGAGGGTTGCAAAAGGCAGGAGAAATCTTAGTATTTCCTGATAACCAGGTGTGCCACTCCCACAGGCACAAGGATGTGTGTGAATATTGCCTTCCTAACAGCTTGCAAACCCAGTTTAACACCTGACATCTGAGACCCCAAGATTGTCTTATGTTGAGTGTAAATCAGAGAGTATTTATTTTCTCCTTGTCCAGTTCCATTTAACACTGAATTTCACTCGCATGTGCAAATAGCAAGACAAAAAAAATCTCTTTTCACAGGTGGCCCCTTATCACTTGTCATTTGTCTTCTCTCTCAGCTCAACCTGTTTTGTGAGCACCTGAATTGCCTTATGAAAAAAATAAAAAATAAAAAAAAAAAGGGAAAGAGCACTGTTTGTTCTGGGTTTTTTTGTGGACTCTGGCAGACTCAGGCCTCCGGGAGGGGTTGTGGGCAGGTAAAATTGACAGCAGACTCTAGCCGAGAGTGTGGATGCCACCAGGATCAGCTCCCAGCAAGCCTGACACACATTGTCACCCTTGTTGCAGCAGTAATAAAGGAGGCACAGGCTGGCAGAGTCATAGAGACGGGAGATCCTTCCTGAGCACACACCAAAGAGGGCATTTTGAGAGTCCCGTGTTTGGTTAAAGCCCTGCACCATCCTATATTCCTCGGTCAAGCTGTGTGAAAAATTAATTTTTTTGTTTTTATTTTCAATCAGCTACCAAATTGGGGAAAACAGTGTTGGTAGCAACAGAACAACAAAAACACCTATAAAATTTGAGCTACGTGTAAAATTTGGGGTGGAGGAGGGAGGGGGTGGAGGAGAAAGAGAGAGAGAAGGGTTTTTGCTGAAATAAGATGCGTCATTTCGCTCAACCCAAAATGAGAAGTTCGCTTACAGGCACTTGAAAAGAGAAAAAAAAGAAAAAAGGAAAAAACAAAGTCACCAGGGCAACACCATCACCCCCTGTTTCCTCCGTACCTTAAGAATTTAGCACATTTAACCTTGACTGTCAGACATTCCCGTATCTGAGCAGGTCTGAACCCATTTGTACCTTTGGTGACGCTGTTGAGCTCAAATATCTCTGTGTGATCCTCACAATATCCCTGAATCGTATTGTTCCACCAAAAGACTACACAACCCAAATTTGCTAAGGTAGCTTAAAAAAAAAAAAAAAAGAAGCAAAGAGAAATCAAAAGTAGGAGTTATCAAAAACTGCTTATCTAGGGCTAGTTTTCAACTAGAGAGGGCACAAAACAAAGTAAATTAATTTTTCTCTTTAAGCATTCAGTTTTTCATTTGCTACCTTTTATTCCCCTTTTATTTTTTGTTCATCTTTTTGTTTCATGATTTATCCATATGTCTGGATATCCCTGACTGATGAATGTCTCTGTCTGGTGTTTAGGTATTCCTATTGGGATGTCACACTATTTAACTCACATATAAAAGCACAGCAATAATTCCAGGGAAAGTCCCATCCTGAGAAGAGGTGGAGCATCAATGAAGGCATTTCACATGGATTCACATTAAGGGTTTTGTCACAGTTTGCCATCTGCTGCTTGTAATGGCATTCCACTGCCTGCAATGAATCTGCCCCATTAAGGTGTGACATTAAGGACTGGGCTAGATCATCACTTCTGTTATTATGAACTGAGAAAAGAATTACACTGCTCTGTATTGATAGAAATATGTGGAAGTAGAAGTGATAAGAAACATTATTCTGAGCAATCTTGGAATATTTTTTTTTTAAATTCTATATTTGATGGTTACCTAGAGCTTTTCTCCCTTTTTCTTTTTTTTTTTTTTTTTTTTTGTAATAGGGATCATCATATCAGTTTCTATTTATAGGGAATATCTCTAATCTGAGAGAAGTTGTTTATACAGAAGTTAATGCAGGTAGATTTTTTTTAGCTGTCATAACATGAAGTTTGTGTTATATATAAGATAAAAAGATTATAAGTTTATCATCTGTTCTAGAAATCTGGATTTTTTTTTTTTATTGATTTCCATGGTTGTTTCAGTAACAAACATCATTCCATTATACTTTGTCAGGAATCCTTGAGTATGATCTTCATTTTTTTAGACACTAAAGACAGAATCAAAATCAACATTCCACCAACTGAAATCTGTGAAAAACCTGCAAACCAATGCTTCTGTTTCCATGGACATATCCAAAACACATCATGAAAAATTGTGTTATCCAGCCATGTCCTTGGACACCAATATTTTTACTTTGAGGAGAACACTCATGATACCTACTTAAATAATTAAAAGGGGAATTTTATCCAACAAGGCACTTTTCCAGGGAAATGCATTCTTGCAAAAGAAACATTCAAATACATCACAAGAATTACTTCCACACATCACAGGCACAATGCATTACAGGCCATCCTGCCCTGGAAATTGTGGGGGAAATTGGTGAACAATATGATTAAGTGACTTGTTTAATTATACATTAAACTCATATGGGTAGATCATATCTGCTCAGAGCTCTTCCAACCATTCACAGTCTGCAAATCTCTAAACTCATCAGAAAAAAAGACTCCCTGTAGGCCAAAAACATGACAAAGTGGTTTAGATCATAGCTGAGGAAGAAGTTTAAACTGTACTAGATAAAGCATCTCCTCTACAACCACAGTAAATATTTCCACAGTGGACTCATAAAGTCTTTTATCTTCCATTTGTTTTTTTGCAGAACATATTACACTTCATGAATTTCACCAAATGTCTTACTGGTGAGATGAAAACACAAGAATGAGCCATGTAGACAATAAATAATGGTCAAAACCACCTCTGATCAGAGATATTCTATCTCCTACAAAACAGCTACTCACTACTATTTCAATCATGAGAAGAAAAAAGTACACATAAAGCCTTCTAAAGCTCAGTGTGAGTGCTAAATATCATGTCCTTTTGGTTGATTACCAAAAAACTTGGATTAAATCAGCCATGACTTTCTGATACATTATAATATTTCTCCCGTTAGCCATCAATATCTCTGTGTTCCTCAACAACATTCCGTCTATTCCTTGGTAGCAATCACCTTTTCCAGAGTTATGACCTGATTCTTATTTAACAAAGTTAATAATTTGGTTTTAGTTTTAATTCAGCTTTAAAACCCACTACTTAATGTTCAAAAACATGCTTACCTTTTTTTCTAAACCAGTCTAATAAAATGTTGCTATCTTTGCTTATAACTCTAAGATGAAAAATTTTGCACCTTTACTTCTTTAAAAAAAAATTAATAATTCTTCACATTCATTATATTGTCCTTTTGATGCATTAACTTTTTTTTCAGTAAAATAGTTCAATAAAAAAAAAGTTTAAAAACTGCTTGATGAAATCCCTAATTCTGCCTATAATTCTTTTTCAGATTCACCTGGAAGCCCACATCTTTCTGTGGGTTTATTTTTTTATTCAGAAAGAAAATTTTAGAAGAAACTTTAACCAAAATCCATTTTTTGGACAAGGAATGTATATATTTTTTAAAGCAATTAGGGAAACTTTCAGGATCTACAGCATGCCTTAAAGTAATTATCAAAGGATGTCCAAAAAGTCAGTGGCTGATATGTAATTAAAGGTGATGATTAAGAGCAGGGATGTTTTACATCACCGTGATTCCTACCACCTTCTTTAACCAACAGTATGGCAGTGCAGACATTTCAATATTTGACTCCCACTCTGACCCTGAGCATTTTCAGATGTGTTAGACTCAACTGAGATCAATCTAGCTGTCAATATATCTTTATTGGAGTATGAACACCGGATAGAAAATTAACTAGAGACACCTTAGGAAGACCCAACAATGCTTAGATTAGGTATCTCCTTGTTGATAAGCTCTCAATTGCTAAATCCAGATTTCCTAACAGAGACTGATTTCATGAGATTCCATCCGCAGGATTTCCACATACGGCGTAGAGACTAAATATCAAAGGTCTCTGAACTGTGAGTGATATTTACCCACAGAGTACGTGTCATTAACAAGTAGATAGGAAAAGATTGATCTTGGCTCCGACTTTAAGAGAAGATCTGGCAGTTTGTGTGTGTGTACAAATTTTGTTACCAGCAGAAGTATTATCCTTGTAAAATGCTGGAACTTCAAATTTAGAACTACAAACATCATATTAACTCTGATCATAGCAAATTGTTTCAGATTGACCAAATTGTTGCTGTTGCTCTTTTGCTTATGATCATACTTTGTTTTGGATCACAGGAAATGTTTTTGTAAGAAATAGCTTTTCTGAGCTATTTTTCAATAGCAAATATGCCAATCAAGGCTAAAGCCTTAAAAGACATCTCTAAGCAAGTGGATGCATTGTTGAACAGTCTAATCACTCATGTGCCATCTGCATTTACTTGTAACTTCAATTCTTGCCCATTTCTGCCTGATTCAGAGAACAACAATATGAAATTGAGTCGTTTGCTTGAAAAAGATGGGTATTGTTGCACTTGGGTCAAATGATAGCACGGCTAATATTAAAATCCCAGTCCTTTCTGGAAACTGTGTATTGCTTATGAATAACAGAGAGGGCATCCACCTGCAGTTCGATGGCACATTATGGTTTCATTCTCTGGTTCATGTTCACAAAACTATTTTCACAAGATGGTCATTTCTTCGCTGAAAAGGTGTCCAAGTGTTGGAATAGACTGCCCAGGGAAGTGGTACTATCACCATCCCTGGAAATGTCAAAAAACTGTGTAGATGTGGCACTTGGAGACGTGGTTTAATGGTGGATGTTGTCGTGCTGGGTTAATGATGGGACTTGATAATCTCATAAGTCTTTTTAGTCCTTAATGATTTGATGATTCCATCATTTCCACATCAGCAGTGGAGAGAAAATAATGTCAGAAACCCTGTAAAAATGCTGCTGGGAAACCCTTCTTGACATGGTCTCCATTCCAGTTTATCACACAGATCCCAGTGAAAAGGCTGGTGCCTTTCCTCAAGCACCTTCTCCTTCACAAAGATGACACCATGTCCCACTTTAATAAGCTCCAGAAACCCTGGAGAAAATCACTTGAATGCTTTTTTTAAAAATTCCCCAAGAAAAAGCCCTTCAATCCCTTTGACGTAAATTTATGTACTTCCAGAGTTTTCAGTAAATATAAGAGTCACCAAAATTATTTGGCTAAATTTTACTGGGAGTACCAGCAAAGTCAGCCATTCCATCTGCTGCCTCCTTGCTCCCCAAACAGCTGCGCTCCACCTGCTGCTCTTTGGCTCATAATCTGCATGACCCATGCAGGACCTGGGAGGGCAGGTCTGTGCCCTTAGTCACAACATCACCCCTCTGCAGTTAACACTTACCTGGCGGGTTGAAAGATTACTTTGTCTTGCTGGAAATCAGGGCTCTTGTACACTGTGTAATTGCTGCAGGCAACCGAGGTATCAGGTGTAAAGTTTCAGATTTTTTATTCTTGGTAAAGTTGCATTTCACAGCTCTTTGCACTCCCCAAATTCCCTGTGCGTTCAGTCAGACATTTCTAAAGGCAAGAGGAGCGTAGTCGAGCTCCTCAAATGATGTAGTTTTGCAGGTGTGCATATGAGAGTAGAAATAATTATAAAAATTATATATACAGAGAATAAAGCATTGCAGATGATGTTTAGAATACCTTAGAAGAAACACTGGTGAGCAGGAAACACACCACAATTATTGATTTTATTTTATTGGGTAAGGAAAAATGATGAATTTTCCTCTTCTAGCAGGTGGCAATAGCTTGTTGAATACTGAAATGGATTGAATTTCAAGATATGGCTGCACATTATTATCCTTTATCACTGTCATATTCAAGCCTGGGAGATTTCATTCACTAAATGAAAACCACATTGGAAGATGCCATTTTATTTGGGAATAGGTTTATACATTCAAAATTATTCTTGGCACTCCACTCTTAATACCCCTCCAGTGATAATTTTAGACATTATTGGTGGAAGATGGAGGGATTAAAACTTCCAAGGATGTCAATCATTTCAACAACCCTCTCCCCTGCTCATGTCATCCACTGTAGGAGCAGAGGTTGCAGATTTTGTGGTTTATGATATACATCTGGAATGGAACACTCCTTAGTATATTAATTATACATCTTGATATTCGTCTTGTGCGATTACTTTTTCCTTCAGCTAAAAATAATTTAATCACACATTAAAGTCATGAAAATTCCATCTCTTTTGCAGACTGGATTCTCCAGATTTATAACCTACTTACCTCTCTTGGGTTTGTTTTGAGATTTTGAGATTGGCCTTATTTTTTATACAGTCTATAAAGTAGAATTATTCTAAATCACTCCTGTGGAACCATGAAAATGAAACCTTGGCTAGGCAAGAGGATTTTTATGTCTTTTAATTAGAGCTTATGTCGAAACTTCAAATGCTATGGCAAAATGTTCGTTGAACAGCCTTTACTCAAGCTGACTACAAAGGACAGAACCTCAGCTGTGTAGAGATGAGATGTCACATCTTTTGAGCAGTTTTGAATGACAATGTCAATATTCAAAATCTTTAGCTCTTAGTCAGGAGATTTACACAGGAATTCTGTTGTTTTATCCCCATTTTCCAGCCTGGCAGGTTGAAGGGAGGTGAGTGCTGGAATTGTTGTACTTGCTCCCTTTCTACAGCTGCTTGGTGGCAACACAGCCATGAATTTGTCCAGGATTTACTCACAGTCAGTCTAAAGTCGAGTAATGATTACAACTGGACAAAATTAATCCTCATGCTTCCAGATTCCAGCTAGTCTGTCGTCACTCAGAAAGTTTGGTCCACCTCATGTACAAACAACTCACAATGTTGTTTCTCTTATTTTTTGAAATATCCAATAATCCATTCTCTGTGTTTGCAGCCACCTGGACATAGCTGTTACCTGCCTTCCTTCCTGTTCTCTGCAGCTCGGGAAGACTGGAAATCTTCCATTTAAATGTAGTTTTTGAGCTTAAAATGCTTCACGCATATGAAATATAATGGGTTATGATATGCAAGCAGCCAGGCTCGATGATCTAATGGTACCTTCTGGCCATAAACTCTTTCAAATTATTAAACCTATGAAATTGCAGAACATAAAATACAGGATAATGTTAAGTCAATGGGAGTGGTGGAAATTAAGCATCATATGTATTAGACCCCACATGCTTGGTTTCATTAAACTCCAAGCACCAAAATTTCTCCTAGGCAATCCCATTTCATAGGATAATAAAAGAAAAAGGGAGAAGCTTTAGGGCCACTTGACCAGTGTCTCCCCATATTTGCTAAGTGCACACACTAAAACTAATTTTCAAGGAATTTTATGCCTGAGAGTCAATCCAGCAAACGAAGTAAATCCTGTCTGACAGAACACCTGCAAGTCACTGGGTAAGAAATATTCTCAACACTGGTTCAGTAAGCTTATGTATGCAAATTTAACTCCTAGTTCAGACAGATACTGTGACTCTGTCTCGGCTGCTGGTGACTACAGATTTTTGGCAGAATAGGGGAAGAAATTGCTTTTTAAAGTTGGAAAGTTTCAATATTTAGAGCAAGAATCTAATAGAGTTTGAACAAAATCCTTTTAAGTATATTCCTCAGTTACTTCATCTAAGAGTTATCTTAGTTCCATATATATACATGCAACATTTATTTATATATTTATAGACTTATTATTAATTTAAGACAATTTTTCATATTTTCTTACATCTCCCAGGGAAGTGTAGTATCATGTGCAGTGGAAAAGTAAAGTTAAACAGGTCTTGAATATCATCAAAATGAAGATTTATGCTATTTGCCATGATCAGACTTCTTTTAGACTATTCTCAGTCTTTATTCTCTTTCTTCTCTGATAAATTTTCACAGATGTTGGTCCTGATGCAGAGAACACGTTGATGCTCTCCAATATACAAGGTAACTTGCCACTTATATTTTTGTCTATATATTTATAAAATCCACAACACAACACATAGGGGTTTTGTCTTATTAATCCTTGATTTTCAGTAACCAAACATCTCCTGGAGCAGATACAGTTTGTGGCAGATGCCGCACTTGTGGCCCTTGATCTAGATGACATGAAGGACATCACAGCTCATTTCCAGGCTGCCTGTACAAGATGTTTTTTACCTACACAAGCTGGTGATGAGATGTTCTATACAGGTTTTCCATCCCTGGATGCAAAATAAATGCACATCTGGACCTCGGGATTGACAGAATTGGAAAAAACTGTATGAAGGCTTGCACGGAGACCAAGGATACATAAAAAGAGCCACGGGAAATCCTTTCTCCAAAAAACCTTTGCAAGAAGTAATTATTGGGACTTGAAAGCTTTTCCCAGGCCCACACAGATACACGGTGAAACCAAATCCAGTCTCTGGACATCCAAGACATTACTCTCCTGCATATATTTATTTTCATAAAAGTTTTCTACTGCAGCATGTGGCTTGGTCATCATAAATAGGAAGACAGGGGATGAGGTTATTCTTGCATGGGTCTGCATGCCTGCATGCCTTGATGTTGATAAGATCAAAAGTGGTTTCTCTCTGCAAACCCATATCTAATGAAAGCAAATATACACCTGAAATCTAAAACTCTTACAGGTGAAGTTTCTGGGATTGTAGTTCAGAGGGGTTTTGACTGAAAGGCTATTTTCAATATGCTGAAAATAATTTTTAAATATTTGCTCCATGTGATGTTCTAAAAAGCATTGTCTCTTCCCTGACTGAACATACAAGCATAATTAAAGATGATTTGCATTTAACAAATGTTGTGGTTTAAGCTGGCAGGCAGCTAAACACCACACAGCCCCTTGCTCACTTCCCTCACTGCAGTGGGATGGGGGAGAAAATGGGGGAAAATAAAGCAATATTTGTGCGTTCACATAAAGACAGTTTAACAAAGTAAAAATGGAAGTGAATAATAATAATAACAACAACAACAATTAGAATATACAAAATGAGTGATGCACAATGTAATTGCTCACCATTGAGATTTCCCCCTAGTTTACAATGTGTGTATATACATACTTATATACAGATACGTTTATGAGCCTGCCATCATAGGGTATGGTGTAGCCTTTTGGCCAGTTTGGGTCATCAACCATGGAAGTGTTGCCAGCTTTTTCTGCACCCCAGAACAGGACTGTAATGTGCTTACTGAAATTTTTTGGTATGATTGCTTTTCATGTGGACAAAACTCCCAACTTATCAAGTTCTTCATCATTTAAATTCCTTTTTTTTTTCACAGTATCTTTTCTGCTGTCTCCATGTAACAAATCAGTAACTTACGTAACTTAATCTTACTGCATTACTTCAGAAATGTTTTTTGATTTTTTGGTGACTCCTTTTTCTGACTGTCCATTTGAAACACTGAAGGAAGAGTCTGGAGAGGGAAGAAGGGCTGAACCCTGGAACAGCCTGAAGTCAGACCATGAGGGTAATTCAGAATAAAAAAATGTGCCTTATTCAGTCTTGAAGGTTCAAATTCAGACTTAATATTCTACTTTAATTCTGTCTTGTTATATAACCTTGAGAAAAATAGCTAAGACTTCATCCCCCATTCCCTGTCTCTAAAGGGGAATAATGATAGTAATAAAATCTTTGCTTTGGAGGTAAATGCATGACAAGATGGAGGAATTTGCGTAGTATGATAATGCAGGTTACAAAAGTAGCTGGAAGACTTAACCCCTGGGTTTGCCTTTTAGAGTTAGAAATGGTTAATCTTTCTACTACTGTTATTGTTGTCTTTAATAACCTTAGATCCCTCTTTTTGTTCCAGCAACATGCACTGCATGTGAACATTTTAACTATCGCTTTGACATTTCATTTTGAAGATATAAGTATGACAGTGGCTCTTTAAACAAACAGATCTGAACTCTTTCTATCACAGTTGTATTTAAGTTTCTTTGCTTTGCTGATAAGAACTCTAGAATTATATTTGTGAAGATCGGCCTGTGGGTATCAAGGATATCATTAATAAAAAAACCACCTTGAAACAGGTGCTCCCTTCCATAGTGAGTTCCATAAACTTCACTTAATGTTTATTCTACAGACAGAGGCTAATAAAGGACTTATCCTAGCAGGTGCTCTGTATTTGTCTTTAAGGGAGTTAACAGAACTTCTGGTGAAGTTTGATGACTTCTCCTTACATCCGTGACATTTTTCTTCCTCTTCATGTGATACAGACATTCTTCTTCAGTGAGAGTCTGTATCTTCCCATTAACTCGTTAACTACACTTGTAAACTGTCACTGAAGCAAGAAAATCTTACAGGAATCTGGACACAATGTTGGCTTTTATTGGTAAAACACAATTACAAAGGTAATTGGCTGCTATACATCTGTGTGACACTTTCTTGGCACAAGCTTCTCCTGTTCCTGGATCGCCTTCCCCTCTTCCACTCCTCCTCAATATGTTTGAGTACTGGAGCCAATAGCCTGGTGACCATTCAGAGGTTATACTTGGCAGGTTTAGAACACAGATGCTGGATTGCAACGTTCAAGGGCTTGCAAGAGTTTTTATACCAAGTTCTCCGAGTCGCTCACCCTCTTAGACTGTGCAGTAATTACAAAATTGCCTTTAAATATGGTGAGTTGTGATGAGTTAAGTCCATTCTTTAGACCTCCAGTTTCTCCTGCGTTATTTTTATCTGGAGAGAATTACGTACTCTCACCTTTAGGATCGTGTTTTCCAAGCATTGTTACCTAGATGAGTTGATGATGTTTTTTTATGTAACTTTTTCTAAATGATAGAGTTCCTTGAAGACCACCCACCTAAGCCCCTCTGCAGTCATTGAGACAGATTACCATTTCTGCATCCTGCTACAAATAATCCAAAGTGTAAGAGAAAAGAAACACGCCAGGTGGCTGAAGTGGGAAGTGGGGGGTAACAGAATGATGTAAAGCTGTCAATTTTTCACCAGTCAAAGGCAGTAATCACAGCCCACAAACTGCAAACAAATATAGTCATAGTCTCCTCTATGATACTTTCTGTGAGCTCCCTTGAACAAGACCCGCTGTAAATCAGCCATTCCAGGGTAAGAACAAACTAGGTACTGCTTCCTTTGGAAACCCTCCCACAAAACAAAAAAAAAAAAAACCCAAAAGCAAACAATGGTTCCTCCTTGAAACAGTGTCAGAGTCCCTGGTGAACATTCTCCGTCAGGTAGTGGGCTGGGGATAAAGGGGGTTTTACCATGAAAGATGTGACAGCTCAATGTTGAGAGCAACTTCAGTGAGATGAGGTTTTAAAAAGAATATCTCAGAGAAAAATAAAAGTGAATTCATCAGCCTCTAAAGGAGCTGAGGCCCTGCAAGATGAGCTCTGGTTTAGATGTTATACATTCCTCGAGTTTATCCAAGAGAACAAAATGAGAAAATACATAATTGGAGAATTAGAGTAGAATTAGCATAGAAACTTCTTTACCACTCATTTTAATTTTTTATTTGCCTTTCACTTTTCTTTCTCTCTTTTTGACAAAGGAATATCTTTAATATTTTTAATTAGGGAAAAACTATCTAAAAAGAAAGAACTTTTGGGGTGAGATGTTTCCTTTATTACTGGCAGAACCAATTGTCACTTCCATTTGGACTCTGCAGAGCCACAGAGATGAAATTTTCAGTTCTGAATCCAGAGTTCTGAAGTCAGAGGCATCTGGGTGTGTCCACCACTTCTGAAACTTTTTCCTTCACCTCCAAATGAATTTTTTCAGGAGCTGGAGTAATGTTTAATTCTTTTCCAGATTACAAAACAACTCAAAATCCATGGTTTTTTTTGTGTTTTGTAGGTTGACTAAAGATAATAATGTCAGAATTCTTCCGTTTCTGGTCAGGGAATTTCTAGGCAGATGTGTAACGATCTATATTTTTGGAAGGTCTGTATGCAATTAATGCTAGTAGGTGTTCAATAATCAATAAGCACATCTGAAAGCTTAGTCAGGATGATTATTTGGAGTAGTGTTACAATCTGTGCATGAAGCAATTTCTTTGTTTTCTGCTCTACTGACCAGAAGTTCCTCAGCTTGTTAAGGGTTGAAGAAAAGTGGCATCAAAGAGCAAGTCCAAAATATAGATAAAGCTATAACTAGAAAGAATAACAGAATTCAGACAATCCTGTGCACATGTTAGTCTGACTAATGACTTTTTTAAAGGATGAATTTTAGTATGAAGAAAAAAAAAGTCTTACAAGTAATAATGCAGATTCACATTTAGCATAGGAGACAGATCAAAAATGTGTCTATTTGAATACATGTGTGTGTGTCGTTTCCCACTGCAGCAGCTTTATTTCTTCTGGAAACAGAAATAGCTGTGTGATTTAACTCTCTTACTTTGCTTTGCAATTGGATGTTTATGAATAGAATAACTGCAGCAGCAAATATGTCAGGAGCAATCAATAGGTTGTCATATATTTCTATAAAATATTCATCAGATAACTTGAAACTGAACAAACTCCTAAAGCATGTTGTATCAACTCTGCTTACACCAAGCACTGCTGGAGGTATTCGTTCCTGGTTAATCTAGGTCCACTGGCATCCTCAGGAATTCTCACATTTCAGCAAAGATTCACAGTCTGGCCTGGGAGGATTTTGCTCCTTTTTAAAAGGAGGCAATTACATAAATAAATGCAGTAGAAATTTCCTTTTGGTAATAATACATCCTTAACTGCCAGAAAAAATTACCTAGGAAAGCAATTGATTTTCCACCACTGAAAGATATTAAATCACATTTTTATATATTGTAAAAGAGATGTTTGGTGCAAAAAATGACTGAGTGAGAAGCTCTTTTTGCTTTCTTCTGCTTGTGAAATAAGTTAGACTGTAATTTTCCTTTCTAGTCCTAGTATTTATGAATCTATGATACTTAGAGTATATTTGCAGATGATTTCTAAAAAAGAAGTGGAAATAGATCAATAATATTCATTGTGAGCTGAATGCAATTTGTTTGCCTGAGATGGCTCACTGTATATTCTCTACAGGCACCTACCGATCCATCATGCACAAAAGTTATGGAATATTTAAAAGCAAGTCTAATTTAAGTGAACATAACCTTTTGATCTAAAAAATAAACAATCTAACAATAGGAAAAATTGCAATCTGTCGAGACATATTTGAGTTGTTTTGCAGTAATTGGCTTGGCAGCAGCTTCAGTCACAGATTTCTGTTTCACAGACTGTCCCCAAATGAATAAAAGGTTTGTGTTGAAATATAATTAATACTGCGTTCAGCTGCAAGACTTTCTCAGGTTATCAAAAGAATTAGAAGAAGGTAAGAAAAGAAAAGAAAAAAAAGAAAAGAAAAGAAAAGAAAAGAAAAGAAAAGAAAAGAAAAGAAAAGAAAAGAAAAGAAAAGAAAAGAAAAGAAAAGAAAAGAAAAGAAAAGAAAAGAAAAGAAAAGAAAAGAAAAGAAAAGAAAAGAAAAGAAAAGAAAAGAAAAGAAAAGAAAAGAAAAGAAAAGAAAAGAAAAGAAAAAGAAAAAGAAAAGAAAAAGAAAAGAAAGAAAAAGAAATGAATAAGAAATGAAAAAGAAAAGAAAAAAGACAAGAAAAAAGAAAAGAAAAAAAAGAAACCAGAACATGATGAAATAGCTAAGTTAAATCCAAAAATTTGCTAAAGGGCAACAGGAACAAAAAATTGGACTGAACTGAATGACAAAAGCCTTTCAGGCATTTTTATTATTATTTTTTTATATCAAATCGACCATCAACACACAGTTCAGTAATGTTCCGTGAACTATACAGACACTTTTATATTGTCAGTTAAGGTAACATATGATGATGAAATATTCAGTCTCACAGTGTGTGTACATTACAAGAGACAAGAAAACCCTATTTTTCCCAGTGCTGGAGCTGTAAATATCTGCTTCACATACTAACGCCTTCATTTACGCTTTAAAGCTATATGCAAGTGTTTAGGGTTCAAGAACATTGCTTGGGGAAGTTGGTGACTCAGAGTGAAATGTGCAGCAGAAATGGGAAAGTGGGTGCAATTCTGCTCCTCTTCATGATGAAGGGGTTATTCGGCTCTGAGTCCTTGGCTGCTCTGTACTCCATTTCTTCCCCCACAATTCCTTCAGCATGAGATTTGGGGTGTGCACACAAGGCAGGGAATACAAATCCGTGCTGGAAGTGAAATGAAACCGGGAAGTTGGTGTGTCAGGTAGGACTGTTTATCCAAACATCTCGCTGGGACAGTCCCAGATGGCCCCAGGTCACAGGACATAGACGGGGGTGGAAAGAGACCCCTGTAGGGGTGGCAAGGGCTGTTATTGCCCTCAAAATCTTGACATGGCTCATTTTTCCTCTAAAGACCACCTGTGTGATTACTGAGAGAAGGCAGATCCTGATGTTTTAGGTGCCAAAACCACACGGCCAGCTAAACACCAATCTACACAGAAATGTCTGCAAAATTTCCTGATATTTTCCTGCATCTTTTATATATCGACAGTTTAAAATGTATCTTTAATGGCTTTGCAGTGCACTCCTTCTCCTTTTAAAAAATTAACAGCATTCCCCAGTGGACAGCAGTGAGTGTGAACAGTTCAAATCAACACAAACCATATAAAGTCCAGTGGAAACAGAAATGGAACAATGCCTCCTAGGATACTGTGGTGTTTTCAGCACAATACTGTTTCCTGCTGAGGTTTCCAAGCTGGTTTTGGAAGGGAGCTCTGGTTGGTATTGCTGCTTCCCCTCAGTTTTCATTAGAGAGGTCTACATCTGAATTAATTGTAGTACATTCCAGTCACTGTCAGTGAAGAAAATTCAGGGTTCAGCTTATTCAGTGATCATAATTTTAATGAACCAAAATAGGTGGCTGCTTCAGGCTTTCAGGAATTTAAGGTCGAATAAGAAGAAAAATGCTTTTCAGTGTGATTACAACTTTATTTATCAACAAAATAACCAATTGCTACAGTTATTGACAGAATAGATTTTCCCAGATGAACACTAGAAAGATATTCCTAAATGTTCTAGTTAGCTAAAATGAGTTCACTTTTCTTCAGAACCCTGAAAGTCAAAACCCTCTTTGCTCTGCCTGGACTTCAGCTGGGTAAGTTAAGCACATGAACATCTAAAAGAACTGGCTCATTGCTTCAGTCTGCATGTACCGTGTTATCACCTCACTTACAGTGCACCAGGAGCTTCATATTATCAGAGATAATTTACAGTGAATTCATTCCACCAATTAACTAGATTCCTTTACTGTTCAGGTAATTACCAGTGAATTAGCTGAATTAGTTGCATGTGTTGCTTGTCCAAGAGAGTTTGAGGAGGGAAAGGGTGTAGCTGGGGTCTGTGTGCTCCAAGGTAGCTTCACAGTGTGTCAAGGATTAGCAGGAATCTGGTACTGAGACAGGTTGATGTGCAAAATGAAGCTGTTTGCAAAGGATACTGTGAAAGTGTAGAGAGAAGGGGGAGACTGAAGATGTGGCTTAGTGTATATCCTAAATCTGGCTGGAAGATGGGCTTTGAACAAGCTGTTATTTTCCACATGGGAGTAGCATTGCTACAGTAAAATGCCAGATTTCATCCATCATAATGTCATGGCTCATATTAAAATGTCTTGAGGGACCTGAGGGAGGGATGGGCAAAAGACATCAAATCAATTTTCAGGCAATTGCTACGGTTTTCAGAACCTAAGCCCTGTGTGATGGCGTTATGGTTGCACAAAGGGAGGCTGTAAATAAGGTCCATATATCAAGAGGGGAAGTAATTTAGAAAAAGGCAGTGGATTTGACTTTTGCATGAGGCTGAACATACAGTGAAGTACAACCAGGTTATCATTCTGTATATTCTTTACAGAGATAAGCACCAAATCCATACTTATGAGAAATTAGCACATCAGTGTAGTCCTAAAAGTGTCAGCTCCGGAGCAGAGTAGCTCTTGTTTATTAAAAAAAAAAATAAAAAAAAAAAGAAGAAAAAAAAAACAAAAACAAAAACATCAGCTCCAGGGTTATTTTACATTTGTTTAAATTAGCATTTAGTTATGAGATATGCAAGTCAAACACCATTATATAGCTAGTTTCTTCTGGAAGCTTGAGCATTAAGTTTTTGCTGGAAAAAAAAAAAAAGACTTTTTTACAAGGTGTTTTTAAACAGAGAGAATGGGAAATTAGCCCCAGGATAGTTCTGCACTAGAAACAAGTAGACTTTGGAAGTTTTATAGTCTACATAACCAAGGATAAATAGTTTTATGATGATTTTCTCAAGACGGCAAATGGTCTGGGTACCACAGTGTGCAGGGGGCAATGTTTGTACAAGATCCCCAAGCAGGTGGCTGAGAAGGAAACTGATCTGCCTAATGGCTTAATATTTCTGGATGCTGCACCCACTCAGGAACTCTTCTGTTTCCAGGTCTTTCTGTTGGCAAAGGACCAGCATATATGAAAATCTATTTGAGGCATCCGAGTGCCTTCATATTCCATCTGGAAACAGAATCCAGGGAGTTGTTTGTGAAGAGTCCAAGAAAAAATACTTGTTTCTCAGGTGTGTGTCTGTGGATATTTACCTCCTCCCTTAGCCATATAGAAGGAAGTGAAAAGGAAAACACCCGTGAAAGCAGGTCTGCAAGGGTGGTTTTATTTGAAATGGTCATTACCATCAACATGATTGTCCTGCAACAACCACTAAAGAAAGAATTTTCCTTGTAAATGTGTAGTTTTAATCTCAGGCAAGGAAGCATCAAGATTTGCTACCCAGCATCTGTTTATATCGTGTATAAAATTAGCAGCTGGCTTCAATCCTAGCCAAAGTGGACATATGGCTGAATAAAAAAAACTACAATACTTAACACTAATCGACATACTTGTTGGCACTAGAGCTGGGTGAATAATTCAGTTTCTTTTCTGTTTGGTAGCCAAACCACACAAAAAAGGTGGGGCAATTTGGTATGGCAAAATGTTTCAGCAAAACTAAAAAAAAATTGCACAATTATTTCTGCTCAAGTGTTTCATCAATACAAATACATAAATTTACTTATTTTCTTTCTAAGCTTAGTTGATGTCATTACTTGATCTTTTTTCTGTCAGTGGAGATGATTTGCTTGAGTACAAGATATTCTTCCAAAGCATGAAGTTAGTTAGTTCTGATGAAAGTAAAATCATGCATTTTTAAATAGTGAAATAAAATAATATTGCATTCTCAAAGGACGCCCTTCCTTTTTCATTGTCTTCATGGCTGAAAATAATGACTGATTTTGTCTCAGTTTCCAGAGATTTTTTATTTCTTCTTTAAAGCTTTATTTTTCAGTGAATAGGTAAATTCACTGTTCACTAGGAAAAAAAACCAAACAGACTGAACAGCACTCTTTGTTAGTTCCACCATGGACCAACATACACGGCAACCAAAGTTTAGATTTAATTTCTATATATGGGCCAGCTATCTGGAGTCCATTGGATACTGAGAATTTCCTCCTTTGGCTTTATTTGCCATACTAACAGCTTCAATGTGTAAATTAGTTTGATGGTTTGTTCTTTCTTTCAGCACAGACCTCATAATGATATCTATTGATGGTTCCAGTATAAAGTATTTGTCCTTTGTGCACTGTGCATTGTGAAGCAGGGCTTGCTGTGGTCAATGAGAGCTTCGTTATACAGAGCAAGGGAGTTGCATGGCAGTTAAAAAGTCTCTTGGAGCATAGATTATTTCTGATAAATGAAGATTTCTGGGTGTGGGTGAGGAGATCTGTTTCTTTTGGTGAGCTGTAAAAACAGTGAAAAACTCCTTCAGTCATTTCTACAATACCTATGTTTATTTCCCCAGAAGTATTTGTCTAATGAAAATCTAGCTTAGCCTACAAACAGCAGAAGAGGTGGGTTGTACATTTTGAACTCTGATTTGTACATTTTCTTCCCCTAGAGCCCTTCTGATCCTGCACCACTGGTGGAACTAATGCTATTGATTGCTCAGGTCTGTTTTAATAAGGTGCATTAATGAATGCTTCTGTGCAAGTCTGTTAATACGGCATTAAATTCAATCCTGTTGCTTGAACTTGTGTGCTGGCCTCCAGTTACCATTCCTAAAGGTCACAGGTCTCCCTCAGGTTCTGCATCACATTTGCCAGGTCTGTACAGCTGCCGTGCATAGCCCCCGGCACCTGAAATGGCAGCAGATGTCTCCTCATAGGTGAGTGGATTTATCTCTGAGGACTGGATGCAGTTCCAGCTCCACATGAGGTGTCTGGGATGTATGCTCACAGCTGAACAGGTTCATTTTTGTCTATAGAGCCTATAAAACTCTTCAAATGAGGGACCAGCTGAATAACCCGTCTCCATTGAGCTCAATTTCTCTGACCATGCAGGATTTTAGCATTATTTGAGCTGCTCAAGCGCCTTTAAGATGTTCTCAGGGTGCTTAATATGTGACACACGTCACACAGGGACCTTTGCCCTGCAGAGGAGCAGCTCCAGGTGGGATGCTCAGTGGTCTCTCAATTGGCAGTGCATGTCAGAATAAGGACAAACTGATCCGATACTCCTGATCCGTAGTCCTGACTGTACTGGAAAATAACTTCTTGGAATTGCTAAAATAGGTATCCACCAACAGCTAACACGAAAAACCCTTGAGATTTGTGAGGCTGGCAGATGTGACACAGACCTCAAGAAGACTCAGGCCCCTCTTTAGCAGGAATTAAATGTCACGATGACCTGAGTTACCTGCAGTGCCATTGGATGTGGCAGCTGAACCCGCCCTGTGCTGGATGGTGCTGGATGGTGCAACAGCGGTAAATCCTTCTTGCTCTCACAGAAGCCCCTACAGAATCAAAACTGTCAAAATTGTCAAAATGCTATGCTGAATCCCATCCAAAATGGGGTGTTCACCTAAACTGGGCACACACTGAACTAATAAAGCAGTTAAGAATGCCAGTCAGAGAATAAAAATAGCCTTTTAGTCAAGTGTTAATATGCACATGCTTAAAATGCAGTATGTGCTTAAGTGATTTGCTGATTCAGACCTTGAAGTGCTTGGCCAGTCTCTCCCTCTGCAAAGCTCAGATTAGAAAAACATGTGGTTTTCTTTTTTCTTTCTTTTTT
>VZRN01005169.1:2292818-2329028 GCA_013397935.1 Dasyornis broadbenti | reverse complement strand
TTTTTTTTTTTTTTTGAAAACAAATGGAAATCAACCAGTCCCATTAATCCAATTGCTCTTTCTTTTTCTTTTTTTCTTTTTTTCGGTTTGGTTCTTGGATCATGGTAGTGTTAAGGGAGAGCTATTATTGGTAAAAAGGAGTACAAATAATAAAATTAATTCAAAGAGATAGGCCCAAGAGACAACCATCTCA
Organism: Dasyornis broadbenti; assembly: GCA_013397935.1. Lineage (NCBI taxonomy): Eukaryota > Metazoa > Chordata > Aves > Passeriformes > Dasyornithidae > Dasyornis > Dasyornis broadbenti. The sequence continues at coordinate 2,328,835 of VZRN01005169.1, read as the reverse complement.
GTACTTTCAGATGTTGGGCACCACCACTCAACAAGTCACATCAGCTCATGGCTTTCTGAAATACTCATGAAGAACTTGTGCTCTAAAACTTGGTCAGATCAGGGCCACAGGCCTCAGTCCTCAACATTTCAGGCTGAAAGAGGATTGTTATTGTAAAGAAATTTTTATGATTATGATGATTGTTGTTATTATTATTATAATATTATTTAACTGTTTGGTTTTCCAAGTTTGCAATTATATAGGGAAGGTCTGACTCTGAAAGCTCTGGCACAGTGTAAGTATCCTGCTGTTTCCCCCATGACCAGTCATTCCCCAGGGCTTGACTCCTTCTTTCAAGCACCTTTCACCTCACAGACTGGGGGGAAATGAGGTCATGAGCATCTCAAGCTGCAAGATCCTGGCTGCAATGGAAGAATTTAATTGCCCAGTTGCTGAGAGGTGTATGCTTGACAAGTGTTATCCTGAGTTTCTTTGACAAATGATAGTGGATAAAGAGTCAGAAATACAGGGATCTCCACAAACCCACCTACCACCTGCAACCCATCTGCTTAGAAACAGCGGGCACGGTGAACTAAATATTTAAAGTTGTATTTAACATATAGCTGAGCAAAAGCAAGCTCCTAGTCCTAACATGCTAGTTGCAAAACCCCCACATTTTTCTTAGGATTGACCTCACAGCCTTGAAGGATGGAGCTCTCTATGTGCCCCTGCCCATGGCAATGCAACATGATACTGATGAGTAGTACAGCACCAGAACACTTTGCTAAATATATAGAACTTTAGGATTTTCTTTTCTTTTAGAGATGTATTCTTGCTTTCCTGCAAAATAATAAGACAACAGGGTGCTAGTTTTGGCTGGACATTGCCATAGTTCAATACTTCTTTGACTTGGTTTTTCTTCCATGGTTTTTTCCAGCCCTCGCAGGTCACGATTCTGTAAGGTGTCACCTGACCATTCAAAGCCATTTGGAAGAATGTGACCTGAGAGTGCAAACACTCTGAAATAGATGGAGATTAATTATATGGGATTATGAAGAGGCAGATGAGAACATAATGGAAAATCAACAGACCTGGGTTTGACCTCTGTTCTGGAAAGAAAAACCAACAACAAAAAAAATAACCCAAACCCCCAACCCCGTCGTATGATCTTGGACAAATCTATTTGTCTTTGTTCTTTCTTTGTTGGCTTTGTCAGCTTTGTCCTTTCGAATACAATGCTCTTGGGGACAAGGACTGTTTTTTCCTTTGTCTGTACAGTGTCTAAAACAAGACGCTTCAGCCTTGGTGGAAATCTTCAAGTGGAATTGCAAGGATAGTAATTATGGAGTCTTTGTATCCAGTGTCACAAGCTCTTAATGAGTTAATAGAGAAGTGTCAGTTTTAATATTGAAGGAAGGACAACAGATACAGCGAAGAGGGGGAAAAAAATCACCTTCAGTGTTTGAAAAACCCATAATAGAGGAAGTGTTTCTTGTGGAGTCTGTTTTATTTAGACAATAAGACATTTGTTCAAATTACAATAGACATTCAAACACTTCTTATTAGGAACTTAAAAAACCTGAAGGAAGCTTTCTTTCCTTTTTTCCATTGAAGTCTACAAGAAAGAGAGAAAAGCTCTTGCTTTCTTCTTGCCCTGAGAGAGACTTTTCTACCAGCAAGTGAAACATTTGCTAAATACAATGGTTTATTTTTTTTTTATAACAAAGGTTTTTGACCATATCCATTCTTTATAAACATTTTCCAGCTTTTCCTGTGTCCTTTCCTTTTTCTAAAGAGCCTCAGCTACTCAATGTGGAAGGTGACAATGAGGCTCAGAGCAGTGCAGTGTACCAAAGGCATTGTACTGAATATCTGTGCGTATTTGAGAATGATGAAAATGATAGAACCTAAGCTTGCACTGCTGGAAAGGAAAGCACACAATTGTGCAATTCTATTGATATAGAAATGCTCGCTGGGTTCACAGGCTAAGCCTGTTGATGGCGAATGAATGTGTTTACATATCTTAATTTCTTTGAGGCAGAATGTTTACGATTTTAGCTCCTCACTGTGAATAGAGAACAGAGTTTACATGGTCACCGAGAGCAACAAAGGATTTCAATGGGTTTGTAGCATAATTTCCTCAAGCTTTCAGGATAGTGCAGCAGTAGGAAAATAGCAGGTCCAATAAGCTGCTTTTTGTGAGGAAGATGGAGTTAGGAAGATGCGAACTAAGAGATGGACTCTCCAAATGCTTGTACTTGTTAGTTCTTATGCTCCTAAAACATAAGCATGAGGTGTTTGGAAAGTTCAATTCACTTCAGTTGGGCCACTTATGTGTTAAAATGGGACACATGCTTGGTGTTCTGCAGGGCTGGCATGCCCAAACTAATGCTTAGAGCGGAAATGAGGAATGCATTTGATTATCATGAAGAGAATCAATTCCCAGGATAAAGGGATTAGACTGCAGGAAATTCCTACTCCAGTGGGGAAAAAGTAAATTGCGACATTTATCCTTAAAAGTTTCAAAACTTACAGTATTTTCAGAAGTAAATTATGCGAGCATCTCTTTATTATCATTTTAAAATACCAGGAAAGAGTTGGGCAGTTTCCTCTTCCCTGAGTCATCCCACTGATGGGGGGAAAATCCTGTGAGGTCAGTGGTAATAGGACAGGGCTGAAGTTGCAGGCTTGTACCTTCTCCAGTGATGTATGGAAAAACAAACGTTATTTGCCTTTTCACACTGCTCCACGTCTACATGGTTTTGGCTTCAAAATGTCCCTGTCACATCTGTGCAAGAAGAAAGATATACTCAGTTCTTAAGATTCATGGTTTCAGGATAATCTTTTAGAGATATTTTCTGGAGAAAAAGAGCACAAGCTCCTGAAATGTCAATCATACTTGATACAGTTAAGGATCCTATGCCATTGCAAGTTCCTAGCGCCACTATAATATAACAAAATGTTAGATTATATATGCTTGGTCCTGTTCCCTTTTTCTGCTTCTAAAAATTGGAGGAGGACAAGATCTGGTGGTGGTGTGCTTTGTTTTTTGCATTTTTTTTTTTTTTTTGAAGATGTTTCAGTAATCTGCATCACATTTGGAAATGCAATTAGCTTCATATATTTGGACTGTTCTGTGCAGACATCAGGTGCTAAAGAAAAAGTGCTAAGAAAATTCACAAAAGCTTTTGGCTCACTTGCATAGCATCTGGCTGAACAGATAGAGGTTTGGGGTTCCTTTTCGGAAGTGGACAGGCCTTTGAAGTCAGCGAAATAACTCTCCTGGTTTAGATTCAATTTTCAGTCAATTGCTGGTCAGATTAGCTGTAGGACTGCAAGAGCCTTACTGGTGATGAGCTAAAGCAATTAGATGCCTGAAGCTTGTCATCTCCTTGTTAACAGGCTCCTGGGTATGCCTGCAGCCCCCTTATTTGCAGAAGACTGTAATTCAAATGACATCTGTGAGTTATTTATAGGAAAACCAGTGCTGGAGCTGTAACCCATATAAAATCAGCCACTATTTTAGTTCCCTGGCTGAGACACAGCCTCAAAGTCTCCCGTGCTTCAGGATTCTCCTGACATCAAATGTAGGGTCAAGACTGACCTGTGTTTTTTGATTTTGTCTTTTGTCTGGCTGTAGTCAGAAATCTTTCTACTACTCTGAGTTTAAAACTGTTGGACGCTTAGTCCTGGGAATTCTGGGTATAATAAATTAAAAAGATTGTAGACATAAGAGGGGTCAGGGGCAGTCTTAGGACCCTCTGTTAGCAGAGACCCACCAGCCAGTGTTTCTCAGAGGATATTCACACACAGAGCTCGTAAGGAAAGCACTCGGGCACTGGGAAGGAAATTCAGTCACATCTCTGCTCAGTCAGCTGCAGAGATGGAAATGCTGGGTAACAGCAACATTAACTGTGAGAAAGGAGCTGCGTCTGCCCTGTCACTCATAAGCAGACACATTTTCTCTGCTTGTTGAATTCATCCGCTGCTGTCATTACTCTGTGGCTGGTGCTGCTCCTTCTATCTCCACGGCGGCACCAGATCAAACTTTCTTCCTTTCCTCCTGCTGCATACAGGAATAAATCACACCAGTTCAGCTTGTCTAGTCCACTATGACACCTCTTGGGTTAAGCCTACAGAAAAAATATGGCAATTTTTTTTTTTTTACTTTTAATCATCAGATTTCCTTTTCATTCCCTTTTCAACTCCTCCCCCCTTAAAAATTACCTGGAAAGAAATAATCTTCTAGTCAGACACAGATGTTTAAGTTTGAGCTGAACAAATTTAATTAGTGCATAGAACTAAAAACTAGAATTGTGTCAGCCCCTTGGTCTTAATATGTATTAAAATCTGTTATTTAGGAACAGGTGTAATTTATTTCATAGCATAAAATTGATCAGATCAGTGCATATCAAAATGATGCATGAATGATGAGATTATGGTAATTAATTAATCACCTAAATGCATGTTTAAAGTGATGTCTGACAGAGAAGAGCCAAGAAGTCCAAAATTAATCAATAATTCCCACAAAATTGCATATATCTTAGCATCATTTCTGCAGATCATTCATAATTCTTTACAACTACTAATAAAACAAATATGTTTTGACTCTGTAAAATAACCTTAAAAGCATATTGAGATCCATTTTTATTACCACTGAGTTATGTCTGGGATAAATATGTTTCTGTTATGCACAGGAAGATGCCAGGTTGACACATCCCTTCAGGAGTGCCAAACCATGCTCACCCTGACTGCTGTATTGCTTGCAGTGAGAGGTTCTGTCACCGGATCTTAATTAGGCCTACTGTTGATAAAGCTCAAACCAGATTAAACACAACATATTCTTCATTGCTGCAGTAATTCCTCAGTGACATCAGGAGCCAGAAGTGGAACCAGTTGTTACTTATGGGTAGAAACTACTTGTGCTTTGATATTGCACAGGAACACTTCCAGGGATGGGACATCCACAGCTTCCTTGGGTGATCAGTTCCAATGCTTCACCATCCTCATAAATTTTTTTCCTCCAGTTAGGGGATAGTATCAGGAATAATTTATTATCTCTCATAAATCCTTAGGTTTTGAATTTAGCTTATGTTCTTGTAATTCTTTTCTGTGCTTGAAGGACAAAAAGTATGAAAACACAAAAAATTCATTGCTGTGCACGCACATGAGAATAAACTAAAAGAATTCAGGTACATCTGGAAAAAAATAAACAAAAACCCCAAAAAGACCCCCCAAAAAACCCCAAACCCAAAAGCAACAAAAGATAAAAAAACCCCAACCCAACTACTGAAAACAAACAAACAAACAAACAAACAAACAAACAAACAAACAAACAAACAAAAACACCCCAAAGAATGCAAAACCCCAGATCCAGCAATTTTAAAACCAAAATACCTAATTAGGAACTTCTTAACATTTGGGCTGGCAGACTAGATTTGAGTTTTTGATAAATCAATTTACTGTCTTTCCATCTGATCAACATCTATGGAGGAAGACTGGTGAAGGGGCCATGAGGATCAGGCAGATGCAGCCTTTTTACCTCTGGCACAAAAATTCCACTCCATTAATTTCTGTGTCACCACGTGTGCACTGCAGCCAACAAATGGCAGTGGTACATGACTGGTATGGTAATAATATTAATATTTATGTTCTGCATGACAGGACAGTGGTTTGGAAATTTAGGAGTGTTGGAATTGACTTCCAAGCTTTCCTGCCAGATGACTGTGAACCCCCTTCAAAAGTTGTTCCAGCTGTTTTCCCAGGTCCAAAAAAATTACTTTTTTCTTTTTTTTCTTTTGGAAGTTGTCTGCTTAATTTGTGAATTCTCCAGGCTGAAGAATGTCTTGGTATGCACGGAAAGGGGTCTTGATCTCAAAGGCACTCCACGATCCACCACTATTCATAATTCAAACATTAATCTCATACATCTTTGCCCTTGTTTAACCTGGTTATGTGTTTGGGCAAAGCATCTCATTTGGTGAGCGCATTTTGAAAATGAGAGCTCTCTTCCGAATTGCTTTCAGCTGCTGATTTCAATCCATTTTATGGTCACCTAATGATAAAAGCTGTTCATTTACAGAACAGAATTGTTTTGAAGTTGGACTAATGCATCTGGTGTTAATTCCCAAAATAGTTAGAGTGTGCTTCAGTGGCACAGCCTGGTGTGGCCATTGTAGTGTGGATAAACATTGTGTCCATAGGACTGTAAAAGTTCAAGGGATCCATAGAAAGATTTGACATAGTAATACTGGCAACACACCCAACTGTACCTTTTCTAAGGGCATTTCTAGAGCTTAATGTATACAATCTTGGTAAACTGATGAAAAGTCAAATGTTTGATTTTACCATAATGGTTTTATTTGAGCTATTTAGCTCTGCATATAAGATCTCAGAAATCACTTGGATATAACTCGAAAATTTCCAAGCAAAGGCAAATGGTGTAAAAAACAACTCCAGGTTTCTGTGACAATTCCTTCCCTCATCTCATGTTAACCCTTTGTGCAGTGAGCACCAAAACATCAGCTCTTACTGACTTGCCTCTGTTTTTAACATCAGATCTTGCTCCTACAGCCAGCACTGCTCACAACAGCCCAGAGTCAAAATTTAAGCTTCCTGTTCCAGATGCAGAAACAAATCCAGGATGTGATGAGCTTGGCACTGGTGATGGAGAAAACCAGCAGTTGTTGCACTGAATGTGAACAAAGATGTGAGTGGAAGGTGCATTTGGAATCCAAATCATGGAGACTCTGATCAGAAGATTAAGATCCAAGGATGAGATCATCATGGTAGAGGGACTAAAGCTGGCCAAAGGTGAGAAAAGAAGCTTTAAAATCTCACACATATGCTTTTGCATGTGGGTCCATGTGCTTGCATATGCAGCAGAGTATAATATCTCCTCTGGAGTAATCTTTGTTATTTGGGTTGAGTTGTTTAGCAAAACCAAACAAAAAGTATCATTCAAAGGCAAGGAGCGTGGGAGCCTCATTCAGGCACCATAAGGCCTAGACAATGCATAAATTCTCTGCTCATTATTTCTGAAAAAATTGCGGCTGCCCTCTTACCAGCTTTTGCTGAATGTCTTCCAAAATGAGAATTCTCCCTGACTGTTTAGCATAGAAAGGAAAAGAGAGTGTTAAAGCCTAAGTGATGAAATAGCAGACAAAGTGGATGCCAGGGGCAGGCTGGTATAAGTCTCCCCTATAATTATAAAATTATACAAAAGATTACTTCCTAATTTGGCACTGATTATTTTTTGACTTCATAAAACTACATGGATAATTCATTCATTGCCCTTTTCTGCTTTTTTTAATTAGGTATTTTCAAGAAATCCCTTCTTCAAAGTTGTTGTGAAGCAGGAGTAAGACAAGCTTTTTTCCTTCTCTTAATTATTTTAGATAATGATGGCAAGATATCAAAAGTTTTTTTCTCGACTGGAAAAAACTTTCTGCTACTTCACAGTACCTCAACTTATATAAAACTGCTGCATAAAGGTAAAGCAAAGTTAAAGTAAATGAAAACCCCACCACAGATCCACAGATGCAAGAGCAAAATGTGACGTCATACCCTCAGGTTGTCCTAGTGCCTTCAGCACAGCAGTGTCCTACAGGATCTCTGGCAGGTACCAATCTCTACACTCTCATGACCAGTGACAGGACACAAGGGTGGCCTGAAGCTGAGTCAGGGGCAATTTAGGTGGAATATCAAGAAAAGATTTTTGTTGGGTACTGGAACAGCTCCCCCAGGTCACAACACCAAGCCTGACTGAGCTCAAGGAGCAATTGGACAATGCTCTCAGGCACATGGTGTGACCCTTAGGGTGTCCTGTGCAGGGCCAGGAGTTGGACTCGATGATCCTGAAGGTTCCCTTCCAACTCAGTATATTCTATGACTCTATAATTCTGCAATTTGCCTGTCTATTCATTTTACAGTCAGCACTGGATAAATTGCATAAACAGCCTCTGAAACAGAAACAGGGGGATCCCTGCTCCAGGATGGTACCCCAAGAGATTCTCACCCACCCCAGCCTTCTGCTTTTAAAAGTCTTGCACATCTTTCTGCATCCTCCATAAATGTAGGTGTCTCCTCCTCCTCCTCCTATTCTGCCTCCTCCTCCTCTGCCTCCTCCTCCTCTTCTGCCTCCTCCTTCTCATCCTCCTCCTTCTCCTGTTATTTTGCAGAAAAATGCCTATCATCAGCTGTGCTTTACACTGAAAAAAATTCATGTTCTCATTCTGAGTGTGCTCATCACATTGGGCCCCCAAGGGATGCACGGTGGAGAAAAGCTTTGCTGTTGTGTCCTGGGCAGACCTGGCAGTCAAACACTGAGCCCTGCCAAAGCCGTGGCAGCTTTGGAGACAGCTCAGAGACTGCCAGCCAAGCTGGGAATTATTTAGGGGAGACACAGGCGCCAGCAGATTTTTAAAAATCTAAATATTTATAGACTTACTTATTCCGTGCAGGTGACCTGAGAACAAAGTGAACCAGTGAATGATGGAAAACTAATGACCTGGAGCCACACCTGGGTATTCAGAGCATCCAATTTAGTGCTTAATCATAAGTACTTTCACAGATCAAGTGGGACTTGAGGCTTGCACTTGCATTGTCAAATTGCGAGTCTCCACTTTTTTAACTTGACACATATCTAATAAAAAAATGCATGTGAGGAATCAGACCGATGCTCATCTTGGGTTTGTGTTCTTTTCATTGATGTTAATTTTCAGTTTTATTCTAATTTATTTCATTGGATGTTGGGAATAAAAATGTTTCTGAGCCCGTGGTTGTAGTCATCCCTCTGTTGTCGTATACAGTGGCAGGAGGCAGAGTACAGCTGAAAGCAGAGAAGAACATTTGGGATCCCCAAGTAAAGGGAAATCAGTTAAAATTCTAAAAAGTAGTCAAACTGATCAAATATCTCTGTCTTGAACAAATAAATGAAAACTAATTTCATAAAATGATTTAAAAATTATAATATTTATCTGTTTACTTTTCAATATCCTTTGGGTTAAAGGGAAATATTTTAAATGTTGTTGAAGTTGGTACTGAAAGAGGGGCAATGAGAGGAAGAGCAATTCTGATATTAGTTTCGCTTTTTTTATATACAATCAATAATTTCAATGGAAAAATGCCTCCTTTTGTGTTCTCGTTATTCGTGTTTCAGACATTAAGACTAGAGAAAATGTCAAAAACCAAAGTGTCAGAAATGTGTCCAAACTAAATCATTACAATTTTCCTCATTTTGAACTGTTTGTCATTAAAAGGATGAACTCCAAACTGCTTTCAAACTTCTAATGTAGATTTTATTTATAAGGACTTAATGGGAGAGAGCAAAAAAATCCCAAAGTAACTCTAAATCTCAAAGAAAGTATACACAAATTAAAGCTCTATTATTGCACTGGTATATTTGTTCTACAGAATTGCATGGACTTCATTACAAGGTAGTCAACAGCCATAATTAGAATCTACTGTATAAGAAAAATACAGAAAAAAAATTACTGTCTTTTTCTTAGGATCCCAAAGAAGCTCAGACTCAAATATTAGCTGTTCTGCTGCAAATCAGAAACACACTAAGTACGTGAGTGGAAACGAAAATAACATCGGTCCTACATGTTAGTCCACTGCTAATAACCCCACACTGCAAAGCCCAAACTCTTTTCCCAGTAACTCTGGATGTAAAACCAGCTGTTCTCTGCACGGTGGGACTAACGAGAGCTGCTTCCCTGCAATTCGAGGTCTTGCCTCCCTCCATTTCTCCATTTCAAAATGTGGGTTGTGGAAGACCTGGGGTGCGTGGGTACCTTGGTGGTACTTGCAGGAAAGAACTTACAGTGCAACGGCTCCAGAATTACTCATGCTGCTGTCCCTGGGTGCTACTGTCCCATCCCTCATTACTAACTCTACCAGCTGGACTCACATTGGGAGCAGCTGAATTTGTGCTTTTGCTGGAAATAAGCCATTCTCTGTCTGTTGTCTGTAGAATTTCATGTTTTGAGGCCTCACCAGCCTGTCAAATTGATCAATGGATTCTAAACTTATTAGGGGAGTACAAAAAGGGAAATTGTAAAAGCCCTGAATCTTGGGTAATTCATAGCCTGGGTGCTAGAACTTCATCAGCTTTTCAACACATTCCACCATATTTGACCATGGCAGAAGGTTTGGAACTAGATAATCTTCAAGATCCCTGGCAATCCAAACCATTCTATCATTCTATTATTTCTATGATATGAAAATCAGAAATCCCTGGCCAAAAATCATAGTTTTAAATTTATCTAGGAAGGTTCTGTAGAGTCATCTCTCATTTATAAGTGTCACTGTGAAACTACTGAGGGCTGAAAATGTGGATCTCTGCAGTTTCAATAAAAGCTGTATTTTGCAGGTTGTGGGGTTTGTGGTATTTTAGTTGTTTGTTTTTTGGTTTTTGGGGTTTTTTTGTTTGTTTCTTTCTTTCTCTTTGTTGTTGTTGTTGTTGTTGTTTGGTTTGTCTTTCTTTTTTTTCCCTTGATTGCTTGGTTTTTTCTTTTTCCGTTTGGTTTGGGGCTGAGGATTTTTTGTGTGTGTGCATTACAAACCTAAATACAGGCTAAAGAATCTTAAGTAACCTAGTATGTTTTATGAGGTTGCACTTATAATTTTATTGTTTTCCCAGGCTGGCCACACCAAAAGAAGCCTAAGGTGGAGAGCACTTATGTCTTACAGTATCTCCCACCACAGCTCACCTTGCCAGTGACTCTACAGGAACCTGCTAAGGACAGGGTTAAACTCACTTTCCAAATGAATCAAATATTTTCTTAACCAAATTCATGGATATGACCTGAAATGTGGCCCAAATTAGAGTGTGTTCACAACTGCTGTTGTTTGGAAAGCAAGAAATATATGCCCCAAAATGTGGGGTGGTTGGAACTGGATGGTGAGATCATCTCATGATTCTGTGATTTACAGGCCATGGGAAATCAATGTGGGAACTGGGGTTCTTAACTTTCAGTGGAATTTCTGAGAAACTTTCTGGTGACTTCAACTCTGATTATGAAAATCACACTCATATACTAGCTGCAATTAATTAATTAACAATATTTTCAATTTTGCCTAAGGAACAAAATTAATGATAATTTAATAAGCGTTCATTCACTGGGAATTGTAGAAAATATTTCAAATTTAGGCAAATCAAGTCTGAAAAAAGTCTCTGTACAGCTACCAAGAAGTTCTAAGTTTTTTCCCAGAAAAAATTGTAATTATTGAGTACTAAATTCTCTTTCATCAGAAACCACTATAGAAATTATTTTAGTATTATTTTCTATCAGTAATTTTTCCAAGACCTTTCAATGTGTTAAAATTTTTCTTTAACAGTGTGTTAACCTAGAATGAGGAATCTCTGCAAAACAGCTCCTTGATTTGTATAACAAACAACCTGACCTTTAAAAGTCTACAAAATATAAATTAGCCTTGTTTTTCAAAGCTAGCATAGCAACTCTTCTATAAGGTTTGATATCTTCTATCTAATTCCAGCACATATCTCCTAATTTAGTAATTTCAGGGTATACACTGGGTGCATAAGTGTTTATTGAAGACACACGTTTTCCTATTTTACTTTTTTCTGCCTCTGAGAGTAAAAATTTGCCCAGAGTCTCACTGCATTTTAGGACATTATTTTCTTAAATTTCATTTGATGTCTCTTTAGAATAATTTCTCCCCTGTTATCTAAATGAATAAAGCACCAAAAAGACTGATGGCTTTGACTGAATCTTTTCAGTTATTTTGATTCTGAGAAACAAAGAACAATTTTCAAATCCATCTTTGTTCCATTTACAAAGATATATAGCTACAATAAGAAGACATTAAGAGGTTTTGGTCGGGTCTTTTTTTTAATCAAACTTTGGCCGTGAGGGTGGAATTCATTGCACTAAATTTTAGGCGTTTAAAAATTAGACACTGACTTCTGAACTACTCAGCGTAGGCAGGATGTTCATTCGTAGTCAATTAAAGAAAAAGATGCTTCCAAGGGTGATTCATCTGACCTGAGTTACCTGGTTTAGGCTGAAATGCCTGTTTGAATGCCTGTTTCTCTCCACTGACTGCAAAGAGAACTCATTCTTTTAAACACTAGATTACTCCTATGTCTCATGTCCTAGCTATGTATTTAAAAAATTAGCTCCCTGGCCCAGCTTCTCCAGCTTTCAGTGTGGGAATTTTGTAAGTTCTGGCTGACTTCACAATGATGGAGGTAGACAATCTCCTGCTAATTTCAGCAGAGAAATGTCAGGACAAGATTATTTTTTAAACCAGGCAATTTATGCAATTGCCTGCACACAAATGATGTGGGGATTTTTCTTTCTATTTAATTTGGAACAATTTGTGAAAATTAATTGAGTTATTATAGCATAAAAACACTGTAAAACTCAGTGTTGGTATTTTGATTCAAATTTTTATTCCAACTTCTACAGATGAAAACAAGCCTGAGCAAGAGCTTAGGTTTTGTCAGAAACTCAGTGAACAATTACCTGGCTGGAGCCTCCAGTTCTCAAGGCACTGAGCTGCCGTTTTTGTATCTGAATCCATGTACAAAATGCTCTCTTAATGAGTGACTGCATTCAAGTGAAATAAAGTAGACTTAAATGGCACATAAAGACAGAAGACTTCACAATGAGGGTAACAAAACAATGAAACAGGTTGCCGATGTGGGGATTATCCCTCCTTGGTTGAGGTCAGACTGTATGGGGCTTTGAGCAACCCAGTCTAGTGAAGGTGGAAAGGTGACCCTGCCTGTGGCAGGCGGGTTGGAGTCGGTGGTCTTTTTATTCTCCTTTCTAAATCAAATCATTCTGTGATTCTATAACTCTATGAATTGTTTTTACAATGTTCCGCCCTAAATATTATGGAAAATCCACAGTCTCTAAAGGTAGTGGCACTGCACTTGCCTCTCTTAATCCAACCCTACCAACATAAAAAGTCTAGGTATATTTTCAGGTGCAGTCCCACAGTGCCACATTTGAACACCACAGAAGCTGTGAAATCATCCCGCTGTAAATAGGTGGGAATTGCCCTTTTTAAAAAGTTGGATTTAAGAGCCATGGAAATTACAAGGGTCTTCAAAGTCATGTCATGAACTGCGTCCGTCCAACTCACTTAAACATGCAGGTGTCAACATCAGCTTAAATAAATTCCGCCTTGTTCCAGGGGGTTTTGTAGAACTTAAAAGATGTTAAGAAGGTGATGAAACTCACAGTGTACTCAAATAATTTTCTAAAATTGGCACATAAAGAGGTCTTCAGTGTGGCTAGTGAGGCGAGGGAGAGACCATATAGTCCTCCGTCCCTTTTTTCCTGTCTCTGTTTACGTTCTCTTCTCTTCACCTCAGCATGGGAAAGCATTTGAGGTATTAAACACTTCTTTACCTCTTGTGACCACATTGATCACTTGATTTTCTCCAAATATTCACTTGAGTCTCCTTCAGTTCATTTCCCCAAATTGCTTTTGTGTAATGCCTGAGTAATAAAAGTCAGCTGAATGACTAGATGGAATTTCATCCTTTTGCATTATCATTGAAAAAGACATTACTATTCCCTTATCAAAAATATCCATCAGCCTAATTACATCCCTTTTCTTTGCACGGTTTTAAAATGGGATACCTAAGTATGATAGCCAATACAGACTTATTATTTAATGACCATAGGGGAGATACATTTTGATTCATTTTCTTGCGTGTTAAAAATTTATGACAAACATAAAACCCTGTTATAGCAGCTGGATCATTTGTAATGGTCATAATTTTGTTTAAATCATATATAGATAAAACATTATGTACATTTTAAAGCATTATGCCATTCTAAACCACTTGGAGACACAGTCTTGTAGGATGGAAATAAAGCAAGCAGTAAGAATATTCTTAACTAAAAAATACATGGACTCTGAAACTTGGCACCTAAAAGTTTAATTCTTTTTTTTAGCCTTTTTTAATGCAATTTTTTTACCAATTATAATCATCTCTCTGTTAATACCTACTTTACTTCAGTTTAGTTTAATAGTTTTGATGCTGATTTTGTCGTTTGTCTTGTAATAAGACCCTACTGTATCTGATTCTTTCCCCACCGGTTTTATTTGTCTCACAATTTAAAACTGAAGAAAAAAACTAATAAGAAATGGGGCGGGGGGAAGAGGAAACAAAAAAAAGGCAGGGAAATATTTTTCGAGAGCATAGATCATCTGAGAGCAAGACATCTAATTCAGTCCAGACCAGGGGAAAGTTTTTGCATTAAACTGGAATTGCAACACTCCTCTCCACTTTGTGGACATCTCAACAAATTTTAAACCATAACCAGATGGTTTCTGTTCCACTGGAAGATCATGTGAATAAATTCTTCTTTGTTGCAAAAGTTGGTCTGGGACAGTAAAAGTCTGAAAAATATGGAAATAATTTTAAAGTGTAAAATACATTTATTCTGGAATTTGACTATAAATAAGGGTGGTGGATTTGCTACACCCTTCCTTCCAAAATCCAGTTTAATAGCTCAGTGCTGGTTAAATCAGTGATAATATCTTCTCTTTTCCTAGAGAACTGCGGCTCCAAATATATATATATATTTTTTTTTTTTTACTTAATGCTTATTCAAAAGGAAAGTACAGCAGAAAATGCAGAGAGATTTGTAAATTTTCTTTTCAAAATACTTGAATTTCCACTTTAAAATAACCAGTTGCCCCTGTATTTGGAAATAAACACATACAGGGAAACTGTCTTATAAGCAGCTTTCAGGATTTATAGGGGAGTTACCTCCCTATAAAAATTGATTCCTCTATTTCAACAAATTATGCCTTGGCCCTTGATAGTTAAAAAGATCTTCCTCTCTCAAAGCCTCTTGCAAAAACCAGGATTTAGTTTCTGAGCCTTGACTGATATAAAATGGTGGAACAAGCTGTTTTTTCATGTAGCCATGAACATCATCAGCACTGGATCAGGCCCATCTTTTTAATATTTTTAAGTATACTCTCTGAAATTTTGGACAATGTTTTCCTGTGGGAAACAGATGCCAGTTACCAGCACAAGGACCTGAAAGAAACCCTTAGAGTGAAAGAAATACCAGTTGTATTAAGAACAGGAACTAATGGATCCAAACAGAAAGTAGTTTGAATGGGTTATAAACTGACAATTTCTATGTTTTGATGAATGCACGCATGTGTTGACAAATAAGAATTTGGGCTGTCTAGTTTTGATTTGAAGAAAGTATTGTCCTAGAGCCCATATTGTGCAATTTTGTAGTGCCATGGAAATCCATAGTGAGCTCATTGGAAAAAAAACCTCTTTGTCTCTAAATCATGGATTTTTCTATCATATTTTAAATCAGGCAACTGCAAATTTGCTACAAATTTGTGAGAGAAATTATAAGATTTAAAATTAATCCAAAAAGTCTCTCTTTTTTTTGCAAGAGACAAAAGAAGTAAGGTACAGATGATCTATGATCCTATGTTATAAAAGTAAATTATGACCAAAGTCTTCTTCCAATCCTTTATTTTTTAGAGTAATAAAAAAACATAGCCTTAACTTGCTCAGTTCTCCTGCTAGATAATATTTTGCAGGTGAAGGACTTTTTTTTCTTTGGGGATTACCCCAAAATGAAGGTTTGGGATATTTTTCCTTCTTTATATTTCCATTATTCTATCACAAGTTTCCTTAGGGAACCCTGAAACTCTAATAGTTGGATGTTTTATCTAACAGATGACAGGGTTACTTGTCTGTGACTCATGAAAGATTTTTTTTTGCTATGGCTGGAATTTATTTTGAGGAACTTTTTTTTTTTTTTTAATATTTCAGCATAAACTATATGGAATTACCTGAAAAACTTTGACAATATGAGCTTGTATAACTAACAATAACAAGAAAAAATTACCAGGAAGTTACTTACATTTGCAATACTCTTCTGCAAAATATATGAGTCAAGTGCCTATATTGCTTGTTTCCTTGCCATCAATATTAATTACAGCAATAAAAATGACTCCGTTATTGCTGTCCTGAAAAGATGTTAATGATGCGGTCATCACTGAAATAGCTAAATTGGCTAATGTGATGGCACAATAAATTCAGACTATAATTGGGCTGATTCTCTTTTCTCTGACATCTGTGTAAATTAGCAGCTCCCAAGGCATAAAACTCACACAAATGAGCAAAGATCCAGATCTTTACTTTATAGCTGTGGAGACCAGTTTGTAACAGTTAGGTAATTTTAGTTAGTCACTCTGCGCTTTTGTGCTGCATTAGCTGGCATTTATATTCCATAGACATTGCCACCTGCATCTCAGCCTTTTCAATACCTAAATTACTCATGTATTAATATTCTTGCATCAGTTACATTTTCCAGCAATCCACCAGAAAGTATTTAATGATGAATAAATATAATAATAGGAAAAATGCATTTATATATTACATATATTGAATAGCTGTAAAGATAGATCTATATCTGTATCTATATCTGTATCTATATCTGTATCTATATCTGTATCTATATCTGTATCTATATCTATATCTATATCTATATCTATATCTATATCATATATATCTATATCATCTATATCTAATCTATATCTATATAATCTATATCTATATCTATATCTATATCTATATCTATATCTATATCTATATCTATATCATCTACTTTTATTAAATTTATATTTTAAAAGCCAGTTCTTTAAACCTTAGGAAGAAAACCCCAAAACATGTTCTTGCCCCGCCTGTCTCTTCCATTTTAACCACATGACTGTTTTCCTACAAGGTCCCAGCAATGTTTAGAGAACAGGCTGAAAAGTCATTTACTGATGAACAGCAAGGCAATACTTTGGTTTTTTGATTTCATTCAATTTTCTCAAGCTTTATTCACTCTACAATATTCAGACTTTGCTCTGAAGACAGAATGATTGATTTCTTCTCAGCATTTCCATGTTGCTTCTTCTTTGTAACATCCATGGCTTTCACAATAATTATTGAATTTTTGTGCACAGCGTTTCTGTTAGACAAAGAGATTATAATATTTTGAGAAGGAGAAGGGGAGGCAATGGTTGACCTGGTTTTACCTCACTTATTTGAGTTGCGTAACTCTGGTACCCAGGTCAGCAGTTTAATAATTTCAGATTTGATCTATTGTTGGTTAAAAGATGCAAGATCTTTGCAGAACAGCACAGATTTTAACTAGGTGCCTCTTTGTTTCAGCTGCTAAAGGAGCATAAGGAAACGATGATTCTGACTCCCATAGTGCCAAAAATTCATTGTAGATTGTGGTAGATTGAAACACCCATTTACCAGTGAGTTACACAAGGCTAATTTTTTCCTAGGAATTAAAAAAAAAAGGCCACTTATAAAGTTCATCTGTTTCCATAACTTTATTGTTTTCTTGAAGGAATGATTCTGATAATCAATCTTGCTTGTGAAGCCTTCAATTTCTTCAAAGCAGAGGACCAGCAGATCCTATGCCAAGCACCCACAAAGTGTGAAACACACATTTAGCAGCCAACAGCAGGAATTTTGGTTTAAACAATGTGCCTAGGATTATAGAAGGCATTCTGCAGAAGTAGATCTGGGCTTGGGCCCCCCGCAGATACATTTCAACAGCCTCAGTCAGTTGAAGTCTTCTCTCTAGCATGTTATACATATTCCAATTTCTGTTAAAAAAAAAAATTTAAAAAAATCTAACAGCTCATTAAACTGAACAACCTTCCCTTATCCCCCGAGCCTGGTCCATTTCTGGACCCTGACACATAAGAAATTGAAGTGGAGAATTCAGCCGCTCACACACAGTAGCTGAAATACTTTGGCACTTTGCAGTTTTTCACTACTTGACGCCCCTTGTCAAAACATTAAGGGGGATGTAGAGCAGCAGCATGTCATTATGTAACATTTTTACACATCATATTTATAAAGAGTCAAACACATTTTATTCTTGATCTAGAACTCTGCTAATTAGATGCCACTGACAGTTTGACTGCAGACTCTGAGTCTGAGCACTGTCATGCTGTTCCCGGCTGGCATTTATAGTTGGCTACTCCATAGAAGCTTGGGCCATTCTGCTCGGGTTTTCAAGGCGAGACAGAAGCATTGAAACTTTTCACCACTTGTTCATCATCTCTCGCTTGTTAATTAATGTCTGCACAGTGTTTTGAGTATGTGCTGTCAGAACTCTGTCTTTTATTTCCCTGGTGAAAAAGCCTAGAAAACACAGTCGTGGATGCCCTACAAACCATCCTAGATGGGAAAAAGAAAAGCCCGAGATTAAATCACCTGAGACTACAACCTTTTGAAAAGTGCATTTATCGTAATATTATCATACCAATACAGGGTATTACTCTTGTGATTTCAGGTTAAAGAGGTTTTTGTCACTTAGCTAGCTCAGGTTCAGCAAAAGTGCAGCAATACAGGGCTCAGCAGCCAGTGTACAGCCAACCCCAAATCATGGAAAGGTAATGCTCAAGTTACTGAAATTTGAGCTAAAGATACATACCTGACAGATCTTACTTTCCCTCCTAGAAATTGTAATTGTGCCTGGATCATGTCCCAGAACATCCTAGTGGCAGCTGGACTTTGTGATATACTTCTCTCAGCTCTGACCATGCTGCTAAATGGCCTCTGCCTTGCCCATCTTCCTGAGCTCTGCGTGAGTCTGGCACACATTGCAGACGCTTTGGGGGTTCACCAGGTCCAGTACAACTGTTGCTAAATGTATCCATCATACTTGCATTCTCCAAAGTCTTAATCTTTGTAGATTACTAGTTTTCCATACAAACTAAATGGCTTGTCTACAGGAAAGGATCAAGGCCCCCTGTAACGATATTAAATAGGAATTTATCTGCCTGTAACCAAAGTTTATCATATCTCCTTTCTAGAATTGCATGCCTCTAAGTTCACTGTGCATTTTCTATTGAAGGTTTCCAGGATGTCAAAAATCAGGCACACTAATGTAGGGAAAAGGGTGTTTTCCAGCTAAAGCACCACTGCAATACAGGTTAGGAAAGGAAACAAAGCTGGGAGGGATCACAACAGAGAAAGTCTCTGTGAGAAATTACATTAATTCCTGGCTTTCCTGTTTGTTGTCTCTTCACAATGATAACTGTATCTATTGCATTCACTAAGTTATGTGGTCATCTGTAGATGGCAAAAGCTCTTGCAAGTGTTTAGTTCATCAATTATCTAAAGCTTTTTTGTGTCAAAGCTCAGTGAAAACAAAGGTAAAATAATTTATCCTTTTCTGCTGATTTCAGAGTAACAAACAGTGTTTCTTGCTACGAGCCAGGGTACTCATACAACTTCTAAGATGGTCTATTATTTATTTAATGCCTAAATATACTTATTTGATAAACTTAGAGGTAAATATACAGAATTATGATTAGAATTTGTTATTTAGAGAAACTCTTCAAATCCATGGAAATACATTTGCAAGCAAAGACAGATTTTAAAGGTGGGGGATTGGTTTATTTTTCAGTATAAATTACTTCATGTCCCCAGACCACAGGACTATGTTGAGAGCTCAGAGTTATCTAATATTTATAAAGAACTGGAAGAGTAAAAGCATGGCTTTATATAAAGCCAAACTTTACCTTTATCAGCTCAGCAGTCTTAATCTTGATCTCCTCATTTGAAGAGCTGTGGAAAAGGGTGTGTGTGGGGAAAACACAAGCATAATTAGACAGGAAAATGTTCGTCTCTTGATTTTATTCTCCTCGGTCTTCGGAAACAAAAATTACTTTACATTTACTCACAATAAAGCAAGATGTTCCTCAGCTGTGAAATTCTCCCCACAGAAATCTTCCATAGCAGTAGTAAATAATGCAGCACAAGGTAATGACAATGACACATTAGAGCTTCGTTTGGACGCACGCTGCGCTTTGAGCGTGATGCAGAATTCAATGGACAGCGATTCGAAGGGGGGAAGAGGCTTGTTTGTGTTCACGTTACATAATCCACTCATCTTTGTTGTTTCTGTTCTGGGCATTTTGTCCAAAGATGTTCTGCTTCTCATAAAGTGCATTCAGCCTTATCTGGAGCTCAGAAGCCTGAGGCTTTGTTACAATAGTTATTTATAACTTAACTGTAAAAAAAAATGATAGCTGAACAGGAAAACACTTCTTCAGTCATAAATAAATAGCTCATTTGTACCTAGGGAGGAGAAGAATAGCTTTCAAGGAGCTTTCACTTCAATTGCAGAATCATGACTTCCAGGTAGAAGCAATTGGAAGAATGCTCTCTAAAACTAGATTCGTGCCATTTGTTGTTGAAAGCACATTGCTAAGATTTCCAAAATTGCTCTGGGATTTGAATACCTTTGTGGGTTTTTATGTGTCCCACTTGGAATTAATCTGAAAGGAGCCCTTATAATACTAAACATTTCCAACTCCCTGAAAACCAGACATCCTTGTCAACCATCTAGAAATGGAGGAACACAAAATTCTTGCCTAAGAGAAAATGAGTGGCAGCTGCAGATGGAGAAGCATATTCATGTGGAATAATTTAAGTCTTTGAAATACAATGGAGGTAGAGAAATCTTGATAAGTATCTTTTGAATTATCCAAGTAACAATCTTTGACCTATTGTCAATATTGATTTTGTGCTCAGAAGCTGATTTCAGATAAGGGCCTAACTGCTGAAACATGGAAATAGGAAACTGTGCCATGTTTATGATGGTACTGCCATGACTGTGTCTGATATCACTTATGCTGGTATGGAACTAAAACACTAACATAGCTTTTTCCAGGAATATGGATACCTACATAACTACATAGAATCATAGAGTAGTTTGAGTTGGAACGGACCTTAAAGACCATCCAGTTCCAAACCCTTGCCATGGGCAGGAACACCTTCCATCAGACCAGGTTACCAGATCAGACCAGGAGTGTAATCGTTTCAATTATGATGTTCAGTGACGTAGTAACATCACAGTTGAAACGCAGAAGTTTTGTGTGTTTACAAGACTTCACATATTAGCTTCAGACAGAGAAAAAAAAGGTATTCAAAAGGGTTTAACTTTCAAAAACCAGGAGAAAGCCCTCAATGCTGTTTTCCCCAACATGTGCGGGTTTTGCAAAGACATTTTTCCATTTCATTTCAGCAGAATTTTTTGGGTTTATGGGGACAAAAAGGAAGAGAAGGATCATCGTTCATACAGTGGAATTCAATTAGAGCCACACATAAACAAGGGGTTTTATATTAAATTTTAGTTGAGGCTGGCTTTGTGCTAAATGACCTGCTTTGCTGATCTGTCAGATCATCATCAATGTTATATTTGAACATTTCCAAAACTCTTGACTAAACAGAGTTATTTTCCCCCACTTTTTCTGGTATTAGTCTTGAAGAATACTGACAGATTCCCCAGAATACATGATTTCTGAGCAGCAGCAAAGAAACTGCCTGAATTCTGCAAAGCTCATGCTGAAATGTAGCATTTCTCTACCCTTGAATTCTTTTCAGTAGGTGTTGAAATCTTTCATAGTAAATTGCATTTTACATGTTAGAAACTTCACAAGAGGGTGTTAATATAATTGAGACATGATAAGTTTGACAGTTGGTGTCATTATATGAGTTTCACTCGGCAGCCTTCTGAAGCAAAAATAATTAAAAAATCTGTTTTCCTAAGGAAAGTAAGCTTATGGCTTTAATGATGAAATAACTTCTTAATAACCCACTCTAATCCATAAAGTCCTTGTCCAGGTCCCAATATTCAACATTTTAAAGTGGATTACATGTAACTATTCTGACTCTCATATTTCTGCTATTATTTTTTAAATGGATCCTTTGTAGCAATAGGATTGTATTCTGTGGTTATATACTCTCCCTTATATTTGTGTTAAACTACAGATAGGGAAATATCTTACAATTACTTATTCGACACTTTAAAACTTGTCACCTCTCGGTAGGTATCAATTGGCTGGGGTCCTCTCCCAAATTACCACTTTTATCATGGTTTTTTGAAGATAAAGCCAAATAACAGAGAAAGACCTGGGGAGAGCCATGAACAGACCTTGGAGCAACATTTGGAGAGTCTGGGAACAGGAGGCACTCTGAGTATCAATTAGATGATTCATTTCCTGCTGAAATTTTGGTCACCAACATGTGATTTAGTTGATCTGTAAATGTTAGGATTCAAACTGCTAAAAAGGATAGAAAGATTTTTTTTTTTTTTTTGTCACTGTGAGACCTATGAGGAGAAGCCAAAAAACGATTGATCAACAAACCCAAATGACACTAAATACGTAAATACAAAAAGAACTATACTTTAAACTCATTTTTGCTGATGTAGAATCAAATAGAGGACAAATCTGACCACTAAATCTGTGGGAATATTCTTGGAATATTTCATGCAAAAAAGATTCAGAGGGCTCCTTGCACCATCTCTCCATATTTCCTGCTGAAACATGAATAGACCTGCCTAATTTACCTGTCTCTTTCTCCCAGGCTTCATTTTTGTGGACCACCTTTCTGAAAACAGCAGAAAGTTTTATGAATTCTAAATACAGGGGGAGTCTTTTATGCAGTCACCCTGTTGGACAGGTAACAGTGACTTTGCACCAAGACCCTTCCAAAATCAAACATGAGAAATCAGGAATGGACACAGCATTAGACCTTCTCCATAAACATTGTGTTGTATAAACATTTTACAGCTACTAATAGAATTCAGATTTTTCAGGCATAACACCAGCCTTCACACAAACCTGGTCTTCACCTAAACTCATCTCAGTGTCACTTAGCTGTTGCTCTCACCTTGGGGGTCTAGTTCCTTGTTGGTATGAATGAATCAGAATTTAAACTCAAATGCTTGTATAAACAAACCTCCAATTAAGTGCTGCAGGCCCATTTTCATCTTATAATCAATGATTTGTGTCCCACAGCCATCCCCAGCACCAATGTGGGTGGTATCTGTATCACAAAGTTCTTCTTGCAACAGTCTGAGTCATGAAGAGAGGAGGATGTTCTCCTTCTGCACAAGCGAAACTGAGGAGGGATGGAGACTGACAGGTCCAGTACATCCTATGAAATTTGGCAAAAATTCCCAGAAGAGTAAAACCTACATTCTGTAAAGAGCAGCTCTCCACCCCGTCTGCTGGGCAGTCCATACGCCTTAGGTCAGGCTTTTCCATCTCACTTGGCCAGACAACTCTGCTTCTTTAGGAACACTCACACCATGTCAGACCTCCCCAAGTAACTCAAAATAGAAATATTTGAATTTACAGTTTAAGAGAAATAAAAATATCAACTTTGCACCTTCTCAGTTCTGCAGTAGATGGCAAAAGGAGGAAAGAGGAGAAAGACAAATTTGGATGCCAGTGTCTTAATTCAGGTCAGGCACCAGGTTGAAGGCAAGCTTGGGACAAGGAAGAAGAGCTAGGTGCAAGAAGAGATAGGTGGAAGAAAGCAGGAACAGGATTTCAGGCAGGCAGGGAAAGCTGAGTGATCAGATCTAGGACTGGTTTATAGAAGAACATTGCTGCTATGTGCAGTGTGATGAAAGAACGGCTCTGTTGGGCTGCAAAACAGCATTTGATGTGTTAATAACGAGTTAATTATCATTATTATGGCTTAAACAGTGAATTCTTTGAGCCTTACCACCTTGATGCCAACATTACCAGTCATTTTCTAAGTCTCCTCTAAAAATGTTCATCTCCAGTATTTCAGATCCATCACAACTTTTCTGCCTCCTGTCATTTGTACTGGTGCTTGCATTCACATGGCAGACCCTTCCAAATTCCAAGAGGAGCAATGCACCAGTGACAGTGTCAGTGGGTTTGTGGGTTTGAGGGAGGCCAGTAAGTAAGATTTTCATCATAGTCAGCATGTCAGAGCTGGTCTCTGCACACAGGGTGTGTCTCTGGTTGGTTCACAGACACCATCCCCAGGTTCCAAGCCTGGTCCCCATGGTCTTTGACACTGAACAGGTTGCTCAGAGAAATCCTGGATACCCCAGTTCTGGAAATGTTCAAGGCCAGGTTGGATATAATTCCAAGCAACCTGGTCTAGTGGAAGGTGTACCTGCCCATGGAAGGAGGTTGGAACAAGATGATCTTTAAGTTCCTTCCGACCCAAACCGTGCTATGGTTCTATACTTGCTACAGTTCACTTTATGTGCTTATCATCGCATCAGTCGCCTTTCACAGAGATAACTTTTCAGTAACCATTCTCATGGCACTTCCAGCAACAGCTTTCCTGAGAGAACATTTTATGTTAATCCCCAGGAAGCAGTTTCACATATGGCACCATCAGCAGCTCAGTCCTCTTGAAAGAATATTCTCTTAATTCTCTAAGCTGTATGATCTACTCTGATTGCACAGCCTCAAAACCCTCTCTTGTTTATTGGGGTTTAAAGCTACAGTTTCCAGACTTCCTATTTCTCAGCCAGACCTGAAGAGAAAGGAAAACCAGAGCACCGCTGGGAGAACTCGCTCTGTCATTGTGAAAATATGACAGATCCTCAAATTACAGTGGGGATAGTTGAAGCACGGTGCGGGGAAGGCCCGTGTTACAACACTAGTAAATTAAATGTACTTTTGTAGCTTCTGTATCTTACATAACCCAGCAGGAACGACATGAGGAGAGATGACAGGCGAGCACATGCCTCATCTAAGGAGAGGGGAAAGAAGGTGAGGAAGCAGGAGGTGGTGATAGAGCATGAATAGCTTCACAAGGCATCCCCAGACAATCAAGTTGACAGAAGGAGTGGGAGTTTGCAGGCAAACTTTCTGCAGTCTCATTAGGTTGGGAGCAGGCTGATGAGAGCTCTAAATAACAGGTGCTTTATTTAACAAGGGAGAGTGAACATGAAAATGAAATGAAAAAAAATTGTTAGGGCTGAGGTTTCACCAGGAGTGTTGGAGGCTGAGGCTATGACAGGGAAGAATGGTGTTCTGCCTCTTTCTGTCCCTTTGCATGTCTGTAGGCTTATAGGCAGAAGGTCAGAAGGTCTCCTGTGAGCACCAGACTCCACCACGCTGCAGAATTCTGCCCATCCTTGCAAAGAACTGAGTTTTCCACTGCTGTGGAGCTTTTGTGACTCTTCTGAGGAAGTCTTGATATTTCTTCTTCATCTTCCAAAAATATCAACAAAACTCATTCACCAAAATAACTACTTATACCACTCCCAGGAACAGAGCACAATCTACCATCAAATTCAATTACATAAATTTGTTCTTTGAAAAGTAGGACCTGCCTATGAGAATTTTAGCTCTATGTAATTAACAAGAAAAACATTATCCCGTTTACAGTGGAATTATTTACAGACACAGCATAGCACAGGTACCCAGCAATTACACAAGATGTCCATCCATCACCAGTTGTTTAATTTTTCTGATGGCATCTTAATAAATGAGTAGCAGTCTTCTTTTCTTTTTTTTTCCCTCTTTTTTCCTTTTTTTTTTTTTCTGTCCTTTTTGTCTTTTCTTCATATTTCTTTTCACTACAATAGCAGTAAAGAAATGTTAATGTTCTCTTGTCTTCACTGGTCAGAATGAGATGGATACATTACTGTCTTAAAATTGCCAATGACTTGGTTTTTTTTTTTTTTTTTGTAATTTTAAGCTAAGTCTGAAAGAATTTGAAAGCTTCTCCACTTGTTTTTTGACACAGCATGACAATTGCCTTGCCAAGAAGTGGGAATTCACTTTTGCAGGAGACACTTTGCTCAGTAACAACTGGTAGATTTGGAATTAGTCACATCAGGCCTTACTATTTGGTCATAGTACCTGGTTCTCCTGAAATTCTTGAAGGCAGAGGAAAGAAACTGGAGTCTGCTTCCCATCTTAGAGGTAGGATAAGATTACAAAGTTGACAAGCATTATTTATTCTTGTCCATATCAACATTCTGCTCCCACATCTACCAGGACTTTGAAGAAACCAAGACTTGTTGCTTCATTCCGCAGCAAGTTGCCATTTTGTGGCTGGGTTTTTGTTTTATTTTGTGGAGGGAAGAAGAAAGTAGAGGTAACTTTTCTCTCAGAGGGTGTTTCATATAGATACATATACTCCTTCCAACCCATTTCAAAGTTCACCACAGAGAAGTACTTTAAAATCCTGAAATTATTTAACTTTTTTTTTCCTATGTTACCCTTTTACACCCTTGCCTGAGGGTTGCACAATTTCACTTGCCTATTGCAGTCTGGTTTTGTCCATGCACCACATGATACACAGGAATGGGGTGATTCATCTCCTCTGACTTTGGATCCTGTTGCTCTGTTGCTTTGGCTACCTGTGGCTCTCTTTGTAATCATTTCAGACACCAGAGGGCTTTAAGGTACAATTCATTTGACCTGTTTTAGACATTGGCTTTAGCATGAAATAAATGGCACTCCAGAAGTTCTCATTTCTCTCCAAAGTGAGCCTCAGGTGACCAGCACAACCCCAGCAGCCTATGGTGTGGCTGTCTAGAGCTGTGTTAAATCAGTCCCACCCACGAATCTCACTCAGGGCCTCCATCCACTGAAATCCATGGTGAAACTCCCTCAGGCTTTAGGTACAGTTCTGCCCCATTTCATCTTTGAGAAGAAATGGATGTACTTACAGATGTTTTAAACACATGGTGGTCTTTTACTCTCCCAGGATTTAGGACAGCACCTTAAAGACTCATTAAATATCTGTATTGAATTGCTCCTGTTCACTGACCTGTTTGAAATGAAAATTAAGTTAGCGCGATAGGGTTGGAGATGTAACATTCTTCTGCAGGTTTGAAATTGTAAAGGTAATTCTTTTATTAAAATATTTGCTCTTTTGCTCCCTACAAGGTTTTTGATGGCCTGGAAGTCACTGTAGAGCATCATGCTAGCCGTTAGTGCTTTGATTTCCACAATGCCTTTCTTTATTTAATAGGCTTGAAATATTGATTAACATTTACAGATTCAATTCCAAGCACTTGCCAGGGGTTACAGAGAGCCAGAGAGAGCTGGTTGTGCCAGTCAGACTCTGAGGTGTAATGAAATCCCCTACTGTGCCTGTCAACTTATCCAGTGTACAGGTCATTTCCCACAAGATCTGCCGTGTTGAAAGAAGCAGTTTCCCCATGAAACATTTCATAGGCAAAGGGAAAATATGTCTCCAGTATTGTGTGCTTTATCCCTTTGTCTAATATTGAATGGCCTCATTGCTTCACACAATTTTTGCCCCCAAAGCTTTCTAAGTCAATAAAAGAAGAATGTTTCAGGTGGGCAAAAGTCAAGACTCTCAGTGTAAATGCTTTATTACTGTTGTCAAGGAATTTCACAGTAACTAAGGCTAGAGATAGACGAGCCCCAAAAGGACTGGAATCTCAATCCATTTTAGTTAAGTATTGAATGATTCTTTTATTCTTCCAAATATTACAAAGCTCACTTTGAAAGATACTTACATCTTTCTTCCAATAATGTCCTCTTTCTTAATTTGTTCCAAGACCACATCTTTCCTTCAAATTCAAACTCTTACCTATTTCAATCCAAATCCAAATAGAACATATTCTATTCTATCCAAGTCTACATCTGATTTTCTTTTTTTTTCAGGATCATGGTGCTTTTGTCTTCTTAACTCCTATAGAGAAAAGAAAGAATATGCAGAGAAAGGTTTCATTTTTTTAAGGTTCCAGTTTTGCTCCTGCTGTTCAATGTTAAATATCTGATTTCAAAAGGGTTATTTTAAAGAAAGATGTCTCGTTCTTTGAGGGACCACGATCTAATTTTAGATCAACTATAACAATTGTCTTTAGGCCAAAAAAAATCAATGTGAAGTTTCTGGCCCTGATCTTTAATGTGAGGCAATATTGTCTCAAGTTTAAAATTTCTGAAAGAGGAGTACTCTTGTTTGCCCTTAGTTCTCTAACAAGGAGGGGGACACGGGTATCCAAGCTGGTAAATGCTTCCAGTGCCATGACCTGACCTGACCTCAAAATGATGACTTTGGTTCACAATTTTAGAGTAGACTTTAAATGGTTTCTTCTCCAGCTCAGATTGTAATGGGACATTTGACACTGATGAATGGATGGATAGAACCACCAATGGATTAAAAAAAAATTTCTCCAGTGTTTGCTGAGAATATTGAAAGAAGAAGGGGGAAAGCACAACGTGAGAATGATGCATTGGATATTTTAGATGTCAGTAGTACTGAGTCAGAACAAGTCCACTGGTTTAATTGAACATTTC
Organism: Dasyornis broadbenti; assembly: GCA_013397935.1. Lineage (NCBI taxonomy): Eukaryota > Metazoa > Chordata > Aves > Passeriformes > Dasyornithidae > Dasyornis > Dasyornis broadbenti. Next base: position 2,300,743 of record VZRN01005169.1, on the reverse strand, counting down.
TTGCAACCTAAATGTAATGGAAATTGGAAAAGGCAAAGGGGTTTTCTGTGAAAAATGGGTATGAGCAAAATCCCACTATAGGACATTCCAAAGAAAGTGGAAATTTTCTCCCTCAAGTATGTCTTTATTTATTTATATGTTGTTTACAAGAAGCTTTGCACTAAGATAAGTTGCAAACATGCAGTCTTGATAAACATTTTACTACCAAAGTTTGGTTTCCTATGTCCAGGAATTAGCTTCAGTGAAACTTCAGCTACAGGTTTCTCTTGATCCTCAATATGCACCCATTTCTGTTGCTAAGAAATTAATTATGGTCTTTATAAACCTTTGTTTTAGTCATTGTACTTCAATTTCTGCGTGCTTCACTGCGAACGAGATGTGTCTAACAAGAGCTTTCCTAGAAAGGGGAATGAAAGGGATATTTTTCTGGTAGTCAGCACACTTGAGGTTAACATACAATATTCTAAAGATCCATGAGTGATTCCTAGGGTTGGATCCCATTTAAGGTTAAATAACAGATATTTAAATATCCACATGAGAGGTGAGTATTTAATCTCCTTAATACTTACAGCTGAAAATCATTGTATCCAGAAAACTATTTAGCTGACCAGCCATGAAGAGTAGTATTCAACTGTTTAAACTTTCTGGAACTTAAATATCTGGGGCCTTTTGAGATGCCTAAGGCATTACTACTGGACTGACAAATATAACATAGAATTTATGGGAGGTGACATCACTGTGAAGCAGAAGCTAGAGGCCAAGTAAGACACTTCTCGGAATCTAAAATTATACAAGACTGTATTTAGGCTACAGGATGCTGTCTTAGATAACTACTTCAGGGTGAGCTGATAGTCTGAGCACCACAAATATCACTGCTTTCAGTCATGGAGACGTCCTAGAGGATTTGTAACCTGTACACAGCTTGGACAAACATGACACAGGCCCTTGTGGGAGACATAAGCCCTACTGAAAATGAAGGGGAAAGCCAAGTGGGATCCACAAAGGAACCTCAAATTGCAATTGACACATTCATTTAGGCAAATTAACTGAGTTCTAGAACCCGCTGAATTTTCACTACATGTTCTTTGACTATATCAAGAGCTTAGATGTGTTGACACCTGCAGGAAAATTATTCCGGGACTTCCATGTTTCCTCATATCAATATATCTGATTGCCCAGAATACCCCACCTGATGTCCTTAGGATCAGACTGGAAATAAGGAGTGTTTTTCCGGCACAAAATCAATTGAATTAGAAAAGACCTCTGAGATCATCGAGTTCAACCTATGGTCAGTCACCACCTTGTCACCCAGACCAGGGCACTGAGTGCCACATCAAGGTTTTCCTTAAACACCTCCAGGAACAGTGACTGCACCACCTCCTTGGACAGTTTATTCCAATGCTTAATCATCCTTTCTGTGAAGAAATTCTTCCTAATGTGCAACTTAAACCTCACCTGGCCCAACTTATGATCCTCAAGTTATGGATCCACAAGTCTATGCTGGCCTTCAAATCCAGTTCCCCGCAACTCAGATGATCTTCTGCTTTCTTCTAATGTGGCTAAGACTCTCTTTTTCATTTCTGCTTCCCAATTCTCTGCTCTCCTCTAAAACTTAGAATTAGTTACCTTAGAAAACTGCACAATGCAGGGCGCAGTCTCACCTATCTTGATGGAAGATGTTGACCTAGAGGATCAGTGACTCTGAAATCCTCCTCAGATTAATAAGATTTTTTGGAATAACTATTTAATTGAAGGGCTGATATTTCAATACCGATGTTGATTTTCTCTATATGAAGTAGTTAAACATGAATTAATTGTGACGTGCAACATAGATGTGACTTCCTCTTGGAAAGTCCAATCTGTAGCACGATGGAAGTCTTGAGTTTTTTCTGTAGTCCACAGAAAATGCCATTCATGCAAGTGAAGAAAAGCAACAAGAACTCGAGAAGAGGTGATTTCAGCACACTCGACTGCATGGATGGACCTGCCCCTAACTGGATGGACAGGATGATTCAGATTAGGGAAGAAGAATAGCGAACATTAACGTCTTTTACCCTGATCTTGCAGGTAAAAGACAAGACTCAAATACTCTTGCATTTCTGATTCAGGACTTCATTTTAAAAGGAAAATTCTGCGTTTCTTTTATTTGACTTCTAACTAGGAAAAAAAAAAAAGGTATCTCAGTTCAGATCAGCTCAAACATTGTGTTTTTTTCTGAAAAGAGGTAAACAGAAAAAGCAATAACTAGCAGACGCCTAATGAAAAGAAGGCAAACTCAGATGGAATTGAATTTCAGCAGAATATCTGTACCTAATTCCCTTCTCATTTTAACAATCTGGGTCACAGCTATAGCCTCCTGGCATTACCGTGCATTGGTTTCTAGTGGTGTCTTTCCAGTGCGTCTTTGACACCATTCCATACCCAACTCCATTCCTCACAACAGCCTTTCAGCTACTTTTCAGCTCTTCTAGCTCCAGCTACAAACCTTTATTTTTAAAACTATTATCACAATTTCTGCTTTCTTACATTTTCCTTTGCTTAGGAAAGTAAGGTCTATTGACTAATTCAGCTTGACTAGGCTCCAGCACTTGGAACTTTATTTTTATACTTGTTTTCTTTGAGCAAGTGCCGTTTGCTGTCTATGTTACATTTCTTAACCATTCTTAACCATTTTATCACTCTACTGCCAACATGAATGTAACCCCTTTCAGTTAAATCATTGTCTTTTTAGAGCAACTTTGTAGTATTAAAGACAAATCTGTAACGCTTTCATCATGTTGACATAACAGCAACCCAAGATATCCCTGACTGCAGAAATGCTGGGGGCATGAATTCTAACATTTTGCTGTAGGCTAAATTGTAAAAAAGGGCTTTAGCAGCTGTGATTGACCCTATCTGGTATAAATCAACTATGATGTATCTAAATTATTGTCTTTTAATTAGATATACACAGGACTGGGGACAACACTGAACAAAATCAGGTGAAATCTCTGCTGCAACTCAGAAATAAAGTTATCATTTACATTTACTGTTCCGTAATTGTGACATCTTTCAGAAAGGTCTCCAATTTCTTTTTTCCTCATGCTGGTTACACTTTAAGCTCCCTTTGTCTCTCTGCCCCTTTAGCAAAATGGTTCACTGACTTGTTGCTGAAGACATGAAATCTTCTCATTTTCTGGGCTTTTGCCATAATCTTTTCAGCAGCCTCCTCATTCTCTGCATTTTCTGCATCTAATCATCACCTTTCTTTGATTAACTGTAAGTAAAACTTACAGGTGTTTTGGGGGATTGGTTTTGCTGGAGTTTTTTTTTAAACTTTTGTGTAATCTAGCCAGAGATTTAGAAACATAGATCCTATCAGCTTCTGTTGTGGGGCATACATATAGTCAAGGTACATTTGAAAGTCTCCCTCTTGGTGTCTGAAATAGCTCTTACACCGACAAAACTTAAAAGGAAGTGAAGATGTAAAACAAATGCTGAACACCCATGGGTTCCTTCAGTTTTAGTGGTTACTGCAGGTGCTTTATCACTTCTAAAATTTGCATTTTTACCCAATTTGGAAAGGTCAGCACATTTGCAAAAGTGCACTCTCTGCCCTGAAGAGTTTCGTGTTTCAATAAACGTGTTACCAAGAGAAAAACAAGATGCAGACCTCGAGATAGTTGCTTAATTTCTCCTTTTTATCACAGGACCTCTTCTTCTAATGCTTCATGATAAATTCAGTCATTGACCAGTTCCTAAAGCAGAAGCAGGGAATCTGTGTCTTCAGGAGCAGGCACAGCTTGAGATTTCTTTTTGCATGACTTATGGCCGCTTTACAGTGTGTGAGTGTGACACAAACAAAGTATTTGACAAGTCTACCACCCTTTGAGCAGGGTAAAGGTACCCATGTTTGGCTTAAAAAGCCCTCTTATAGCATTTCCATTGCCTTCCATCAAATTCCATTAAACAGCAAATCCTGTCAGGGATTTCAAAATCCCACATAAACTGCTGTGGGTTCAAGTTCACAAAAACATCAATGCATTGATATCTAATTAAGAGCTGATTCTTTAGAAACTTAATAAGCATTTAAAGATATTATCATTTATCTAGTTTCCCACATAACCAGGAAGCTAAGAGAACAGCCACACATTTCCATGAGTTATTCTTAGGGATCAACCCTTTTTTTTTTCCTACTTTTTTTCTCTCTCTTTTTTTTTTTTTTTTTCCTTACAGTCCACATCCTAAAGCATAATGATTTGTGGTTATACATCTTTTCAAAGCCAAGCAAAAAATCTGAAAGCAATTTGCAGGGTTAAAATGAAGTTAGGATAATCCCCAAAGGGTTCTTTTCTAGTGGTAAATCTGGGCCTATTTTATAGTTGAGGGAAGAAACTCCTTCCTTGAAAAGACATTTTCTAACTGAACATGAGCTAAACAGATCTTTGGACTAGTTCTCTGTTTTTCTCCTCTTACCTTAACAGAAGATTACTCACATTATCAAAATTCTATTAAAGGGTTTTTATTGAGAAAAATGTTGGACTTACTGATATTAATAATGTGACCTCCTTGAGCACCTGTTCACAACTAAAGCAAGGTCAGAAGCTCAGAATCGTTGAAAGATCACCTAAAGATTTAAAATACCTTAAATATAACTTCTGTGGGACAGTTTAGCTTGTCTTTTAGCTTGTTGAAACTCCAAAATCTCATCTCTTCCAAGACGGAATTGTGTTTCAAAGGGCCAAGAAACATAGTTGTCTTGAAATGAAAATTGAGAACCAGAAGCTTACATTAAAAAAAAGAAAAATCCAAAATAAACCTGAAAAATATTATGGTACTGAGGATGAAATCTTGAGATATGAAAATATTGTGGTCTGGAACTTTGTGATTACAGCTGCAGAGGAATGGTCTCCTCTCCTTTATCTCAGAACAAGAACTGAAAATCTCTGAGAGAAGAGAGTGACACAAAAAAAACCAAAAGAACCCTATAAATATGATTCCTTTGCTTCCACTGAGACTTCTGCACACCTTGCAAGTGGAGATTTGTGCTGTTCCTTTAAATTTGTATCTTAAGAAAATACTGCAGCAAAGGAGATTCTGAAGATAATGTGTAATTTTAACAAAAACAAGTGATTTCTTCAGAACTAAATAAAAAGTTGAAAAGTCCCCAAACTGCTTCCTCAATACTAGGTAATATATGACTGAAAATTTAAATTTTTAGATCTTCATGCCTGTTACACACTTGTTTTACTCAGATATTCCAATGATCTGAAGCTCATGAGTGTAAAAGGAAGTTGAAATTTCTTTACCAAGTGATATTTTGTAGCCAAGAACTCACTTTTTTTTTTGGGATAGTTTATTTTCACTTGTTGCTAAAAAATGTTGCTTTTTCCTAAGAATTTATGAAAAATTAGAAAACTTCTGAGAAAAGTGAACTTTTTCCCCCTAATTTTAAACTAGAGAATTGAGGAAACACAGAAAGAACAAAGGATTGGAAGTGGGGGAGGAATTAGAAAACGGTGCTTAAAATTTCATAATTTCTATACTGAATCCAATTCATTCTATCTTTGTCCTCCCCTTTTCAGAGTTTCTTTTCTTTCTAGTCATAGCTGGTAAGTAGGGTGGCCAAAATTATAGATCATTTATATCGTATTAATATTCACCATTCCTTATTTTGACAAAACACTGATAAAAGTTGTTTGCTGAAGAAATACATTAATATTAATAAGTGAATAATGAGTTCACTTAAGACTTTCATTACCTGTACATTCATAAGTTTGAAAGATTAATATGATAGCTGAGCAAAAAGTGTTGCTAATTATGGTCTCAGCTCGATCACAAGAACAGCACAGCTTTTCCTAGAGATGCAGAAAAACCAGAAATCAAAATATCCGCCTTGGACTTCAGAGCGGAGCTGAAACCCCACCTCAGATTCATTTCTTAGTTCTAGCTTCACTTTTTATCATGCCATAACTTTCTAAATATTTGTTGAAAGAGCACTTGGGAGATCTCATGTTTGTTACAAAAGACTGGCCATATTTATTCCAGTAAGGGAAAATCGTTGCCCTCACTGTAAACAAGAAGCAGCTGGACTGTGCTGATGAGCTCCAGTGAGAGCAGAGTTTATGCACATTTTTTTGTACGTAGGCATTTGTGTATTGTCTGCTTCTCCAGCAGAGTTTTGTTTTGTCTTGGAGTTGATACTCCAGACCGAGATACATGTAAATAGACTTCCCATGAGCGCTTGCAAAAAAAAGTGATTGCAGCACATATCAAAACAGTCACAAAATTGCTAAGCTGCCCTAAAATTGGTCTGAGAACTAGCTGAGGACCAAAGAACAGCTGGAGTGGGCAAGTGGTGGCCACCAAGGGCTGAGAGAACTCCCTTACTGGAGTCTGGGATTGTTTGTTTCCGGGAGACACAGGAGAGCAGAGTCCACCCCAGGAATATTTTCTTATCATCTCATTCATGCTCTGAAAATTGAATCACACGAAATTTTTTTGCAGGAAGAAAGAAACAAAACCAAGACAAAACCTTCCACAAAAGGGTTTTAGTGTACATTTGAGGACAAAATTAATAAGACCCAACTCAGTCTTCAGTGCCAAGTCAGGAAGAAAATTTTCTTCAAAGTTTCGATGGAGTCTGTTACGGCCTCTTCATTATAAAACTTCCAGTGTTGTTCACAGTGGGAAACATGATTCCAAAGTAACTTGTCTGTCAGGTTTGTTCTGGTTTAGCAACAGGAAGATTGAATCTTTAAATTAATGTAGGAAGTAGAACAGTGGGAATGGCTGGAAGATGCTTTGCCTATTACAGGTTTATGTTTGTGAAATGTAAATCTTGATGTATTTTTGCTTTATTTGGACATATGTAATTGCTGAATCAGCTGGAAATTTTAGTTAGCACAGCTCAGGTCTGACTTGCTCTCTTAAAATCTCTATCCGTCATCCATAAAAAGGAAATTTGTGCAACTATTGCCCTAACTTTTACATCTTAGTTAAGTGCCAAGAGATCTGTGTCCATCTAATGCTCTAACTAGTATTGTGAAATGATGAAGATTACATATATATATCCAAATAAGTCCTTTTAATTTCCTTGATATGATATAGGCAGATTTTTCCCAGTTGGCCGCATAATTGCTCCAGAGGGCAAGTTCAGTCACCAAATAGGACACCGGCCGTAAGGAGCTTTATGGGCTGGTTTCCAGCCTGCTTAAAATGTTCTAATTTAAGCACTGTGAATACCTTCCAGTGTGATCACTTGTTAGGTGGAATGTACAGATTTAAGGTATTTTGTTTTAAAGGATATTTTTTACCTTTTCTTTTCTGAGCTGAAGATAATATGAAGGTATTTCAAGATGAAGGCATTTATATTTCAAGGAACAAAACAAAGAGATACTGTAAAGGCATATGTGAGCTACATTTACCCTGAGGCATTTACCATAAAGTTCAGGGTATTTTTTTATTGCATCATTCTGACAGCTGTGAATAGGAAAGTGAACATATTGGTTTTGTCACTGGGAACTACCATTTGCATCTTCGGATACGTGTGGGAGAAGGAGCATTAGGAAAGGTACCAGCGTCTGTGTGTACACACAGAAGCACCCACGGAGAGAGAGAGCTCCGTTGGATCCATTTCATTTGGAATTCAAGGGGCACAAAACAGTTAAAGCAACTGCTGCTTTTTTTTTTTTTTAATAGGGAAAAGAGGGAGGGAACAAAGTTGGGAGAAGAAAAGGAGTAATGTATGGTGAGAGAGAGAGAGAGAGAGAGGAAGGGAAAGAAGTAGGCAAGCTGGCAGGTGAGTATGCAGAAAAGAGAGACAAATAGGGAAAGTAATATAACAAGAAAAATAAAGAAAATTAAAGAAAGAGTGAAAGAAAAATGTAAAAAGGAAGGAAGGAAGGAAGGAAGGAAGGAAGGAAGGAAGGAAGGAAGGAAGAAAG
>VZRN01005169.1:2281431-2292526 GCA_013397935.1 Dasyornis broadbenti | reverse complement strand
AAAGAAAGAAAGAAAGAAAGAAAGAAAGAAAGAAAGAAAGAAAGAAAGAAAGAAAGAAAGAAAGAAAGAAAGAAAGAAAGAAAGAAAGAAAGAAAGAAAGAAAGAAAGAAAGAAAGAAAGAAAGAAAGAAAGAAAGAAAGAAAGAAAGAAAGAAAAAGAGAAAGACATTTCTACATGTTTGTCTGTAGGTATGTTTGATACATAGGTATGTTTGATGTGCAGACACAATTTTAAATGACCTTCTACGAATGTCCTAGTGCACAAAATAAGAAAAATCCATCACTTTAAATGTCTGGAAAAGTTCATTATGCTTTCTCTAGTCTCCGTGGAGAATCTTTAAGCATAAGCTTGGTAAATAATATATCAATTTGCTATCGCCACCTATGAGTGAAAATGTAGAACTGCAAATTATTCTTCTGTGTATAATAAAGAGATGTGACTGCTGTAGTTAAAATTTTTCCAGACATATATTTGATGTCTGAGGTGAAACCAACTACAATAATTTGTTTCTGGAGGAAATAAGTAAATTTTCAGAATATTTAGGGTTTAGTACTTTAATTAGTTTTATCCATACAATACATTTTGGGACGTATTTCAGTAGTTCTACTGTCCTGTCCTAACTGAAGCCAAAATTTGTGTGGTCTGTGGTCCAAGACAAAGACATTTCTGATTTGGATGGTACATGCCATGTAGAAACTAGGGTAGCCTCAACCACCTGCATCTGCATTGTATTTCTAGACTATGAGCTGTGAGATATAGATAGGGATTTAATGGCAACTGGTGCAAGAGGAGAGGAGGAAATAGTACAGAAACATGGGCAAGAATTTGCTTAAATAAGCAACAGGGTCAAAGTAGAACAGACCAGAAAATCTGAATGAAAGTAAACCAGTGAGGTATGGCGTGCTTGAACAGTGGAGATGAAAAAAGAGTCAGAATGTGCAGGATGACAGGATAAGGGATAAAATGGGTATGGCTGCTGAAAGCACAGAAATCCTAAGGTCACAGGGTAGAAAGAAATGAATACTGTGAGATGGCAGCAGCAGGACTTGAGGAAGAGTAAATAAAGTAAAGACAACACAGAAAGTGTTGAGCCACTTCTTTAGGATTCAAGAACTCTGGATATCATATTTAGCTGAACCACAATCTTCCTATGTGATTGGAAAAAGAAGGGGGAAAAAAAGGGAAAATAAGATAACTCTGGGCCCAATTCCTGGCAAGAGTCCTGGTGGGATTCATTAAGTGAATGAAACATTGCAGTACAGAGATCTTTGAGCGAGTCTCCCCAGGCTCCTGAATATCATTGAGGAAAAGCACATGTAGGCTGTGAATCATCTGCATGCCTCTGGCTGGATGAATTGCATTTGAAAGGGGCCTATTTTGCTCCATTGTCTTTGAAGGGAGTCAAGAGTGCCCAGCTCACATGGAGAATTCTGGAGCAGTCATTCAGCTACTTCCTCCTCTGAATGGAGAGAAATGGGTATTTCCAGGGTGTGATTCATTCCAGCCATCCCAAACACTTGTCTGAATTGCCTTCTGGAATTGCCTTTTATTTCTTTATTTTAAGACAAACTCAGCCTGTTATTCCTGAGTGACTAACAGGCTTTGATAAGTCACACTTCCATGTCTGAAGTTAGGTGAGATGAATCCCACTCATGAAATATAAATTCCCGATGAATTCCTGCCAGCCAGACAGTTACCAAAGGTCTAGAGACCAGCAAGACTGAAGGTTTACATTACAACTGTCCTGGTCTTTTCACTGTACCTGCCTCAGGTAGATTGAGAACATCCTGGTGCTATGAGTGCACCCCTTGGACACTCCTCTTGATGCCCCACAGAGACGTCCCTAAATGCTCATCATTTTGGCAGCTCAGGAGACATCGCTGTGCCTCCAGCCCACTGTGTCCCTGTGCCCCAGTTCTTGGGGCAGGACTGTCTCATTTCACTGCGAGGATTAACACATGGAAGTTGCTTGCAAGGAGGGAAGAAGGTGTGAAGGCAGAGGTCATAAACAAAAACGACACAGTGTAAAATGTTGAGGTGTTCATTGAAGGACAAAGCAAAGTTGAAGAAGCAGTATTACAAAATTACTATAATAAAGTGCAATTTAGGCATATGGTGAATACTGAAACAGATCTTTCTGTTTGTGTTGGCTCTGCCATGAAATATCTGTGTGATCCTCAGTAGGGCACAGAAAAATTCTTGGGAAAGTCTGACACTCTTTGCTTATAGAGCATTAGCTAAAATGAAGCTAAAATTTAATATAATAAAATTTTTATTTATCCTCTTTAACACCGAAGAAAGAAACAAAGCTTTCAAAAACAAAAAGCTTGGCTTTGAACAGAAAGATGTCTTCTTAGATTGGATATTAGTGAGAAATTCATAAGAAATATTTACCTTGAGGATGGTGAGGTCCTCGCACAGGTTGCCCAGAGAAGCTGTGGACGTCCCATCCCTGGAAGTGTCCAAGGTCAGGTTGGTCAGGGCTTAGAGCAACCTGGGGTAGAGGGTGGCCTCCCTACCCATGGCAATTTTCTTGAAACGAGATGATCTTTAAGGTCCCTTCCAACCCAAACCCTTCTGTGATTCTTCGATTTTCTGATTCTGTGATTAGATCTAAGATCAATGGACTCTCCTGATCATTTTGCTTTGCTTTGCACTGTTTGAATGGAGGCACAAGATATGACTGGTTTATTATGTGATACCACACCCAAACAATCGCAGAGGGGCTCCATTTGGAAGGGACCTTGGGAAGACAAGGGGACCAATCCCCCCACTCAAGCTGGGTCACCTAGAACCAGTGGCCCAGGGCTGCGTTCAGATGGATTTTGAACATCTCCAGAGAGATGACCTCTCTGGGTAACCTCTGCCAGTGCTTTGTCACCCTCTCAGTTAAAAAGATTTTCTTTATTTCCCTCTTCTGCTTTGGTTTTGTACCCACTGCCTCTGGTCCTGGCACTGGGCACCAAATGACAAATATAATGCTGAAACAAATACATATCTTGAGATAGTTGTTTTCTTTACATAGGAAATATGTCATTTATCTGGGTATTTTCTCTTTCTTACATTTAGAATTTCATATGAAATTAATATTTATCACAAACTTAATGAATATTCCCAGAATATTAAGGAAAAGTGCATTTTTTAAAGTCTGTGTGGAGTGTATGAAATATTTATAGTTTCATATTGATTTTGGTAGCTTTGCTGGTAAATATTTTAATTAAAGAATATCACAAAAGAGACAGAGAAGAAAAAGGGGTTTTTTCAGCTTTTTAAAAATCCCTTTTCTGATGATCTCTGATACTTCTGATTAGCTGTGAGAGACATGCATCAGGTTATAAAAACTGAAAGATGTGAGCAATAAAAGAGAGTCTGGTGCATTCTCCAGATGCTCATTTTTAAATGCAGTAGTAGTATATTTAGGACCTAATTTAAACAAATTATTTAAACATCAGAGTTTTAATTTTCATCCTCTGCTGCTCTGTCCAAATGTTTAAGAATGTGGGATGTAAGTTTGAAATTATTTTCAGAGATCTAGGGCTCGTGCCCTGTAAGAAGAAAACTTTTAAATTAACCCTATTGGACAATCAAGAATTTATCATTCCAGTAGCTATTTTTACTACTGAAAAAAGAAAAAATCTGTTACTTAAACCATCTTTTTGGCATTAGATATACTGTTAAAAACGTTCAATTAAAACTTGTGCAAGTCTCAGAGTATTTCTACTTCACTGAAGATATAATGGAATATATTTAATTTGAGTGAAAGGATGTTAAAGATATAATAAAAGACTTTGACAGGTTTCTCTGAGAGCAAATGAAATTTAAATATGCAGATCCTACAGGCAAAAAAAAAAAAAAGATCTCAGCGATCTGATTAATATACTTCAGTTCAGCGAATATGGCTTTACCACTAATCCAGGTAAAATAAAAGCAATATATTAAATGATTAATCTACAGTCTAAGATGGTTGTCCTCAGATTTTTGAGGATAAAAAAGAATATGGAAAAAATCACACAAAACAGATGTAATATCAATGAAGCCTAAAGTGAAGGACAGAAAATTCACATGACTCTGCAACAAAAGGACAATTATTAGCCATTTGAATTGTTAAAATTGCTCTGACTTCTCATATCACATTTTTCTTTTAATCCATGTACACAGTGTTAGATATGTGCTGTAAGCAGTATTTGCTGTGAATTGTATTTATATCTCAATCCCTAATTTAATAAGCCACTCCAAATAAAGGGACTGAACCTCAAGCCGAAAGAACAATTTAAAATTCCAATTTTTATTTTAGCTTGGTACCCAAAAAACCCCCAAAATATATAGGAGAAAACAGGCTTGGAAAACTGACACTAGTCATTGTAAAAATGGTTTTAACCAATTCAGTGCTGGGTACTCAGTGGGTGCTAGCGGGCGGGACTCACTTTCCAGCATCAGGGCTCACTTGCAGTCTTTGGAACTGAATAGAATTAAATATAAAATTATGGCCAAGCTGAGAATCCAAGGTTTGAAGGATAAATCATCAAAACCATTAAATTTCCATTTTAAAAATGACACAAGGTTTGGTTTTCAGAGGTGGTTACATGGCTACAGCAGCATATTATTCCTAGATAAAATCTTTAAAAACCCCACAGCTCATATCTCCTAGGAAATTGCTTGTGTCCCTAATTTTCTGCTAGACACAAATGATACATAAACTTCTAATTGTTTTCATTAATAGGACTTGATCTCTTAGAAACTTTCAGTTCCTTTGAAATATTACTTCAAACTCTCAGCTGACATGAATTTAATGATATGATGCTACTGACGCTCAAGAAGCTCAAAATTTGCTTTTCTTCTTATTCTAACACGCCTAGCTCCAGGAGTCCTGTTATGCAAGAATCAATTTTTATTTAGTGAAAGATTAGCTTCTGCTTCTTGCCATCCACAAAAAAATTATGAAAATGCAAAACATCACTTAAAGCAAGATGGAAAACAAACAGAATTAATTCTGTAGTTCTGAAAATCTGAATTTTTTTTTTTTCACACTTTCAAGAAGGGGAGAAACTCATTACTTGTCAAAGGCTGAGGTTATTGATACTGAGCTCCCCAATGTTCAAAGAGAAACCCACAGGTTGTTCTTCCCCTGAATACCAAGGAGATCAGCATTATTGTGTCAATAACGAATACAGAGTGAATCAAACAGAATGTCTGCATGCTATAAATACCTTGAAATCAGCAGAAATGTCATCCCAAAAAAGGGAGACCCAGTTTTGCCGAAGTGAAATAAACAGTTTTGCATGAAGAGCCTGAAGGGAGATATGGGTTACAAAACCATCTTTCTCTGCTGCTTTCTCCTGGCTTTTCAGCTGGCTGGTGTTTTCTCCCTCTCCTTTCTCTCTCAGCTCTGACTCAGTCAGGCAACTCACTTATTAAGTAAACAGCCTTCAGAGCAGCTTGTCTGAGGAATGCGGTTCCATTAAGTGAAAATACGGAGCAAGAAGCTCTTCAGAAGCGATGATCAGAGATCTGAGAATACAAATGAACAAATGCACTTTCTGATTTAAATATGTTATTGTTATTAGCGCCACTATTCATCTTCCAGCAGCTTCTGAACAAACGTCTCACTGCACTAAACTTTCACAGGCATAAACATCTATTCTGCCCTAAATAACTTCCAGTGTAATTGAATGTTAGTAACATAAAACACTTATCAGGAAATGAGGCTGACTCATAGAGCCAACTCACTATGTGACAGGTGGGTTCCAACCTATTTTTTCAATTGAAAAAAAAGATGTTCTTTGTGTTGATATTGGGGGCTCTCAAAGGCAGGTTGTTTTTTAACACCCTCTTGCAGTGATGCCTGCCAAAATACTTGTAATTCTCCATTCAGCTTGATGATCTTGTTTCCTAAGGTTCTTCAAAGCCTTTTTGCACAAAAGAGGGAAGGTCTACAAACCCCTCTGTATTCCCCTGCAAAGGCCCAGGTTGCTGCGCAAAATGTGAAACGGGAACAGCAGTGGGGCTGAAACGGATTTAAAATGCCAAGAGGCAGGGTTGGATTAGATATTAGCAAGAAATTCTTAGTGGTGAGGGTGATGAAGCACTGCAACTGCAGTTTACACTGCAAGTTTGTCCAAAGCAGCTGTGGCTGCCCCATCCCTGGAAGTGTCCAAGGCCAGGTTGGATGGGGCTTGGAGCAACCTGGGACAGTGGAAAGGGTCCCTGCCAGAGGCAGGAGTGGAACAAGATGATCCTTGAGATCTCTTTCAATCCAAACCATTCTTTGATTCTTTGATTCAATGTCAGTGGTCCCCTGTAGCAGCCACTTTTGGCTTTCCCAGGTCCCACTCAGCCCCTGACTCATATCATGCTTCTTTCTCCCAGCCCAGAGCAGGAATCTATTGTCTTTGCCACTCAAAGTTAACACATTCTTCTTATTGTCCAAGGCCAACAAAGCACTTTGGAAACTGAAAGCATTTCAAAACACGCCTGGAGCATCACTTTAGAAACAAGCAGACACACAATATCCCTGCGAGGCAGAACAATGCTATTATACTAATTTCACAGATGGATAAACTTGAACGCAGTAAGGTAAGGCCTAGATTCTGTTTGGTGCTGTGCTTTGATATTTTAGGGCATTAAGGAGCACAGAGAGCCTTTTTTTAGCCTGGCAGGAAAGCTGAAAGACAATCCATATAAGGAAACAAAAGAGGAGTGCAACTGCAAATGCATTTACACACCCAACGTGCCCACAGAAGAGTGTGGCTCACCAGCTGCTGGGCTCCTCTTCTCTGCTGAGCTGCACAGGTAACAAGAATACCAGTGAAATTTTTTTTTTCCCAACAAGCTACTTACTTTTTTTTAAACAGCAGTGAAATTAGTCCCATCTGCCTGAGATCACTTCCACATTCTCCAAGCTGGCGTGAGTTCAAGGCAGATGTTGTCTCTGCTCCACTCCTTTCACCCTCACCTCACCAGCAGGGCAGGGTTTGCCCAGGATAACCTTCCCCAAGCCCCTGGTGAGCACCCAGGTGCCCTCATGGCCATGCTCAGGTCTCTACCCAGACCCTCCCATGAATGTTAATGCTGATCTTCTTGAATGTCCGCTGGAAGAGGCTGCACTTGGGCAGGGCGACAGATCTTTCTGCATCTGCTGGGCAAGAGCATTGCAGAGTTTGATCTCACTTTTTCACTTTGCACTGCATGAAATTTTTAATTGTCTAGTTGAGAGAGGGTGGCAGCTGACAATTGCTTTGTTCAGACTCACAGAGCTGATAATGTTCTGTTCATGAAACTGGGGCTGTTAATGATTCGTAAGCTGATACTTCCTCACACTTGATTGTGCACAGTAGACTTCATAATTTAAGCTTGTCATTTTCATTTTTCAGGGGGGTAAAACTACAACAAAACCTCTCCTTTTCATGGTAGACTTCTCTATAAGTGTGTAATTACATCATGATGTTCCCTGTGATTTGTTCCTTGTTCAGTGCATTGAAAGTCAGTTTTAATACACTTTCATAAAATTTTTATTTTGTTAGGAATAATAAAAAAAAACAACATTTTTCTCTCGTGTGACACTGTGGGGGTACTGTTTTCTTATATATTAGTACTTTAAAAATATATAAAAGATGCCCCAAAGAGCATTTACAGCAGAAGGAAGCTGTAAACATTCCTATCCTGATAATTACTTCACGAGGGAGGGATTTGTCATTTCTGCAAGTGACTGACTGTGGAAGCATCTCCATATCCATCCCAGGTCCTCACCACAGAGATGATGGAAGTCTCCTACAAGGATTCTTCTACAACTTGCAAAACTTTAATAATCAGACCTTCAATGCAAATGTAAAGATTCTTTGCAAAATCATATAAACTATTCCAAATCTTGTATCTGGTGACTGCTGTGGCTTTGGCTACATGAATTAAGTGGCTGAAAGATAAAGCCTTCTGAGTATCTTAGCAGGCTTTGAAGATTTATTTTAAGACATGTTATCTTTCATAAAGATTTTTTTCTTGGTAATGCAAGCCTAAATATTTAAATAGACTGTTGATTTTAGGTGTTTATACTTTTTAGGTGACGGTGAAGTCCAGTTCTCTGAGAAGCAGGATACTTTCAAGCGTCTGTGTTTAGAGAATGCAGATTGATAATAATTTTGAAACAATCTTCTCTATTATTATGTTATAAACAACTGCAACCAGAACCGTCTTAGACACATATTTTCTAAACAATCTGTGAGACAATCCCAGTTAGAAGAGTACCTGGATGGTACTGGACTCAAATGACCAGATTCAAACTTTCATTCCATGAGTACAGAACGGAGACAAGGAAAGGCTCAGAGTCTGCCTTGGGTTTGCAACTTGTAGGGTCAGGGAACCAGACAGAAAAGCTGATTTCAGATGCCAAAGTAAAGAATATAGAAATCTATGTAGTTAAACTAACTAACTAACTATCTAAATAAAAATAAAATACAGATGTTTCCTGTATATAGTCATATTTATGTGTGAATAAAATTGTTGTTTGTGCAATCATCCAAGATGTCCAGTTACAATAAACACAGAAAATTTGCTGTCTATAAGGAGCCAGATAAGCCTAGAGAAAAGGCTGTTTTCAAACACTTAATGGCATATTTACCTGACTTCCCATTCCTTTCTGGAGTTTAGGCACTTGGCATGATAGAAAGGGAGAGATTTCTCTCACTGGCCTTAAATACATGCAGCCCAGCTTGTTACCTGCCAAAATTGGGAGTTTCAATTCTCTTAAACTTAGAAAACCTCCTATACACATTTTCCATTTCCTAAGGCACTTTTCCAAATACAAGGCTATAAATCTGGGATACGGCTGACCAAAGAAACAAAAGCCATGATGTCAGCACATAATATGGAGCCTGGTGTTTTTTAACATGCTTGTTAAGAAATCTCTTCTGGGAGAGAGGGAACTAAATTGTAACTCTTGATAATTAAATAATTTCTGTATTATAACCAAGAATCCTCTAATATAGAAGACATTGGTATAGGACAGGTCAAAACGGTTTTGCACCTATGTGAGTTGTTTAGGATCAGCTGTGTAGAGAACAATCATAAAGCAGATGCGTGTGCGTTTTCCTCCTGTTTTAGGAACCAAACACAGAATTTCTTAGGTCTCACTCAAAATTCCTTGCCAGAAGTCATCCAAACCCTGTGAGAACTTTCCTTCTCTCTTACACAATGATTCATATTCTTATGTTTGCTAAGCTTCAGTGATATTCTCCATCTTCACACCCTGGAAAAGAAACTTTGAAAGAAAAAAAAAAACAAACCACCAAACAGTCGGGATGGTGAGTTCATGAACAATCTCTCTGTGGTACATAGTCTGAAAGTCATGTGACCATCATTATCATTAACAAATCTGTATTAAATGCATCAATGATGCTTCCTTCTCTGTCAATTTAATGCTTTTAGAAATCAGTCATGCAAATACCCTTCAGATGATTTGATTTAGCAAATCTGTTCTGCCCTGTTCTAGAGGTAAGCTGAAGAGTGATTTAAAAATCATAAGGTCTGTAATCCTTATTTCTACCAGAATGCATTTCATTAAACAGATGTAGTCAAATACTTTGGGATGTTTAATTCTTTCTAAACTTACCTCAGTTATTAAAAGCACTGCAATATTCCAGAACAATTTTCCAAAATTCTATGGCTAAACTGCCATTTGCTGTGGCTGTTACACAATAAGGAAACAAACAGAATATTATCTCAATTTAAGAAACTCAGATTTATCTCACGTAGTTTTATCCATTTGAAAGTTAGACATCTGCCCTGGTTCTCTGGGGCCTCTCAACAACCAAAGGAGAGAGACACATCACGAGAGCATGATTCATCCCTCCTATCTTAGATACCTATCTCATTCTGGAAGCTGATGCAGTTTTTCCTAACTGTTAAAATGGACTTCTTATTTTCAGTCTGGATCTGTCTAGTTTCAGCTCCCTGCAACTGGATCCTGACATGCTAGATTAGTGAGTTATTTACTGTAAAAAATATCTTTTCTCTGTGCGTGAAGAGTGCAAATAATCTACTCTTCAAAGAGCTGAATAGATGGAGATTCCTCGTTTCCCGCATTATGACATTGTGGTTGCTCTTCAAATAAGTCCTGAGAGATAATATTTCTTATCACCCCAACTGACACAGTTGGAAAAAAATAGGCAGGTTTCTGGGCACATAAGCTCTTTTTTAGGTCTCGCTGAGTTCAAAGCTTCTCTATGAAAAGCAAATTTATTTTCATTTTTGTAAAACCATTTAACTTGACAAATTAAAGCTTTGCAAGGGAAGAAGCACTTCTTACACATAATTGGCACTCTAAGGTTTTAATTCTACAAAAAGCACCACAATAGTGAGCCAATTTGTCTTCTATTACCAGGAGTCTCTTTCCAGTGTGTACTCAGCAAATTCCGTACATAAATGTGATGATTTAAGATCACACTCCTGAAGTTGGTGGGAATCAATGGGATTGTTTCCACTAAATGACTTTCATTTAGGCCTTTCGGTTCAATTCTCTACACTCACACAGGATGAAAACTTCTATGGGCATTGAGCAGCAGTCATTAGGAAGCTGTGGTGTGCTTGTAGGAATAAAGTTCACATAAATGGTGAGAGAAAGCACACTGTTAATTTGCATTTTACTTTAAAACTCAAAGTGTATTCTAGAAACCCATGACCCTATTATCAAAGGCTAGAAGAAGATAATGAGATTCTAAATAAGGCTCTGAATAAATGAAGGTTTTCTCTCAATTATGAATGGATACATGCTTACTATTATAGAGGTGTTCTCATGTCACTTTTCTGAGGTCTTTGTCAAAACTTTCACTTTGTCAGATGAAGGTCGAGGGGACATTTTTATTTTCACAATTACAAGCTCACAGTGAAGAAAAAGTCCTTAATAAAAAATCCAATCCCTAAGCAAAGAGATTCCAGCAACTAAAGGAGACAACTTTAGAACATTTGACATTTTCACCCTCCTGGAAATATAGAACCATTACTCCATCCTTATTTTTCGAACAGATCTTAAATATATGGATGAAGTCAATACAGATATCCCAGGACACAAGAGATTAATGGGCAAAAGAATAAAAGATGCATCTGT
>VZRN01005169.1:2265344-2281382 GCA_013397935.1 Dasyornis broadbenti | reverse complement strand
AAAAAAAAAAAAAAAAATTGCCAGCTTTTTGTATTTAATCACAGATACAAATTAATCTAATTTTCTGAAAAATTCTTCTCCCTGGTTTTCCCTTTTTCTTTTATTCCCTAGATTTCACCGCTTGATTTTAAAACAAAAAATACCTGTTTCAGTAAATCCCACAGGGAAACAACATTTCAATGGTAGCAAACTTTCTGGTACGAGATTTAGGGGATATTCCAAAGGCCTTCCCCAAGGCCATTTATATGTGATATATCCATTATATCTGAGATATAATGATAAACAAAAGCAATAAGTTATTGTTAATTTAATTACAGTAATTAATACCCTAAGATACATTGTTGATAGGAAAGATGTTGCAAGTGATTCAAGCTATCAGTTTAGTTATGCTGAGCAATACAGAGTATCTGAAAAAATATCTCACAAAAAACCTATTACATCATCAATAACATTTCTGTCCAAATATCCATGTAACAAAAGCAAATTGGATATTAGGCAGGAATATAATTCTGTCCCTATAGTAAATAAAAGCATGAGACCTTTTCCCTTTTTTCTTGTGGCATAAATAATATTATTGGCCCTGCTTAATTATTTCTGGGATCTACATTGAGTTTTCCCTGGGGCACAGCAACTGAGACATGCTTGATTCTCTTTACGTGTCCTGTAACTTGTCAACAAGCTGATGCAATTAGGAATTTTCTTTCCTGGTGGTCCGTGTGTGTGCTCTGAGTGATTGGTTTTATTCAAAGATGGAACAGATTTAACATTCTTGCTGGTGATAAGTTCCACAAACTGCAGGCCAATTCAAATCAGAGTCCAGCCACAATTAGTTTGGTGTATTTAGGGTATATTCTCGTGTGGAATTCTTGTGTTATTTTGCAAACAGTTGCAAATGGAAATTGGCTGTTGGATTAAAATAGAAATTCATAAGATTCTTATGAAGTACCCCTGCTATGAATAAGGGTTATGCTGAAAAATCAAACTATTCCTATTATACACAGTAGACATCTTTCCACCTGAATGCTCTTATCTTTTTTTTTTTTTTTTTTGATCACATAAGACAAACAAGAAAGATTCTCTGGATTTGGAAACAAGACTAACCCCTTCAAATCCACCAATTTGAAGAGAGAAAGAACAAGTCATTCATTTTCTATCCATTTTTTATTTAAAACTGTAACATTTTTATCTCTAGTGAAATATGCAGTTTTGTTTCATTGGTAGTTACAAAGCCCTTTTGTGCTGTTATCTTATTCTTTATATTCATGTATCTTTCTTTTAGAAAGCTAACAAACGACAGATTTTTAAACTGACTCAAATCCTTTAGAACTCCTACACTTTCAAGACTTTTAGTCACTTAAAGCTGTAAGAATTGGGAACTGTGATAGATATTTTAAGTGTGCTCTTGCAACTTGAATTTCTGATTTTCAGTAAAAATCCTATTCTCAGATGAAAATGGCCTTGGCTGAATATAGTTTAGTGTAGCTGGAAATCTATCTCAGTAGTTTTGCAAAGTTTAGGTGAGACTGCTTAATCAAATTTTTAATTTTGAAACATGGAAAAAAATCAAAACCAAACCTAAATTTCAGTTATTCATGTTGGTTATTGAAATTCCCACTCAGATTTTTTTATGGTCATTATTAAACATGTATTTAATTTCTTAGTTCTACAGCTGAAGATCAACAACTTGTGAGTTCTTTTCTGTGGTATTTGAATCCTATCTGCCATACATTCAGTAGGAATTTTACTTTTGACAACATTAAGCTGTGAGGGAACAAATAATACAGCATTTCTGTTTGCAACAGTGCGTGATCACCATTACTCACTCAAAGACAACCCCCCAGGTTATGTGGTGTCTGAGGAAAATGTTTAGAAATCCCCAGAGTGTCATATTTTTATAATGGATATTCATGCAATTATTCATGTTCTGTCAGATGTATTCTCACTCACGATGTTTTTAACACTTGTAGTGAGTTCTGTCTGCAGTACCTGACAGGACTGACTGAGCCAAGACCTTGATTTTCCAGGAATGTTCCAAACTGAGAGGCAGTTGCCAACTCACCCAAATATGTTTGTCCAGCAGACAAGACAAGCACAGAGAGGTGAAGTGATTTGCCTGTGGGCACAGGGTGTGTGACTGCAGCGTGTGAGGCACGGAGCTGGGAAAGGAACGGTGATGCTCCTTTTGGAGGGCAGGGCCAATGTGTGCTCCATTCACATCAGCTGTGCTGATCAAAGGGAATAGAAGAGAGAAAAATCACCTCTTGAGAGTTGGTTGGCTTAATTATACAGTTTTGAGGACACCAATAAAGGGGTCCCCTCCAGATAATGAACACAGATGGAGGGGAAAAGATATAAAGGAAAAAGAGAAGTGTCCAGTGCAAAACACTGACCACATCAAATGCAGCGAGAATCTGAGACTCACTGAGGTTATAAAAGGCCTCTAAGATCAGCGAGTCCAACCATTAACCCAGAAGTAAAGTTCAGACAGAACTGACTCAGACATGCTTAACACATCCCAACAAATCTGGTATCCCCAAAACCAATAGAACAGCAAACCAATCTCATCTCACCCTAAGAAAAAATGCATCTGCATAGCAAATTATCAGTGGGACACTGATACAATATTCTGCAATATTAAATTCTAACAAATTAGATTTTTTAAAACCTACATGCGTAAGAAAGTCTTTTTTTTTAATTTTTCTGAACTGAGTTATTTACTGACTGTAGGACTTCTGTTTTTTTCATTTGGAAAATATCTTCTTTAAATATTTAGAAAAAAATTTCTATAAACAGCATGCAGTTTTAATTACAATTTATACGCTTGCATTTTAATTGCCTTTTAAACTAATTTAGCTTGTTCTTAAAGTTAATTAAACTCATTGGGGGGAAAATGTTCCTTAATTCAGTTGTGAAAATGGAGCAGATGCGGAGATGTATTTGTGATTGTGTCTATCAGTCTGAACTTATAAGAATCCTTTTAATCTTAAACTCTTTAATAGACCTTAAAACAAAGTGTTTCTCATATGATCAGGGTGCACTGTGCATTTTCTGCTTTCAACATTAAAATTATACGTGCACAGCACATTATTTTTTAATTAGTTTGTCCCTTCTAGAATTCATTAAAGCCAGATATGAGAGGATGCTTCACTGACTGTATTGTTAGAAATTTGGGTTTTGGGGACTATTCACTGTAAGTTTCCAAATGTTTAAGTAATTCGAATTCAAAATCAGGGCTTGGTTTGAACAATTGTGACTTTTGCAATGAGCTTCTGGCAGGCCAGGGAGCATTTTGGCAGCGAGAAGAGGGAATGCACATTCTCAAGAGAGGAAAATATGAGAAATACGTATCAGTTGAATTAGAGGTCACTGGGGCACTGCAGTGCAATCCTTGACATAGCTTTGAAGTGGCCAAACTGATGTTTACAGAAGTTCTGCTGTTGGAGAACTCATCACGGGCTGGCTGCAATTCCTATAGAGTCCAGAGCTCTGTTAGTCCATGCTGAACTTGATATTGAACTAATTTTAATTTACAGCTGGTTCAGGTGCCTTTACTCCAGGCATAATTACAGTTGTCCACCCTGAAAATTAAATTGTTTGTTTAGAAAATGACATGGGAAAAATTTAATTCCCAAATATCAGTTTCGGAAGGAAAGTTCCTTCCAACCAAATAACCCTACCAGGTTCCAGCTTTGATTCCTACCTGACTGTGGTAGTAGGATGTGCATAGTGGTAACTACAAAAAAATTAAACGCATAAGCCATTTTCCCTAAAGTGGCTTCTTCACATTCTTTTTCTGAAAGAATGTATCTGCTAATCAAACCAGACGATATCCTCACTCTCCAGACTGCCCATGGGAATGGTCCAGTCAAGATTTCTAGTTGCAGTGATATGATAGTACCTGATACCTATTAAACAAATGGGGTATTGCAGACAATTGATCTTGTGATTGACACAGAACATTAAAACTGTAAAATGAATCCAAGCCTTCAAAAGGACCATTAAAATTATCAGAAGTGACAACCTAGCAATGCTCATTAGCCCAGATCTTGAATGGTGTTTAAGCAACATAAGCAAACAAAGTAGGATTCATTGTGAAGGCTGAAGGAGAACAATAGTCAGAGTTTCAGTCACCTCAGAACACAGTGCAAGACACCTAGAAATTCAGAAGGAAAAAGAAAAAAAATACTTTAAAGAAAGAAAATCAACCCTTTCATCCTCACTGTATCCAGCATCTATGGGTCAGTGGTTCCGAGGTCACTGACATCCCCTTACAAGTTTTATAAAGAAAGCCTCAGTTAGCCTATGGTTCTGTTATTGCGGCAGAAACAAGCTCGCTGCTGGTTTGTTAACTTGTTTTGATTCTGCTCTACTCTTGTTTCATTGACGTACACCAGGCTGACATCCAGAGACACTCTTCTTGGGCAGTCATGTGTATCGGGCCCGGTACGCTCGCTGTCAGCTTGATAGAACCACTAAATGACTGTGCGCTGATCCAGAAGCAACCATTCCTCACACTGTGCAACTTGTTGGAGCTTTTATGCATACTATATAGTGTGTGACAGCTACTTTTGTGCATGTGTAGCTGCTCATTATATACACATTTAAATTCCTTTGCAGTAGCGCCTGCATGTATTTCACTTACAGATAAACTTTGTGTTTTTCTCCTTTTGTCACGAGTCTTTATTTTTCATGCTCTCTGGATTTGAAAGGATGGGGGTTTTTTAGAAGCTTTTTCTTTACTGACCATCCGTGTTTGTGAGGACTACCTCTTTAACTGGTGCAACATATAAACCTCATGGAATTAATGCGTTCTTTCACACCCAAAAAGCAAATTGAAGTCGCCTCAATGCTTCCATACAACTGAGCTTGTACTTTTTACATTACTGACCACAGAGATGTGTGCACGCCTGTTGGAGGAGCTGTACCTTTCCACAGGAAATGGGTTTTTTTACCTCATTGTTGGCTCATTAGTCGTTCTTCCCCAGTGCTGCAGCTCAAATCCATAGGGAGTACTTCGATGATGTGTAGCTCTCTGTGAGGCAGCTAAACACAAGTGGGAGATTGATATGGGAGCTATGGGATCCACGTAACATAAAAAGGATACAGGACCAAATATTTCCTTGCCTGATGAAAAAAACTGTCAGCTGTCATGGATCACCTCACTCACAATGTGCACATGAATAAGGAATCACAGTTCCAAATTCTGACCTGTTATAAAGCTTTCTCCAGGTGTTTAGCTGCATTGTGAATATTCCCCAATGGATTAGCACACTTGGTTTCCTGGTGGCCCCCAGAATGTAAACCAAAGGCTGTGTGTAGGGCTGTGAAAGTCGATAGCCCAGTGTCAGAACACGAATTTCCCCTGTGTTGTGTCTATTTAGCAACAGTGTTCTCCAAGAATTACTGATAAAACATTTTCATGTCTCTTCATCAAAAACGTGAGTGTTACTGAATTATCAGACATATTCTTCTAGGAATTTGGCGTCACATTTAAATATCTAGGATTGTTCCACAGTCAATTAATCTATTGATCTAATCTAATTTGGGGACTGTCCTGTGCAAGGCCAGGAGCTGGATTTTGCTGATCCTTGTTAGATCCCTTCCAACTCACAATATTCTATGATTCTAATTTAAACAACTTCTTGGGAAAATATTTTTTGTACCTCTAGAGGGTTTTTTTCATGTCCATTTACATCTCATAGTAAACTTAACCCAGAACTGTAGATGAAATACTCCCAGTTCACATATTAAACCAGTCTTCAAGATTTCTCTATCCTTTCTAAGACTTGTAGCTCCACCATCCCATCTAACATCAGCATAATAAAGTAATTTCCTCAGGTCTCTAAACAGTGTTAAGGGTCTGGAATATATTAATCCAAGGTGCCTTCATTTTGTTGCCATTGCAGACTTCTTTTGAATCTTCTGAGATTCCATGCTGCTGGCATCCACATTTACCCTTGGAAGAAAAGACTGTCTTAACCTTGCTAATACACAAGTCCCAGAGCACGAGCTGTCATGACGATGCAAGCAGTGAAATAACCACAAGGTCTCTGTAGAGTTTTAGATTATTCCCTGTTTGCACATAGGTTAACTGTGATATGAAAGAAGAGAGGAAAAAATTATGGTGTACTGATTTCCTAAAAAAGAGCTGGTGAGAGTCAGCACGTAATGTCACTCTTTATTAAAAGGCAAGTAATATAATTTCCTTCTGTCATCCTTTAGCGACTTCTGTGACATTTTCATTTTCCCTCCTTCTCAACTGCTGGTCACACAAGTTATGAGCCAAGTCAGCAGTTCATGAAGTGCAATGGTTAAACCATTGCAAAGGCCAAACTTAAAGGGAGGGTTTAATCTCTACTCACTTCAGACACTTGTATCCCTCTGAGTTATACATTTATTCTCATTTCTAATCAGTGAGGAGAAACTGCTGGTTTTCAGAAGTTAATTTTAATCCTAAGACATGTTTTGTAATAAGCCATATAAACATCTTCCAAAAACGTGGATTTGTGTGCAAATATTAAATGCAGTCTGGGCTTCCAGTTCAGCTGTAGGTATGAGGCATCTAAATTAGGGGAGATTAATTCACCTTAAATAACTTAGAAGCAAAACAGAAGCAGCACAAATCAAGTCTTGTAAATCATTCAGAGAATAAACACAAGGCTTTGCTACATATCATCTCTGTTTGAATGGAGATAACCTAATGTCATTTGAACAGAACATACCTGAACTAGCATTTTCAACAAGCTCATGTTGCATAATGTATCCCAAGTCACACAGGAAATGTCAATATGTTTTCTCTCTCCATTAACTTTAGAAGGCAATTAGAGGACTAGTTTACACTAGACAGATCACTTTTTGAAAGCTAGAAGTAAAAGAGATTAATTCTACCCTATGTGTTTGCTCTGTGGATTTATTATTTTCCCCAAATCAGGCTTGTGCTGTCAAGCAGTGTGTAGTCTGGCTAGATCTATACCTCTGACTGACACTTTTAAGAACATGTGGACAACAGAGTGTTCAAAAGGCCCAGGTTCCCCTGCATATGCAAGCGACTGGATCGTTAGAACAGCCCTAATTCTGCACATTGCCTTTGTCCTGACAGCTCAGCACAGAGCTGGGCCTCAAAGCCACTTCAGTATCGTCTGAGAGAGCAATCTGGAGCCACCAGCACACCAGCAGGGAATTGTGTTCACCAATATAATTTCTCATCTCTACATTTCCTTACACTGAGATGTGGACACTACATTTTCACTTTTGCAATGAAAATTATTGATTGATTCCGTGGTAGGATGGAAGCATTTTAATTTTAGAGATTTTTGAATCAGTAAAAAGTAAATATCCAAGCACAAAATATGTCTTCTGTCTTTAAGCTGTTCTGTTTATTCCATCTGCATTGCTGCCATTTGATGTGTGATAGCACAGCACCTTGAGCACTGAGTTGTACCTCAAATTCTGGGTTCAGTTTTGGGCCCTTCACGACAAGGAACACATTGAGGGGCTTGTCCAGAGAAGGGAAACTAAGCTGGGGATGTTCCTGAAACTGCTATTTATTTTGTCTCTTTTTTATAGGGATAAGAGGTAATCTTGGTTAGTAACAATTTTCCAGTAGATCGGTAATGCAGTCATATCCCCATATTACAAATCTAGTGGGTTTTATTAGTTTTAGAGAAAAAAAGCCACCCACCTGTATTTCAGCCACAATGCTTTTATTTAGGATGTCAATATTTGTCAGAACATGTAACAAAGCTCATATAGAGGATTTCCATATGGAATACTGCTAGGATATTTTCTGTTATGAAGGAGATTAGCCACAGTGTATCAGTTACAATCCCAAATTAACCCAATTAGCAGGAAAATTATCTTAGTCTAGTGAGCGAAAATGTGTAAGGGCAAGAGAATAAAAAAATTGGTTAATAATAAAGAGCGAAATAAACTCACTTCCACCTAACACAAACTTAGTTTTACTTTGGAACAGCCTGTTCATTTTAAGAAGTTGGTTCCAATGTTCCCATGCTGAATCAGACCACTTGTGATTTCTACTGAATCTAGACAAAAGCAATTTTTTACAGTTTATCATCACAATATTGATTCTGTCATATTTTCTCTGATACAAGATTGATGTGGATGTTGGAAACTGCTAAAGGGAATTCAAGATTATGTTATATTCCAGGGAGTGGTTTATAATATGTAGTGAAAATAACATTTTGTATTGTAGGGTTTTAAAAACTTACCTTGTCTTATAGAGAGGGAAGTGATCCATATATGTATGTATTTAGACAGAAACAGTTCCCTTGACTAATTTAAAGTGTAATAAATTAAATAACACGGCACAGACAATTAGGGGAAAAAATACCAAAAAGAAGTTGAATTAAATAAATTTTAAAAAAATGCCATTAAAATGATGAGCAGATGAAGATATTATAATAGTTCATATACTCTCTACAACTAAATGCAGATGATTATCAAAAATTCTATAGAAACCTTATTTCTGATCAACATGGTTTTCCAACTTTTAGCTATATAAAATTACTTAAAAGACTTAAATATTGTTTTCAAGCATTAATAATTTCCTTCATCATTGTCTGCAATAGTTGTGGCTATAAATGTCATCACTTTAACAAATTCTTACAGGGTGTGTTGCATACACAATTCTAATGCTGTCTATTGAATTACCACATTGCATAGGCATTGAATTAATACATAGATCATTAAGAGGCAACTACTTTCATATTTCTACTGTATAAAATTAGGACTATCCTTTATCATATTTAACTACCCACAGTTCATCAGAATTGTGTTAAAAGTGTTCTAAAAGGAAAGTTTCCAAAAGAAAACAAATGAAAATAGGCCAAAGCTAATACTGTAAAAAGCACAGGTAATAAACTCCTCACAAATCTAGATTTTTTGGTAAGATAACAGCTAGTACACCACTTAGTTGTATGAGAATGTTTCTTTCCATGGAAATACAAGTCAAATAAAATTCTTGATCTGGTGAAACTGGCAAAAAAAATTTCTGCCAATGTTTAGAAACTTTCTCAGTAACTCCACAGCTACAGATGCTGTCCATCAGTGAAACTGACTTTTCAGCCTATGGGTTTTGTCCTTCCCCAGACTCTTTTTGTTTGATTTGTTGCTAATGGTGTAGGTGATCCTTTTTTTACTTATAGATGTTCTTATCCTAAAAGCATATGTTGCAAATACGTTGTTCCATGTATATCCCATGTATTTTTCAGTGCTTAGCTAAGGCTCCAAGAGTGCAATCATATCTATGGCTGGTGAAGATAACTAATCCAGAAGGGGTGCATGAGTTGCCCACATTAACAACCTTAACTGATTACACTCCAAAATTGGGCATTTCAGTTCTGTTGAAAATCAGATGAGAAGAAGCCAGGCCCTAATGTGCTAAATACAGAAAGGAATCGATGTTCTGAGGAAGCAGTGGCATGAAGCTCAAGCATCTTCCATTCCCAATTCTCCTGCTAGCCAGCCTTAACTCCTCCTGATTTGGAAAATAATAAAATCTAGAATATCCTGGAAGGGACCCACAAGGATTAGTGAAATCCAACTCCTGGCCCTGCACAGGACAACCCCAAGAATCACACCCTGTTCCTGAGAGTGTTGTCCAAATACTTCTTGAACTCTGCCAGGCTCGGTGCTGGGATCACTTCCCTGGGGAGCTGTTCCAGTGGCCGACCACCCTCTGGGTGAAGAGTCGTCTCTTAATATCTAATCACACTCCCTTCTGACACAGCTTCATGCCATTACACAGTTCCATGCCTTTAATGCATTCACACAAATAACGATCTCTATCTCAAAACACTTTTAAATGTATATAATTATATAAAAACCCTAAAGCCATATGTGAGAAAGAAACATTATTAGCATATACGTTATTTTAAACTTCAAATGTGGTGGAATCTTAACTAGGAATTTCTTGGTTTTAAACAGAAATGCACGGTACGTTAAAGGCATTAAACCTTCTTTCAGAAAGTTTACCAGGATTATATCAATGCAATGAATGATGAACACAAAACATTGTGCAAAAGATCCCAGTCATCATCTGGCTCCAAGATCAAACCTCTCTCGCTAAAAAAGTAATGAATGAGAACAGTTTCTTGTCCACACACTCTCTCAGAAGACCGAGTACATGCGGTGCCTTTAAACTGTACAATGCTGGTAGAGTGACAGATCTTGAAAGCCCATCTGCCCCAGTATTTCAGCTCCTGACACTTTTGTTTTGTGGGAGTCTATTCATAAATTTTTATTTGCTGACGCTTTTCATCATAAATGTTTAAAAGTAAAAGTGCATAATCATTTTCCCTGAAAAAAAAAATAGCCCGATCGAAATCTAACTGAAGTCAATGGGAGCTTTTCTTCCTTTGACATCAATAGGCTTTGGATCAGATCCACACAATGCAATTTAGTGCAGCAGTTAAACGTGCTAAAGTTCCATGCACTACAGAGAGGCTTTAGACACACTCTCAACAAACGCCCTCAATATCCAGCTGTCGTGGGAAGAGAGCATTTGTTTGGTGGTTTTGGGAAGGAAGGATGAAGGCGAGAAGTAGAGGATAATTGAAGCTGATACAGTATGGTAAAAACTTTTAATTAAACACTAGCAAGTTTCTTATAGTGTTCACAAAAGCTCAGAAGGTCACAGATATAAGTGGGCCAGCAGGAACATTTCTAAACTGCAGAAACTTCTAATTTTTGCATAAGACCTGCTTCTCTTACAAAAACACACATCGGAGTGTTCTGGAACTGATATTTTGTTCTGTGCCCATATAACATGCCCGGAGATCTGAGGGTGCAGAATACAAACTGTCAGCCTCAGTAAATCTGTGGAACTGGGCCTGACAGAGTAAATGTGTATTAGAACACTAGAATTTGGATGCTGTTATGTACAATACAACCCTTCAAGTCTGAGAAGACATATAAGACTGAAAATACATAAAATTCCATTCAGTGCATTGAAAAGCATCTAATTAGATGGTAAAGGTGTAAAACTTAAAATTTGTTTTGTGGTGATCTGAGCTGTCACAATTTTTTTTGCAGTCAGCACTTGCCTGGTAATGTAAGTTCTAGAAAAATCAGGAAATATGCATGAATAATGATTACATACTAGATGTCAGTGCCAAAACTGTAGATCTCCAAGACTCAAAGATGCAACATCAGAGTGGGAACTGGGTATACTCAGTCCCTGGACAATTTGAATGTCCATTCTGACTGTCCAACTCGTCAGAAGTACTGCTTAGATGGGCTTCTGAGTGGAAAACACTGATGCTAAATCGTGTGTTTCTACTACATCACTTCTGCTGAAGAGAACTTTCTGCCTTCCCTGGAACACGTGCATCATGCAGATCCACATTTTCATCTTTATCTTCACTTATTTACTACAGGAATTTAAGTTCTTTTTTCCTTGAATCTCGCTTTTTTCACTGCTTGGGTTTACAGTGTTGAGGGATCTCATTTATACAAAAGGTTATGTGTGAAGGGAAATTGCTGCTGTGTAGACACAACTGCACCAGACAGTTATGTAGAAAAGTAAAATGTTGAAATAGACACCAAAGAGCAGTTGTTCTGAACTGTCTAATAAACTGGTGTTTATTAAAGTTAAAACTCAAGAAATTTAATTCCGTTTCTTTCCCTTAGTATTTTAATTAAAGAAATCTCAATCTGTCCCTGGAAATCCCAAACAGGAAAAAAAAAATCAACCTTTTCTACCGAAAAATTTAAAATAAACTGGGAAAAAAACCACTAACCTTTTATGAAGTCTTTAAAAAGGGAAAGATTAAAAAATGTGTGATCAATAACAAACAGGATCTTCTGCGAGTCTTGCATCTCTTCTGCCTTTAACACAAAGACACATTAATGAGTACACAGGCATTAACAAAAATATTATGGACTGTATTTTCTTTTCACTTAGGCCATGGAAAATTAAAGCAGAGTATCTGATTCCAAGTTAGTTCCTTCTAAACTTAAAACGGAAATTTAAAAATTGGTTCTGTCACCCGTACAGCCCCTCCTTTCTGTTGATATTTTTTTGACATTTTTTTTTCCTCCAAAATCATCACATCTTACATTGAATGCAAGGAGACAATCCAGACATAGTAAGAAAAGGATTATTCCTGAAGATGCCTATGGCAAAAGACCTTTTTGCCCTGTTGTGGTTTAACCCCAGCCGACAGTTCAGCCCCACAAAACTGCTCACTCAAGTCCCCCAACACTGAGATGGGGGAGAGACTTGCAAGGGTAAAAGTGAGAAAACCCATGGTTTGAGGTATAGACAATTTAGAAGGTAAAGCAAAAGCAAAAGCCATGCACAAACAAAGCAAAACAAATTCATTCCCCATTTCCCATGGCAGTCGGGTGTTCAGCAATCCCCAGGAAAGCAGGGCTGCCTCAAATGTACAGTGACTTGCGAAGGCAAATGCCCCCTGCCCCTCTTCCTCCCCACCCTTTTCATTCTTTCCCCCCAAGGTTTATGCACTGCCCATGACCCCGTATGGTCTGGGATATCCCTGGGATCAGCTGGGGTCAGCTGTTCCAGCTGTGCCCGCTCCCAGCTCCTAATGTACCCCAACATCCTCCCTGACAGAATGCGGTGAGAAGCAGGAAAGGCCTTGGCTCTGGGTAAGCCTTGCCTAGTAATAATGAAAACATCACTGTAGCATCAACACAATTTCCAGCACGGATCCAAAACTCAGCCCCTTACTGGCTGCTGTGAAGAAAATTAACTCTATCAGCAAAAACCAGCACAGCCCCTACCTACCTCTAGATCTAATGAATCACTGGGAACGTCACTTTCCCTCCCAGTGTCCTCAGTCTCGAATGGTGCAAATACAGAGTGGGATCTTTGGGATTTTTCACCAGCTTTATCACAGGGTTTAGAAACGCTGTGCTTTCTCCCAGGACATTCTGAACAGAATGTGTATTATCTATGCAGACTGAAATGAAGAAATATTTCCTTCAGAACTTGATGAAGGCAGTTGATGGGGAGAAAAATGCAAGAATGAACCATTTATACAGAGGGCTATGCAGGACCCTGACATAGTCTTCTTCAAAAGTAATAAATATTCATTAACCATTAGTGAAATGCCGACACAATCTAGTAGGCTTTTTTTTTCCTTCTTGCAAAGCTACAGTAAAAGGACTCAGAATGTAATTTAGCTTATTAATATTCTTTATTTGTATTACAGTAGTAATCAAGGCCCAGTAATCACCCCACTCTCACTGTGCTCTGACAAATGACCTTTATTTGGCTGCCACTGCAAAATATATCTGTACCTGAGAGCAGCAGATGACCTAGCACAGCTTCAGAACAAGAGCATGTGGGAGCTGCTGCAAACTCATCCTTTCTGTGGAAGCAGAGCTCAGCACTGATGATCAGAATAGAAGACACCAATTTTGTGTTGTAGAAACTATTTTAAGTCCCCTGCCACCTCTTTTTTTCTCCTTCTGCTCTGCACTGTGATAAGAACCACATTTTTGCAGAAGATTATCCCTAAATACAAGTCTGTCTATCCCGAAAGCAGAAGAGGTCAGATTCATGGATATTCACTTTGCCTGAAGAGTTTTTCACCTCAAGTTACTGCAAATTATGCCAAGCAGTGACTTAACCTCTGTTCCCCAGAGCTTAGACCACTGCCTGAAACTCTCAGTTACTGTGTTTTTCCTTTCTTCATTTCTGCTTACTCTTTTCTCATGTCTTCTCTCCCACATCCCACGGAATAACAAAAAATTCTATGGAGATTAATTAAGTGATTTCTGTGCTTTTTCTAATTGTTGTTACTGCTGAGAAACTGAGCAGAGGTCTGAGGAAGTACATGGGCTGGTGGCTGAGGCAGAAAACAAGGTTTCAAGGGACTCAATTGAGTTTCTGGCTAACTGGAAATCCCCTAAGTGTCACTGCTCATTAATTGCTCTCTGTCCTTTTCTGCTCTCTGTAAAATGAAAACAGGGGAATGTCTTTCCTCCCAAAAGTTTCTTTATTGATTTATGATGAGATTTGTTATTTTTTCAGTTGTGGACATTGTTTATCGTCTCTCCTGGAATTAGATAGGCAAGTTAAAGTCCCCAGTAAAGGAAACAAAGTAGCCGTGGAAGATCATAATCTTAATCATGTGAATGTGCTTATTTAACCAGAAGAGGCTTTGGGAATCGACTATAACAAAATTTGTATTAGATTATCCATGATTCTTAGCATTGAATGATTCTGATCTTGCTGATGTGTAACCAAAAATTGGATTAAGGCTAATGCCAAGGATGTAGAAAGGTTCCATACAAGTGGAACAGGAAAAGACTGATTACAGAAAATAAATAAACAAACAAAAAAAAAGGGTGTTCAGCTCCCCTAATATGGAGGTTTGATGCCATTTAAAATGCCCTAAGGTGATTCATTTAATCGCCAGCTGTCACCTCCTAAATACACTGTACAGTTCACCTCACCTAAAACTAGACACACAAAGGCAGGTCAGCAGAATATTTAATTTTCTAGGCTGTCATACTGGCTTGATCTACTCCAAAAGTGATGCAAGCAGACTCACTTTAGCAACATTTAGAGAGCAACATGTAGATACCTGCACTTACGTTTCTTAGCCTGGAGATGAATTTCACCCCAAATCTTGGAATAGACATATTTTAAATATGAAGGGCTTAAAAGTGATTCCTGACAGAGAGAGGAGCATACCAGCAAGTTTGGTTCTGCTCCAACATGTCCTGTCCCTCTCAGCGACCCGAACCAAACTCTGAGTTTATAACGGCATCTGAAGCCGGAACAGTTTCCAGTAGCTCTAGGCTTGCATGTCATGCTGCTCTGCTAATTGCTCAAGCAGCTGTACTTTTATATCTTCCACACTTTCTGAAAAGGTAATCTAATTGAACTCGGGTTTTTACAGAAAGAAACTAAGGAAACAATAAACTTCATTTTCAGAGAGGGGTAGACAGGTGCAGGAACAATAGGCAACAGCAAACACATAAACAAAACTTCCTTCCACCATATTGGAATATAAAGAGAAACAAAAATCCCACTGATCCTGGCGTAGGAAGCAAGGTTGTGATTAACCATTGAATTATTCATTGTTACTCTTGTTGTGTCAGACATTATGTGAAGGTTAAATAAAAGTAGAAGAAATAAAAAACAAAATAGAGTCAATATAGAATATTTAATGGAGGAAAGATTAAAAATTTCTTTGGTAAGTAGTAGTTACTGTTCATGGAATGAGTCCTCAAATTTCAGGGCATAGGATGGACTTTGAGTAATGAGATTGTGGAAGCTGGGAACGAACTCAGAGAGAAGCTCTGACACAGGCTCCTGCACCATCTCATAGCTGACATTAATCAACAACACATTCAAGATTTGCCACAAAGCCCATTGCTGTGAACACTGATTGAACACAGTTTACAGCTAAAATTAAATATATTTTCAAACCACTTTTTTTCTCTAGCACCCTGAGCCGTTTAAACAAACGAATATGTCTGATGGAAATATGGAGAAAAATTCAGTGTACAGCCTAAAAGAATCTCCCTGGTTTGGGATGTTTATTGTAGTCATCTACTGGGCTTGATGTACGGCTGAATTTTTCAAGTATTTAAGCTGCATAACACCACTGATTTAAGAAGCTTTACAGCAGTGTGTTTCTCGTGAAAAATGGCAAATCAATTTGCCTACAGTTGAATATTCTTCTCAACCCATTAAACTGAGTCTATCTTCTGTTATTACTCTCTGTTGGTAGCATTTTAGACAGCCAGTAACAATGCAAAAGTATTTCTTACCAAAAATTAAAACAAAAAAAAAAAAAAAAAAAAAATCTAAAGATGGGTCAGGTAGATTCTGTAACTTAACCCCTAAAACTGACCTTTTTAGTGCTGTCTTCCACGTCATCCATACATCGTGCCTGAATCTTAAATAGATTCTTTTATACTTAATATAATACTTAACATCTCTGTTTGGTTTTGGAAGTAGGGGTCATTTTCAGGTGGGACAGGTGGTTTTGTAGCTTTGGGGATTTTTTTTTTTTTTTTTTTTATTTTTTTTTTTTT
>VZRN01005169.1:2213942-2265324 GCA_013397935.1 Dasyornis broadbenti | reverse complement strand
TTTTTTACATTTTATTATTTTGCCTCATTACAAGTTGTAAGAGACAGAGATGGACATGAGCTCAACAGTCAGAATCTGCTCAGATTGCACTTGGACACTAAAGTACCTGTTCCTGCAAATTGGCTACATGAAGGGCTCAATTTCCATTTTAACCAAGAACATGGAGTATTTATTTGTGGAAATACCCTTTGGCTTATCAGAAAGAAGGTTAACAAGTGGCTTGATCTGAGAGTACCTAAAGAGCGGCTGGAAGAGAGCTCTTTAATCAAGTGGCCAGACATGAGCCAAGATCCAACAGCTAGAAATTGAAGATAAAATTAAATAGGAAATAAATACTGATTTTTATTCTGGAGGGTAATTAGCCGTTATTTGCTGTTGGTTATTACATTACAGGAAGAAGTGTTTGATGCAGGAACACAAGACTGCTGAAGGAAAGGGCCTTTGGAGAGAATCTTGTCCAACATCACTGCTCAAACAAGAGTCTTCTGCAGCAGCTTGTTCAGGGCTGGATCCAGGTGGGAGTGGGACTTGAACATCCCCAAGGATGGGGACTTGTAACATATTTGAACACCCAAACAAAAAACCTGATTTTCAGAAATTTACATTGAATTTTCTGTATCTGAATTTGTGGTCTCTGCCTGTTGTCACTGAGCACCACTGAGAAAGGTCGAGCTCTATCTTCCCTACTCCCACATCAGGTGTTTCTACACATTGGTAAGACCCCTCTAAACCTTCTTTTTCCAGCTGAAGCCCTCTCACGCTCTCTTCATTTCCATGACTTCAGATTTTCCCATCAAGAATGAAGGTCTCTCCACCAGTCTCTCCCTAGCACTAGGATGTGCTCTAGTTCAACCAAAAATATCAATCTTAAATGCCTGGGTTATAAAGGGATTTTTGTTATGTAGGAGGTAAGATAACTAGAATAACCCATTTTGCCATAAAAATCTTCAGACGAACACTTCTGCCTTTCTAAAAGAACAACCTTCATTGAAGGTACAGATGAGTTTTCTTTCTGCCTCAGAGAACTGTAAGTTTCACTCATAGGAATACAATTATAAAACTTGAATGGGTTTAAAACTTTCTGGGTTAAAAAACACTCGCACAATTATTTTTTTCAACCAATTATTAAGTGACCTGTTGGGTTGTGGTGTACACTCAGTGTTCTCCTGTACAATCACTTGAGAATGTTATAGGCACTTCTTTCTTTCCTGGAAAAAATGGCATTTTGGATTTCGTGGATCAGCAAAATGGCAGGAAATCCTCAACAATTATTGCCTTTACTTCCCTGTAGCAATGTGGTTGCAGCAGGGTTGAACAGCTTGAGATGCTTTACCAAATTATTTTCAAAATGTGAATATTTTTTGACATGAATTATTTTTTGCTTGAATAGACAATCACCTTAGGATCTATCACTTTTCTTGGCACGTGGTTAAAGCTGTTACATTTCTGATCTTCTGGGGGAATTTTTGTTAGGTTTTTTTTTTAAGCCTTTCATTGGAAATCAATTTCTAGATTTAGTTCATCACTATGTTTTTGCTGCATCTGTTACCTACCCCTCACACATGGTATTCCTCTGAAAATGGCCTGGGATTAATACAGGAATTGGATCACAGAGCTGCTTGCATGAATGTCCTTCAGACAGATAAAAACTGGCACATTCAGTGGGACAAATTCTTCAGGTGGTGTTTAACTGGCAGCTCTCTGGATGTGGGAAGGTGGACACCATCCTGAGGAAGGACGTGCAGGGATGAAGTGTGGCTCTTCCTCACCCAGGTAATTCACCAACTTTGGCCTTCTCAGTTTTTTTCCCAGGGATGGTGAAACCGGTTGTGGGGTCTGGGTGCTCCAGGACTGTCCTAAATGGGGTCACAACCCAGATACAAGGGTTCGAGGAGCAGTAGGATGTGCTGGTTCCCACAGTCTTATGGTGTTCAGGCATTCCCTGTCCCTGGAGGTTCCCTGGCTGCCTCCAGGCTCACACTGGTTGGCAGCAGGCATTATTTCTCCCCGTAGCTTTGAGTTGTCTCGGTGTAAAGGGGTCTGGAGGCCCTTTGTCTTTGCACTGTTAGAAATTAATGCATTGGGAAATGAATTGCACCTCCCGCCAGCTAAATAAAAACACAGACTGATCTGAGAAAGTAATTCATTGATCCTTCTTCTGTTAAGGTAGATTTCAGGGTGCAAAATACTAACTCAGCTAAATCAATATCCCTTTCACTACCAAGCTGACTTTAAGATTGTGGGGATATTGTGAAGAGTGGAGTTTAATTTCAAGACATGTCCCTCAGACACCACCTTAGTTAAAGCTACAGGACAGGTTTTGGGCAAACTGGGAGGGGGATTCTAACAGTGGTGTGTGGATCTTCCACAACAAATTCATTGGGATCTCAATGACATGGGAAGGCAGAGCAAGGTATATTGGTGAAAGTTAAAATTCCTTCTAAGTACAAAGCAATTTTAAATCCCTTATTAAAGAGTATACTTGCAAATTTTGGTTTAATAATTTTTCCTTATTTGACTCCTCGACTGCTGTATATCAGCATAGCTTTACTGAATTTAGCAGTGTCTTGTTGGAAATCTGGCCCTCTTTTTGACAGCAAGGAAATGGTTCTAAACATATCTATGCATAAAATGTCAGCTAGATATTAATTTATGCAAAATTTGCAGCTTTAAAATATGATTTTATAGGAACATTTAAAAAATCCTTTTAAAATAATTTTTAAAGTATTATTTTAGCTATAGTAAGGGACTGTTGGGTATCAGCTGTGATTCGTATCTCTCAGTGATGAGCAAGACTGTAAAATGTGAAGTAACACTGCAGTATTCAGCTGGAAAGGAGTCCAACTAGAAGTGAGCGGATTCAAGAAGTAAGTTGTCGCAGTGGTTTTTTCCCCAGCAAATTATCCTACTATGCCTGAAAGAATTAAGAAGAGCAATCTAATCACCCTTTCTATGTTATTCTTTCCTACTTCATGATTTGAAAATTCTCTGCTTTTTCTGTTTTGTTTTTTTTCCCCCCCTTTCCTTCCCTGCAAGGAAAATTTAATGAGGCATATTTGCTTGTTTCCATGGTATTTCAAAGAAAGATTACTAGCTGAAAGCAAAGAAATACATAGAATAAAGCAGGGGACGAATGTCTTGTCTTTAGTAACACATATAAACCTTACTTTCAGAATTAATTACATAGAAATACTTTTTCTGTACTTGTAATAAGTGAAGACATATCACTCACTTTTTTTACTTTGCTGTAAGGTCTGATGTTACACGGAAAAAATTATTTTCTAGCCAGTATCTCTCTGTTCTTTGATCAGATAGATATACACATGTATGTTTTAAAGAGCTTTTAAATACAGCCTTTGTTGTTTGAAATATTTCATAACTAAGTGACAAACACTATTCTGTTTGAACTATTCACACAGCACAGGGCTATTTTGTGCAGATTTCATTTATTTGTTGATGATCCCCAAAATTAAGTCTGTGAATGACACCTGGCCAAGAAGGACAAGAGTGTCCTTGTGCACCACCCAAGCAGACCCAAGTCCACAATTCCCTGTGTGCCCACTAAATTCCCTGTGTCTGGTATGACAATGTTTGCACCAATGCAGACAGGAAAATGCAGTTATCATCCAATCCAGTTTTATTAAAATCTCTCGTTCATGGTCAGGAAAAATTATCCTTCATTACTCTTCTGCTGTTAATTGTTTGTTTAATTTTTAAAGGGCTCAAAGTTTCAAAGGATGGATAGGATCTCACCCTGATGCCCTTGAAGTCAGTGCAAAAATACCTATTAATTTCAGAGGTCCAAATTCAAAGACAGGTAAAACACTGAAATTAAATAGAGGTGACACCAACAGAACTTGAATCAAGGATTACATTTACTGCAACACCTAATGAAAAATATAGACGGATGATGCATGAATAAAACAGAGGTTCTCCAAGAACCTATGACCTGTATATCCATGAGCAAACCAATAAAGATTGGATCTGACACTTAAAATGACATACCTGGGGTAGGAGCTCCAGCTTCCTCTCTGGTCAACAGAAAATGATCAGCAACAGCAGAGGACAATTTAATGCACCTGAGACAAGAACCTGCCTCATGACCAGAAGTTTAATTTAAGTGCCTAAAGCTAGATGGGATGAACCAGGAAGAGCAAATACACTAAATAAATAGTAGTAGCATTAGGGACAAAACTGCTGAGGGCTTTGCAAATCCTCGAAATCTAATGTGCCTTATTTCTTACCTTCAAATCGAGCTGGAGTTACTACAGTGTCTCCAGAGATTTGTTAATAATACGTGCTTTGTTAGCACAAAGCAAAGACAACCTATCTCTTCAAAGAAGGTAGTTTGTTTTTGTTTTTTTTTCAATTTCATTGCAATGTTAGGAATAGTATTTTCCAAAGCTCTTGTCTATTGTTTGAGGTTTTGTTAAACCTCTTCAAACTCTCTTTGAGCTACACGAATCACCCTTGAGGGTCCTTCCTTTGTTTGGGTTTCAGTGAGGGTTCCGGCTGTCTTTGTGTAGATCCCAGCTTCAACCATCAATTATCCAATTACAGTAAAAAATGTTAATTCCACTCAGCCACCGCTGATCAACTAGATCTAATCCTTAACAATTTTAACAGAGTCAATGTGAATCAGACAAGAACACTTGTGTGAAAATTCAGTTTGAGGGTATGCTTATGTTAATAAAAAGCCATAGGTCATAATATTGCCAGCCAAAGTATCTGATTTTACAGACTATTGTTATTTCAATATTATCAAATGAAAAAATAAGGGCCATCTGCTCAGCATTTTAATGAAAACATACACATATTTCTTCTTACCTGTGTTTTAAAAATTCACTTCATCTGCCATTTACCCCTTTCCACAATCTCATAAAAATAATATTTTTTTCCCCAATTCCAATTTTACCTAACAGACAAGCAGGAATTATTACCTTCATTTTATAGGTGGGAGATTATTAACCAGAAAAATGAAATCACTGAGGTTTTCCAGTAGAGAAAACTGTTCTCTCCTAAATTCCTCTGTACTGCTTCACAGCTCAGGTTTAAATCAACTTCCGTAATCAATCCAATTAATCTAGAATTTAGAACTTGGACATAAACATTGTGAAGTAAAAGACAAAGACGATAATATGTCATTCTTGCCTTCTCCACATTTTCTGGGTAACATTTCCTTATTTTTTTAGGAAAAAAATCTCTGTTCAGCTAAAGTGTTAAAATATTATCCTATATATACTTCCAGCAAGCAACTTCTCGGCATGGGTTAGGCTCTACTTGGAAAACTATTGTCATCCAGGAGACAACCTGTAGTTTTAAATGACTAGGCTGTCAGTTCTTTAGCTCTCTGCACTTGCTTTTTCTGCTTTAGTGAATAGTAACAATTACACGACAAACAGCATGTTATTTCCAACTGTGGGTTTTTGACAGAAATCTTTGTGATACAAATATTGCAAACTTCTATTCATTTGCACAATTAAATTTTGTGCAGATTTTTAAAAGCCTTAAGAAGATTTTAATAAAGCCTGCAGTCTCTGGAATTTGGAAGAAAACAGGGGAATCTTCAAAAGGATTTTTATTAAAGTGGAATGCCTTAAGCAGTGCAGATTTGGGATTTTTTTTTTTTTTTTTTTTTTAAACTAGTTTTGCTAGATTGGTGTTGAGATTCGCAAACAGTGTATTTCATATCCTGGAAAGGGTGTTGTCAACAATAAGGACTAAATATTAAGCAATTCTGCCCCAGAAAACATTTATAAATCACATTTTTTCTGAATTTAACAACGAACATGGAACAGCCTATCTAGTAAATAAACATGGAAATATTATAATTGAGTAAAGCTTGAATGTCATTTATGAAGGCTGCTAGAAGCCACAGACCCTACTCTGATTTGGCAGGAAGCACTCTTAAAATTCACCATAAGCTTTTAATCTTTGAAGGACAAGCAGGGATTTAAATCATTCATCAGTGTCAGATTTGAAAGATGTGTACTTGGATTCCTTTCCTCCCTGTTCTGCCTTCTCTCCCAACTGGAACATGAGATGTACTTCAGGTGTCACTTTCTCCCAGCCCCCCGACTGAGCAGCAGTCGCTCTGTGAGAGCCCCCATCATCCCAGGGTGCCATTCCCGGGATGACGATCCCTCCCCGGCGTTCGGTGACATCCTAATTACCCTCTGCGAGTGCTGATGGTGTAAACAGCTGAGGAACGAGGCTGTGCTGAGGATTTCTGGTGAGGTTTTGAGTTTTGACAGAGGAGAAATTGGGATCTTGGCGTGGGGTTGTACCCCTAACCCATAAAGAAGTCCAAGCCCCAGACAAGTTTTGTAGTCCTGCTCAGTTTTTATTGTATCTGCCCAAATTTCTCTCACTGTGCATTCACCCTACATTAGAATTCATCCTTTAATTTTTTTTTTTCTTTTAATATATTTTCTTTTATTTCCAAAGTAATTTTGAACAGCTCTAGTCTTCACACTCATGACAAAGTCTGCAGCTGTGGTCTTTATGAACCGAAGTCTTTCATTTTCCAATACAATTAACGACTGTAACAACAAGCAAAATGAATTTTTCATCAGGGTTAGACTCCTTATGAATATTTTTTCTGCATTTATAGATACATTTTAACCAATGAAGAGAACTCACTGTACTTGTTGAAGCTGTTTGATTTCCACTAAAAAATTTTAACTTAATCCTGGTCTTTTCCATATATACTCTTACATTAACAGATGCCTGATATATTTTAAAGTACCTGCACACTAATTAACACTCTTATTTGAAATAAAACATTTGCTATCCCGACCACCTTTAGTGATGGTTTCCTAGCAACCAAACCACCTCAAATATTGACCCTTATAAGATGTCCTTTATCACTCAAGAGGTTAATTTTTTGTATACTTTCTAAGACAAAATTAATTCCTTTACATATATATTACTCAGTTTCTGTAAAATGTCTTTATTAATTTTCTCAGTCTTTTTAACAGTAAAAAGATAGGTTGAGAAAAGTATCCTAAAATTCAACATAAGCTCAATTACAAATATAAAAAGAAGCTGTTACACTCTGAAAACTAAGTCAACAATTTCAGTTACTATTATTATTTTTTATTCCAGTTTCCATTAAAAAATAATTCTATGATGGTATCTCAATAAAAATTCAATACTTTAGTCTAAAAAAATCACTTTAAATAGGAATTAATATTTCCACCACAAAAGTTAGTTTATTCTGGGTTGGAACTGAAAAATTCAAAACCTTTGGCTTTCTCTACAAAAATTCATCAGCATCTCAAGTGTCATTGTGCTTAAAGCTGAAGCAGCAATATTTTGACTGCCTGGAATTTTAAGATTATGGATGTTATTTTTTCCCATTTATTTCTGTTTTGTCAATTGTTTCCTTACTGGAAATCATTGGTAAAAAAGTCAAAGAATTTTAAAGAACTCTTTTTTCAGAATTTTTTTTTTTACCCCACAGAGGAAACAACAGAAAAAGAAGGGAAAAGACAGAGAAAGGAAAAGGGAAAAAACAAAGAAGAACAGCAGTAAGAAAAATACTAAAGTCCTAAATTATATTCAGAAAATTGGAATTATTTCTAGGGTTTTTTAATAATTTGTGGATACAACCAGGCTGTTATTTCCAATGTTTTCATTGTAATTAAAAAATTGACTACCTTTAAACTTGGCTAAAATACTCAGGCCCCTGGCAGGGACACAGGTGTTCAACTGATGTTATTTTACCTGTGTGGGGCCAGGAGTCTGCACAGGCACAAGTAAACCAGATTTTTGAGACACCCTTGCATTGCAACCCCCAACAGGATTTGGGTTTTTTTACCTCACCAGTTCTCCAGGGGTAACTTATTAACACACATGAACAGAACTGTGAAACTTTTCTCAAGCCATGTCACAAGGTTTCATTCAAAATGTCATTCAAACTGCCATCAGTATAAAGGGGAAAGGGGTAATTTCAGTGGAAACTAGAAACTGTAGCAGGTACTGCAGTAAACAAATTTTGTCCATTTAATTTCTCTGTCAGTTTAAAACATCAACCAGCTCTAGTCTGATGTTAGCAGAATGGCTTTCCCAAAAAGTAAAATTCTTTCTCCTTTCCATCGTTGCAAATATTTTCTGTTATTTGTATGGGTTCAGATATTTCGTCCATTATTATTCACAATTTTTTCTTTGAAATTGCTACTGGAAGGTTGGTCTGCTTACAGTGGTTGACCCCCCCTTTAAATAATGCTTTTTTTCTATTGCTAATGACTGTGCCCCTACTTAAGGAATGACAGCAACTCAGTAAAAATCATCTCCCAAAGAGCTCCCACTTCAAACCAGCAGAAAAAAAGGGGTACTTAGCTCTGATTAAAGATCTCTCTGCTTTCATAAGAGTAAAATGAGCTCCTGTTTTGATAACTCAAGCTTTTTGATAACTTCACAGAAAGTGCGGGGCACAATGTCCATCTCCCACCAGGGAGGCTGAAGTGTAAAGCCCATGGTTTGGTTGTGCAACAGAACCAAGAATGATCCAAGGATATCATGGGGCTGGGTGGGAGTGATTCCTTTTTGATCCACATCTCAGGACCACCTTTCTGGTCCTGTCCAGAAAATTGCCTCACTGAGAAAATGAAACCTGAAACGTGCTTGTGCCTGCAGAGCTCCCAAGGGTTCTGACTGCCAAGGGTTGGGGCAGGTACCAGGAAGGAGAATCTGGAACGACTTAGGTTTGAAAAGACCCTTTTAAGGTCGTTTATTCAAACCATAAACTCAGCACTGCCAAGGCCACCACGGACCATGTTCTAAAGTGCCACTTATATGTATTTTATGTTTCATTTCCTGTCCTCCATTCTCTCAGTTTCACTCCCAGTCTGTTAATTCTTCCCCCTTTCATATGAAAAAACCTTCTCTGGGTTTATGCTGCAGATCTCTTCAGACTGGTTCCAGTCCTGTTCACTGGACCACTGGCTCTGGTCTCAGACATAAAAATTCCATCTAGAGAGTTCCACTCAATCGGGAGAATTCGGTACCTTACTTTGTCTCTGTGTTTCTGGGTGTTTTTCTGAACCTGTTGGTACTGTGCCTATCTGTGATTCTTCTGCACTTATATCTCTAGCAAAAGGACACAGAAAGCACCAGACATTTCAAATTTTAATTAATGGAAATAAGCTTCAGATGCATAATGGGGGTTGCTGGGTAAAATTAAATAAATAGACCTTATTTGAAGACAGAGCAGAGATCAAGTGATCAAGAAACCAGATTAGACTAGAAAAATATCCATCAATTATCAGTTACTAAAATTAGCCTAGTAAATGTCAATATGAAGCTTTTTTTTCAAGATTTAGTGCTGGTGCAACAAACTTGTAAGATTAATCATCTTTGAACACTTTGTTGTTATTTTTGGATAAATTTCCAGTCCATTGTTTTATACATTAACAAGAGTTTAATTCCAGGAAATTGTTCAGTAAAAGTGTTGTTCATTACTTTGCT
Organism: Dasyornis broadbenti; assembly: GCA_013397935.1. Classification (NCBI taxonomy): domain Eukaryota; kingdom Metazoa; phylum Chordata; class Aves; order Passeriformes; family Dasyornithidae; genus Dasyornis; species Dasyornis broadbenti. Next base: position 2,255,853 of record VZRN01005169.1, on the reverse strand, counting down.
TTTCTTTTTCAGGCTGCTGTTGGTTTCACAATCAATGAGAAATATGAGTTTAAAAAGCTGAAAACCTTCATCAAATAATTGTGGCTAAGGAGACACCAGAACTCTGCAGAGTACCTCCAAGTGCATCCATTCATTGGCTCACACTCTTGACTCTTACTGTAGAGATCTATATTTATGCATGTTCTCCATTTTCTTACTTGGAAATCTATAAATTATATCCATATCTGTCAGTCTAACAAATGTTTTAGCCAATACACCAAAGGGAAATTTGACCAGTAGGATTTTAATGGTGAGTAGATATTGAAATGCACAGCAAGGAATACATTAACCATTTCTTTTTAATATTGACAACTGTTTTAAGCAACATACAGAGTTACAACTGAAAGGAAAGAATTGATATCTTCTTTTGTAATCACAGACTATTCACAGTGAAATACAAAATTAGGAAACTGAAGACACCAGTGGTTACCTCAGCAACTGACTGCATCATTTTGAGATCTTTCACATTAACATTTTCCCAAAATCAAGTACCAGCGTGCACACTAAAATGTAGAAAGATCAATATTTTATCTCCTACAATGACTATAATTGCAAACCTGTGCCTCTGAATACAGAATCACTGCAGTTAAGTGCCAAAGATACTGAAGCAGTACCCAAGAAACCTCATATTCTCGTGAATTCCGCTAGGAGAGGTTATTCCAGAAGAACCAGGTAAAGAAAATTCAAAATGCTAGTTATATTCTAAGGGGTATGAGTCAAAACCTTTCCCTCTTTTGGGTGATTGGAGTCACACTAAGATGAAGTAGGCAATGGTAAATACTACTGTGGCTTGGGAAAATAGGTAGGATCTTGCAATATATTGACTAAAATGTGCAAAAATTTAAAGAGATCTCAGTGTTGAATTCCAGCCAAATCTGTAATAAAGAGGAACCCCCGGTGGTGGATTGCAACCAAATCTAAAAGCGATGTCACGTCCATTCTACACATAGCAAATTGAAGGAATAACTGTGGTACACAGATTTTTATTTTTAGCAAGATAATCTGAAGTAAAGCTAGAGCAGATATGCCTAGAGGTGGAACAATCAAACTCTCCTGTTTCTGTCTATATCTGAAGTAGAGGTTACCAGTTAAAATGCCAGGTATAGGAAAATCCTAAATTAAATGGGATCTTTAAGAGCTGGAAAATAACGATATATAACATAGTGTTCAATATCACAAATGAATCTCACCCCTTTCAAAATTCAGGACAGTAAGACTCTCCATGGTGTTATGCTAAATCTAAGTATGGTGTGCAAACAATTCCCTCTGACAGCAAACTGGTTCTGTCTCACCAACATTATTACTCAATTTAGCTACTTTAATTAGCTGGGCATTATGCAGAACAAATAAATAATTCTTGGCCCAAGGATCTTGCCTAATAATTTTATGGGTGATGTAATGAGTGACAGCAAGTTAGAGTAGTAGAGAAAGAGGGCTGAGCTTGGGCCTTAAAAATATGCTGTGATTATCCAGTCTGAGCTTACAAACTGAGTGATGTGTGTATTCTTTCTGCTTTTTATGAGAGAAGGCAGAATTCTGAACAGTTCTTTTTCTATGACTTTGCTACTGAGATTTTCACAGCTATCTCATTAAAAATCTGATAGGTAGCATGCACAAAATAAAGAAATGCTGCGTGGCTGCCAAGTTTTCAAAATATACTCAAAAAAACTACCAGAAGGAAACCGCAGAAAAATTGCTGGGTGTATAACAGTCAAATAAAAGTTAATAAATAACTCCTGAGAAGAAATAAAAAAATCTGATTTTTTTTGATGACTTAAAAATTAATGATCAATTTAAAGTAATTGCTGTATACCGCCTTTTTAGCTGCTTTCCTTTACATGTCATCTGGTAAATGCAATGACTTTCTTTTCGAGATAAAACACAAAGGTATCTGCTAAGTGTTGAAACATGGAAAGCTCAGGGGGCACCTACATGGAGAAATCAATGCTCACTAAGTAAGGATATGAAGTTACATTGAAGTAAGTACTCTTCACCAATTCTTAATGCAGAGAGTGGCCTTTGCTGCATCTCCCTCTGTGTTCCTAAGGGAATTAAATTAGAGTCACGGCTCTTAATTTCCCCATGAGGTGAATGGGCAGAAAGAAGCATGTCCATAAGAAGAGGCAGATGTGAAATGGGCTGCACTATGTTGTTGAAATGGTTCTCTCTCTGCTGCTTTTATGGAGGAAAACTAAACTGAATTCACTTCAAAGAAACAAACATTCCTTAAAATAGGGATACATTAATTTTTTTTTCACCAGAAAGATTCAATTCTGCCGAGAGGGTGGGTTGTATCTCACCTGACTTTGATACAAGCCTTCTGGTACCAAGGACAATAATTCTTCATCACAATTTTCCCTCTTACTTAATTCCACTGGTAATGGTGCCAGAGATCACAGTGCATATTCTCCACACATAAGTTCTGAATTTTGTCTTTCCTGGTGGCCTCTGTCACGTGTGAGCATATAGGTTCCTGTCATGATGGTTTGAACTGTGTCTGTTTTCTACTATTAATTCTCACATTTCCCTTACTTCTTCCAAGTTCCCTCAGCCTTAGAAGGGGATTTATCTCACTTAGTCTAATCATCTAAAAGTTAGACACACAGTCAAAGCCCCCGAAGCCAGTCATGGAAATGCCTTCTGTACTCAAGGAGAGAGGCAGGCAGAACAAATCCTGAAATCATCTGGTACTTTAGGCTGAGGGAACCGCTGAGCCTCATTTAGTCTGACCCTCATGCCCAAGACAGCATTGATTTTGACACTTGATCAAGTTGCCTGGAATATTTTCCAGATGAGTTATGAAAATTTCCAAGAATGGAGATTCCATAAACCCATCCAACCTGTTCCAGTGCATAGACATTCTTTCTGCAATTCTTTTTTTCCCCATGTACCTAAAAATATCATCTTTTTTTTTTTTTTTTTTANTTTTTTTTTTTTTCACATCATGTGCCACTGTCCTTTAGCATGGAGAGTTGCTTTTGTTCCAAGGGGCTCTGTGAAATACCAGCACTCACATCTTGCTTTAGCAGAGTGAAGGTGATTTGCCAGTGAGCTGTGAAGGTTTTCTTTTTCTCTCCTTCACTTGGGCTAACATGACTATTGTGGTTTGTCATGAGTGTCTAGATTGTGGTTAGATGTGGAAATACAGTAATAGATGCTTTCACGCAAAGATGGAAGGTTGTGACACCAGTGTCAAACCAACTATTTCAGCGTTCCCCAGCGATGCATCAAAATGTCAAAATAGTGACAGAAGTTGAAAAGCATCTCTAACAGGGGAGAACCCTGAACACACCTTCCAAAGAAAGAAAAAAGCAAGGCAGTTGCAGTTGTATTCTGAAACTGAGTGTCCTCTTAATGATACAGCACAGGTTCTGGTAATCCCTAGTTTAGAAGGGCAATCAACTGGGTGAGCAGTCACGTGTAAACGGCACAAATCTTCATGTACAAATCATCAGTAGATGCAAAATATCTGAGATAATTAACAATTATATCATTTAAACAAAACGTAAGAGAGTTATGGAAGGAGCAAATATCCTGGCAGAACAGAATGGAATTAAGTATCTGATAGAATCAAGAACACTTGCTAAAATTTTAGTTGTCTTCTGGGGATCTAAAGTATGTGTAATTTTGCTGTACTTTGTTTATACTCTGGTAGCACAGTTATGGCCCACTGTGCCAGCTGAAAAGCACATAATAATAATTAATCCTTGCACTACAGAATTTGCAGCACAATTAGCTATGATGAGCGAAGAATTGAAGACTTGCTTTGGGGACATGTAATCTTACTTGGGACTAAAACAAGATTTGCCCCCAGTTACACTTACAGTCATTAAGACACAAAGAATCAAATAATCTGCTCAAGTTTGCAGAACAGATGCAGCAATTCCAGGAACTGATCAAATATTTCTCCGTCCTATAATGTGCTTCAAACTGTCATTTCCTACTCTTTCTTTTAATAACTGTATGAATAGTGAAGGGTGAGAAGCTGGGTTTCTCTTTTGCTAGACATTTAGATGAAAACAGAAGCCCTGAGATGCTTGTTCCCTGAGGATAAGTTTCCTACCTGGACTGCTGAGGTACTACAATGCATAGCTGAATAAACCAGGATGGCAAGAATTGAATTCATTTTTTTAAGTCCTAACCCATGGCTGAAGCTGTTTTAAGCATGCTTTGGGAATTTAAATCCCTAGGTCTATATTTAAACCCATATTAGCTTTCAGTTTAATGAGGGTCTGAATAACACTTCTTAGATTTACTCAGTTTTCTTCACATGCCAGCATAGAATTATTTAAGTAGAAATGAAGCCAGTGTTGTTTATTGCTGAAATCAAAGTTATTTTGTTGTCTTCTTTAGCAAAGCATTGCCTGAAAGAAACAACAATCTAGGAAAAGCCGCAAAGGTAATACCTCCATTAATTAGGCCATTTTTAGTTTACATTTTTAATATAACAATTCTGTTTTAAAACTAATTTCTTAATGTTACTTTCCAATTAAATAAGATTATGTTAGTTAACTCATCAAACTCTTGTCATCATTTACTTACTAAGGCTGAACACTGAATTATTATTATTATTATTATTATTATTATTATTATTATTATTATTATTATTATTATTATTATTATTATTATTATTATTATTATTATTATTACAACACTGAAGTTCACTGCTGACCAAAATCAATTCCACCAAACAGGTAAAATCTCCTTTTTAAATAGAATTATCACATCTGCATTCTCTTCTTTAACTAAGAAAAAAGGCTCCTCACAGCCATGCTGTTAATGGGATGATTACTAGGCCAATTCGTCACCATAATCCATTTATCCCAAGCAACCTTCTTAGGCCTACAGATTTTCTGGTGGCCTTTCTGAAAAACTGAAATACCTCAATAAGGTGAACAAGCGACTGTCTCAAAACAGCCTTGTCAAAGGTTGTGCAAATTCTTATTACATTCAGTAGGGGAGGGATGTTTAGGCAAGTGCCAAGACTTACCTGACACCACTCAAATATCATAAATGAACCTTTGTGCACCTTTCCCCTACAATCAGTTTTGCTATATATGGAACAGAGTTTCCAGTGCTACAGCACTTAAAATTCAATCACCTTTTTTTTTTTTTTTTTTTTTTTTGAGATGTGACTTTACCCAGTTCTCCGTTGAGAGATTTTATATTGAAAATGCAAGTGTTGCTGGAAAATGCTATTTGCAATTGGTGGTATTTGACTTATCCAGCCACAGAGGAGAGGAATCAAACACTTTCCTCTTGTTAAGAGCAAGGTTCTTTTGGACACATCAGGGGATGATTCACTCTGCAACCATCTTCCATCACTGAAAATATCAAAGGTCTATTTTAAAAAGAGGCCAAAGTGCGTTGTCTATTTCACAGCCAAAAACTACTGTGAGATTAATTTTCTTCTATAAAGGTACAAAGTTCAAGTTGCTAAAATTAGCAATTGTTTCACCTGAGCCTCTTCTCTATTGTCCTAGTCAAAGCAGTATTGTTTAGAGTTCCAGTGCCTGCTGCTTAAAATGTAATGTTCCCCATTTAATGTGTCAAAAAGCTTTAGCTAATTATTCTCATAGCAAGGATAATCGTACCAATTATGATTCTTTAAAAAGAATGGTGGAAACAAAGAAGTAGAGATAAGATTTAACAATGACAAGACAAACTGGGGAGGCAGGGAAATCTTAAATGTTGAAAACCTCCAGTGCCTTCTTTTTTACAGGAAATGATAAAATTGCAGCTTTTCGAGAGAGACAAGTTATCACCGTACAATCTGTGGGATTATGGATTATTATGACAAGGCTCCCGTTGGTTTGGAATGAAAATCATGGGTGCCCCTCCAGCCTCAAAATCTAAGGTATATTACCTAGAGCAAGAGCTAATATTTGTACCCTTATCTACCTTGGACTGACAGGCACTGGAATTTTGGGTGCATGGTCCTGAAGGCAGCAGTCCACCCTTTCCAGGGCCTTTTTTCTCAGGTCTATGGATGCTCTATGGGTGACCTATGAAGAGCAGCAGATGGTAACAGGATTGATTATGTCAAACATCTATCTCCATTGATTACCTCAGGAAGACAAGTATTGCTAAAGGACCATTCAGACCATCTAGGTTAATTCTGTTTTACTTTATTGGGGTATTGAATACAGAGAGTTTTGCATCCAGCTGGGATACAGGCAGGGCATCCCCATTTTTTAGGAAAATTCTAAAAGGAGCAGATCTGAATCTCAGTGAGGAAGAAAACAGTAACAATAATGAGACCTGTGTCTGCAGCAGAGGTAAAGAACCACAAATTGGAAGATATATGTCAGCCTAGAGGGTGAAGAGCTCTAGTTTCTCACATCAAAAAGACCACAAGAGGATGTGGAGCACCATCAGGAAGGAGTAATCTGTGATCCTGCTGAAAATGACTCTTTATAAAGGTAGAAAATCAAGGAATAAGGAGACAGTGAGGAATTTTGCTCCTTCTGCCTCGCCACCAGACCAAACTGAGAATCTTCTGACTTTTCAACTCAGCCAGCAGTCTGCTCCTGCAGCTATTACCTCAGGAGCAGATAGGAAGCCCGAGTGTAATGGCTTTTATCACTTGTGGGTATTGTTAATCACTATGAATGTCTTTGAAACACATTTAAATTTCTCTAAATGTAACGACAGCTTTGGATACAAAATCACAAAGCCCTTGGTTCTGATCCAAATCACACAGACAGTCTGAGCATACCTACTGTCACTTGAAATTGAAGAACGGCATCGTGCAATTGTCCTCTTGCACCTGACAAATTCAAAGCCACAGATTGGGTTCAAACAACTATTGCCCTGTTCCACAAGCTCTGATAATGAAGACACCATGAAAGTTTTTGGCACAAAGGAAAGCAAGTCAATATACACATCAGGACACAACAACAGATAAAATTTAGTTCTATTATTCCCAGGTATTCAAGCATTCTTGGAGAAATTGAATCTGTCTGCTGCTATTTCTGCCGTGCTTACTTTAAGCTGTTCTCTTATCCAACTCCCCGACCGTTTATCAAACAGAAGACATCACCTGGACGCTAAGGAGACATTTCACCATCAGGCTGAGGGGTGGTTCTCTCTGAGAGGTGTCACAGTAAAAGGTACTGAGACATGGGAAGAGCATAAAATCTTTACAACTCTTCTTCTCCCCTATTTCAGAATCCTTTTCTGAAATGTATCCTCTGCACCTACCAGGCAACTTTTATATTGAGAAAAATTTATACCAAGGCTAGAGAAAGAAGTGCACAGCATGAAAAGAAAACCTGTGAGGATAAAAGTTTAGAAAGACCTTGAGGAGGCTATCAGGAAGTTTGGTTGTTGCTTAGCAAGACTTAATTGAAACATTTTTATGTGGGGCCACCTTACCTTTACAAAAACTGTGGTTTTCCCATACTACAAGGGAATAAACACCTGCTTAGAAACTGCTCCAGGCTGCCAGTTACTGTAAGGGTTACCACATTCCCACACTGGTGCTGGTGTTGTTTTGTTGCCAAAAGTTTGGGAAACTCAAGACGTGCTCAATAAGGCTTGGATTCCTCAACTGAAAATACAACTGCCCATTCTGTGACTGAGACACACAGATCTTGGAGCAACAGGCTGCTTTGCAGAAAGGTGTATAGCAGGGAGGCATGTCTTACGCTGAGGAAATCAGTGCTGTAGCAATCAGTTCTGGATATTCAAAGGTGCTGAAAACCACCTTCGGTTCCATGACCCACCCTGCAATTATTCTGCTTTGCAAACCTTTGATCGTTTTTTTTCCCCTGTGAATTCCATTTGTGTAATAGATTTCCTTTCCATGACATAGGTTCAAAATGCTACCATTGAGACAGGTTAACACCATCTGTGAAACACCAGTTTGCCTGGAATTCCCTTTGAGGCGGCTCTGTAAGGCACAAGGGACCTCAAGAACACAATACAAGTTTTGAGAAGCTGTGGGTGAGTTCCATACAATTTCATTCCTCATAAAGTATCTAAAACGTTTTTTGTTTTGTCTGTGCCAATTGTCAGTACTCTTTCTTTGGTAAAAGGAAAGGAATAACTGCTTCCAAAGGGCAAATGAACCTGCCCATTGTGAACACTTATTTCAGGCTCTGGAATACCTCTCTGTCTCTCCATGGATTACAAAAGAAGCTTAGACCAAATGTTTCCCCATTGGATAACTAAATTTAAGCTCCTGTTGCAGCTAAATATAACAAGAACACTGTGAGACTAAGCCTAAAATCCTTTTCTGTTCTACAGCTGGTAAACAGGCCACCTGACAGCGAGGTTACACACAGGTTACAGACACTTCCTCTTAATATTTTTCTAAAGCACTATTCTTTCTGTCCTCTGTAAAACAGCTCAAACTACCACAAGGCACAGATGGATGGTTTTGAGTGGTTCAGTTGCTGTTAAGTTTATACAAGAAATTTAGTAAAATTGCAGAACTCAGGAGTTATCACTTCAGCCAACTCTGGTGATAACAAACCTCATGTTCTGCTAGCAACAGGCCTATTTTGGCTATGCTAACAGCTTCACTGAATGCCCTTAGGCTTGCTTTTTCATACTGTTATGTTATGGCCTGGTCTAGCACCTGACAGGGAATTAAGAAACTGGAGCGTGAAGTATCTGAGAATGCCATGGTCAGGACATGGTTCTGCAAGAGAACAGCCCAAATGGCCCTGGGGCCGCATTCAGAGATTCTCCTCAGCGACTCGAGGGTTTACTATAGTGAAAGCAAAGCTTTTACTTGTGCTGTAGCAGAATCACTTGGATGAGTGATTACTCTTAACAGGGTAAAAAATTGGCTGGATGGTCTAGTCCAAGGAGTGGGGGACTCAATGATCTTAGAGGGCTTTTACCACCTTGACAATTCTACAATTCTGTAACAAGAGCGGGAATAGTTTGATTTCTCCTTCTGCTCCCTAAATGAGAAGCAGCAACCCATTCCCAATGCTCCCTTAAAAACGGCAAAGCACGAGGAACTGCTGTGGTGTGAGATGGGAATTTCAGGTCATTACTAATCTGGTTGACATGCAAAGTGCTGAGGTAGGAATTGAAATCCCAATTGCACATCCCAGCCCCCTGAGACATTTGGTCTCCCAGGAACCATTATTTCATCTGTACAAACTATTGTTTCATAAAGAATATCATGTTTCAGCAGAAAAGTCAAATGTGTCCTCTCATAACTCCATGTGGCTGTTAGCTTACTGCTGAGCTAATACTTTGCCACATAAATAAAACTGCACAAAAAAAAAAAAGAGAGAGAAGGCTTGCAAAGAAACGTGGGGAAAAAATATAATTCATTGGCGCTCAGGGCTGAAAAGCCAGAGAGCTTCTTTCCTTTCCTTTTTTCTTCCCTTTACCCTTACAAGTTGATGTGTATCCAAACAGCTTGAAAAGTGCTTTGAAATCCAACTTTAGTCAGCTATGATGAAGACATAAGAGGAGCTGATTTTTCCTTTGTGATGCTTTGTTTTCTTCTCTTTTATTCACTGTTCACTTCAGCACTGGCTGCAAGAGAGGATCCAAGTGTTTTTTCCTGGAACATTTTTTTTTCTTTTTTTGGTGCAGTTAAAGATGTATTTCTTGAGTTACACTGAGCAATAGTCACTACACACTGCTTCTGAGACAAGCTCAACTAGTGAGCTGAGAGGTCTTGAACCAAAATCCAAGCCTTCTCAGATGAGGGAATCTATAAGGGAATCTATAACCTGAGGACTTTTTACTCTAGTAAAAAAGTGCTTCTTTGTGTGGAAAGAGGTGAAATGCTGTGTAGCTATTTTTATTTTTGTTGAATCAATTTCACAAATGATCTAAGGTACCACTGGGAACCAGTCATTGGGCTCAAGGGCAGAGCTGACACTCAGAGAGATCTGAGGAGGTTGTAGGACAGGACCAACAGAAACTTCATGAACTTTAACAGGGGAAAAAAACCGCAAAATTCTGCATGTTATATGAGTTATCACCGCACAGCTGGGGAGCAGTTCTGCTGAAAAGGACTTGGAGGTCCTGGTGGGCAAATAGCTAAATAAGAAACATCAGCACACCCTGCCAGCCAAGTGTTCTGGATTTCTGGTGCAGGAGCAGAGCCAAGAGTTGGAGAACAGTGATATTCCTGCCTAACCAAAAGCCATTAGTCCACAGCTACAATTCTGCATCTCGTCCTGGGACACCAAAAAAGAAAGGCATTGGTAAAAATTGGCATGAAATCAGCGGTGGGCCACCAGTGCATGAGAGAGAGAGAGAGGGGAGAGCAGGAACTGGAGTAACTGACCTTCAGAAGATGCTGGGGGACCTGGACTTTTTTGGCCAGCAGAAGAAACAGCTTCAGGAGAAGTTAACAACATCCTGCCAATATCTACGAGGTCATCAAGAAGTCAAAATTATTAAAACCCAGTTCAGCAAAAGTCTTTAACTCACACTTAATTTTAACCTTATGTTTGGGGTTTTTTTCCTATCCATTGTAGCTTTTTTAATAAGTATAGATATTTATGTCTTTTTTTTTTTTATTCTGGTCTCTCTAATGCACTTATACATCTGTATATTTTTACTATACTGTAAAAACCTACTTAAAGCTGAACAAATACCTAACATCTTCCCTGTGCTGAGGTGTTTTGTAATATTAAAATGTGATTATCGTTCATCCAATTTGTGGATTAGGTGTTATTTCATTTTATTTTTACAGCTATATGAGTATTACCAACCATTAGCACGTAAGTATGAATTGATGAAATTTTTATGGCTACTGCATAAAATGAAATGGTACCAAAATTATGAGGTTTAACTCTGAGCATTTAATAGAAATAAAAGGATTCAGTGCTTTGCTATTCCTCTGACAGGGTGTGACGTGAGTGCAGTGAGTGCTCCACAGCTTCATGTGCCGCTCACAACCTGGCCGCGGGAGCTCCTTGCTGAGATGAGAACACGCACCACTGCAGTGACTCATTATTTGGGTTCACGGCTGACTCCATGTGAGTATATTTTAACTCATATTGCAGCTTCCATCCTGCCCCTTCAGCCTGCTTGTTGCTGGAGGAAATCCAGCTATGCATCTGCTTTGGAGGAAATCCCACATTCTTTCCTTGGGGCCAGGAAAGCATCAACCAACAGGAAGGAGAAACACAAATGAAAAACATCTGAAATATCTTCAGCCTGCATAAAGGAGAAGATCCAGCAAGGCAGTGTCTGGATCTGTTATCTCATTCTCAGCTGAGAAGAAATCTTCAGAGTCCAGCAGAGAAATCATGGGTTTCAAAGTGTCAGTAACCAAAAGTGATTGCTCCTTCTTTATTGATTTTGGGGACTTTGTTCATGTTCTCATTTGGGGTACCCAAATAGCAGCTCAGTAAAGCTGCAGTTGTGGTTGACATAAAAGCTACACAGAGGATCCCTGTGATCTTGTGCACGATTCCCTCATCTTAGCAAAACGGCACCATAAGGTAAAACAGTGCTTTGGAGCTGGACAAGGAACAAGGCTGCACCATTTTTTTGCAAGAATGCATTGTTTACAGGCAAGGATTTAAAAAAAAAAAAGTATGACGAAGTAAGAGAAATTAATATAAATGTCTAGCCAGATTCTCAGTAGTGTCAGCTGGCAAATGACAAATGAATCCTGCAATGTTGTATAAATTTACAATACCTGAAACTCTTGTGTGGTTTTGGTAGATTAATCCAAAATCAAAAACTACTTAAAATTAAAGAAAAAAGAATGATGCACCTTAGCACTGGAAGACTTAAAAAATTATACCCAGTATTAATACACATGCAGTTGTCTAGGAAAAGGTTCTCAGAATATTGGTTCAATGCAACACTGAACAGTGTCTGCTAATATTAATTATTATTTTCACCATTATTGTCTCGATGTTCTAGGAGAAATTTAGAGTAGGTCTAGCAAGCATTTTTAGAGTGCATTGATATGCAAATTAATTTTCCATGTAACATCATGCATTTTCATGTGGCAATCTTCACCCTTTAAGCTTTTTCCATCAAAGAAAGAAACAATACTCTGTCCCTGAGGTATCCAATCAAAATTTGTGAACCATTTCAAATTTATGAATCGAGCACACACAGTGAAAGCATTTACTGCATGTTGTATGAAGGGTGACTCCACTGCGCTTCATGGTGGGATTTTATTTTATTGCTTTTTTATTGCTTTTTAAATTATTTTCCTAATAATTCTTAATTACTTTTGCAATTAACTTTTTGGCTATCATTAACCACTAATTTTTTCATAGAACTTCTCATTGCAATTTCAAGATCACATTCCTCAATGGCAACAACTACAGCATTGAATATGGAAAAGTTAAAACTAATTTTTCATGTTTTCCTTTAGCTTTTACTTCTACACATTTTTAGTTCCCAGCTCATCATGCCTGCTGATCATCATGTCTGGTACATCATATTGCTGAAACGTAGTGAGCTGTAGAGCAAGAGGTCAAGGCAAGGCTTTAGTTTAGTTGTTATCTCTGCCTGGGCATTCAGATCTTAGATATCCCAGAGATCTCTGTGAAGCCTTTTCCTGTGTGATTTTTCCTTCACAGAAACGGGAGTATCAGAACCTCAGTACCTCTGGAACTGAACCTTCAATTCTTTATATCTGTGTTCTCCACGTATGAAATTTAATATTATTCCACGCCAGAGATAACAATTTTTCTCCTGAAGAGCAGATGCTGTAAAGAAAAATTCATTCATGCTTTTAGGCACCTCAGTCAGGTTTTCACTCACCTAATTTTAAATGTCTACAAAGTAATTGTCTATACCTGAACTAGGTGGAGTTTTTTTGGCTCTCAGAGACCTGGGAGAGAACTGGGCACTTAACTGATCCTGAGGCAGACATCCATAACAAGACAGATAAAATGTGTAGTTTAAGTACCTGTTCTCTCTACGACTATAAAGGAAGTTCAGGCACATACTGGACCATCCATTTCAGATCTAGACATACACACAGCTGGATAGCTACAACACTGGGATGAGCTTGACATCCTGAGTTTACAGTGATGACTGATGTTTCAGTTTCTACATAGACACCCTTTGGAAACTTTATGCTATATATGTCTTTGAGCTATAATCTAATCAATATTTTAATAACCTCAATTTTCACAGTTAGAAAGGATATTTCCCAAAGCTATATAAGCATGCTTTTGTTTTAAATTAAGAATTTGGAGTCTGCTGTGTGCTGTAGAAACTCTGAGAGAAAAGTGCCATGATCACACATAACTTTGTGACCCAAAGGGTGCATGGTTATTTATTGACTAAATTCTGAATAAAATAGAACAAGTACAATGAGATTGTTTTGTGATTGCATTTTCACCAAACTGTATGATTGCTTCTGGATTCAGTATAATTAGTTAAAAGTAGCTCAAAGCACCAAGGGTAAACAGAGTAACACAGAGGGAGGAAGTGATAAAGAACATCTCAGAATGGTAATGCAGTCCAGGCCAGTGAAAACTCCTTTTTGTGTACTTGAGGTAAGGAATAGGAAGATAGTTTCAGGTTTTTTGAGTATTTAAAATTTCAGAAGGAACTAGGAAGTGTTGCATGTACACAAAGAAAGGGTGACAGGAGCCTGTCTGGCCTCCATGTTAAAAAGGCTAGCACACACTTGCCATAATTTTTGGTATAGCTAACCTAATAACAGTGAAAACTTTTATTTTTATTCCACATACGTCGTAGAACTCAAAATTTTAGAGCAAAATTGTGTGAAAATCTTTTGAGCTCCAAGAAGGGCTCGAGGAGTCTTCTAAACATCCAGTGGGTTCTCCATTACCTTTCCCTATTCCTACTCATGAATGTTGATCGTTGAAAGCAGCAACTTTTCTCTGGAAAATTTTGAATTAAGTAGTTTGTTGTGATAATACCCCTCTCCCAAAATTTCTTCTAAAAAGCCATAACTCCAAGCTTACTATCCTGCAGATTTCTAGGCTCATATTTCCCCAGGACCTGAAGGAGAGACAGAAAATTGAATGTTGCAGAAGTCACAGTTGCACTGCCAAACTCAAGGTCCACTCTTTCTGCCACACCTTTCAGGATCTTGTCAGCCCGTGGGAGTCTAACCCAGCAGTTTTTCTGATTCCTTGCCACCTTTACTCAGACTCTCATTCCAGGTATAGCACTGAAAAGCCAGCAGAGAGGAAGAGCCTGGAATCACCACCAGTTTGGATGCATCAGCATCTCCCTGATGTTAGAAGGATACTGTTAGAAGGATGAGGTTTGCAGGGTGAGGAATCAAGCAGGTTACATTATTTCCAGCTAAAAAGAGTCATTCATTATGGCAAGACCATTATCTCTTGGGACCATGCCTCAGCACCCAGTTGCTTGAGGATTTCAGGGGGAAAAAAAGGATGGAAACAGATACTGAGGGATGTGAAGAGGATGCAGATCACACAGTGCCTGTTTGTTGCTATATCACTTCTCTGCCCTGCGGGTGTGGCTCATGGGGAAGAGACTGCATAAACTTGTAGAAGTCAAATAATATCATGACATCTGTTGTATAACTCTGTCAGTTGCAAAGGGAACAAAAAAATTTCTTTTTTTGCATTCTATTTTATTCCTTGATGTTGCCTTCAGCAATTTTTTAAAAATTCAATATTACTACTCTTCAGTTAATGACTTCTGAAAAAATAAATATAAACTTTTATAACTTGAGTGGTGGTTCTTTAATACTTGTCTACAATCTAAGCTTGCAACAAGTTCTTTTCAAATTTTTCTTTTTGGAAAAATTTTAATTTATACTTACTCCTGAAACAGTGCTCTTGCAATATCTTGATTAAACTGCCTTCAAAGTGTTGGTTTCACAAAGATTAAAGGAAAGACTCCCAGCTTACATAAGCTGTCACATCCTGTGGGCTGATAACATTTTAGATTAGTTGAATCTCTAATATTAACATTTTCTCTAGACATTCCTGATTTTCCTAGTGAGTTCCACTGTTTTGATTTTTACTTATACAAATAGAGAAGCCCTAAGGGGGCTAAACTGAGATACCTTAAGCAGTCTCATTTTCCAATGGAAAAGACAGTCCTCTGTCTTCTGAAAACTAGGCATCTGTAAGATGTCTGTTTATTGGGAGATGCATAAATTCTAAGCATGCAATATTCTATTTTTTTTAATAAGGCCTTTAAAAAAATCTATTTTCTTCTCTGTGTATCAGAAAGGATTTTTAAAGACTTCAGTTGTAATATCACATCTCAAATAAATTATTTTCACGTTTTTTTTTTCCTGTGTATCTATGATAAGAGCCTGAGTAACAAATGAGAAATTACCTTTCTTCTTTATTTTTAAAGCATGGAGAAAATAATGAGGGAGAGCAGAAGGGAGAAAGAATATATGAACAAGTATTCACTCGTTACACACATATATATATATATACATAGCAAATATCTCCTCTAGTCATATTCACACAAGCTAATGAGGTGATCCCACTGCCCCTTTCCTTCGAAGTTGAAAGGAAGGTTACATTTCTGCACACTTAAAATAAATGTCTGATTTCTGTAACATAAAAAAAATTAAAAAGGTGTTGCTCAAGGGAAGCCATCAGCACTTGAGAGAACCATAATCCCCACCATCTGCTACCACAGAGACAGAGCAACTCTTCACAGCTTTTGTTGCAGTCCTCAGGCTGCAATTGTACTGCAACTGGGGGTGGTCACAGCAGACCTGAGCAATTTTATATCTTTACTGCTTATTCCCCTGTCTGCTGCCACCTCTCTTCCTTCCTCCTCTGCCCATTTTTTTACCGTAATAGGCAAAATCAGGGCAGGGAAGGGATTGTATCTTTCTGATCTTTAGGCGACATGCTGTCACCACCAGAAACATGAAATACACATTGTGTTTTGAGTCTGTAGGCGATGTCCTCTAGGCTGAGATTCATTTCATTTAATTATAGTTATCTGAAGAGTACCCAGTCCAAGGCATCTATTTAGGCTCCTCCTATAGATGATTAAAAAAAAAAAGCAGTTCCAAAGGTGACTCATCCTAAACTACAATTGGCATTAATCCCAAAATAAATGCTATGTAAAATTAATTCTCCTGTCTGATATAGAAAGAGCTCAGGCTCCAATTTGAAGCAGACTCTAAGCATGGACTTTATCTGAGGAAATGCAGTCAGCTCCAACGTAGGTGTCCTTACCTGAGGTGTCTGAGCAGATTTCCTTTACAGCCAATAGAAAGAACAGGAACTTTTGATTCGTCTCTTCCTAATGTAGATCATGGGGTCATAAAATGTCTTGGGTTGGAAGGGACCTTAAAGCTCATCCAGTTCCAATCTCCTGCCATGGGCAGGGAACAGCTTCCTCTAGACCAGGTTATTCAGAGACCCCTCCAACCTGGCCTTGAACACTTCCAGGGGTGGGGAGTCCACGGCCTCTCTCAGGTACAGAAAGATTGAAATTTTGGAAGTATTTCTCATCACCAATGGCAATGATTAGCTTGTAATTACACTCTTTTTTAAACAGACTTATACAATTAGAAGGGATGAATTGTGTTTCTAATTTCCAGGAGGCTAAAATTTAGTGAGATAAATCTGGGCTTTACCAACTGTCCCACATGATTTGAAATTATGTAAGCAGTGCCACCACCTCCAAAAGATCAGTCCCCTTTGCCAGACAGGCATAGACCAACACTATCGCTTTCAGTTTTCAGGCTGTGAACGTTTTTACGTGCTCTCCAGAGCAGCATGCAGAGAGCCAAAAACTGAAATCACTGCTTCCTCTATCACACCAATGTAAAGACATAATAAATCCTTTGAGGCCTCTGAGTTACCGAAAGAGAACAGAGGAGAATTTAAACCTACAGGGAAAATATGTGTGTGTGTTACTTGAACTGCCTGGGAATGCTCACATGACAAAATATTCAAAACGTCCACGGCACTCAATTTTCATAGGCTGGTTGGCTGATGGCAAAAATATTATATGAGCTACACATTTGCAAGGACACTTGTTCACCACAGTGTGCATTGAAATAAGTGCTAGTTCATTATAACCATTAAAGCATCTTAACTTCATTGGCATTTAAGTATTGGATTGAACTTCATCTCAATGAGGTCATGAAAGAGAGTTGAATGTATGGGAGGATAGCTCCTCAGCCTTATTTCACCGCAAATTTTATAGTTAATTACTGGGACAAAACACTAAATAAGAAGACAAACAGTACAAGTTAAAATGGAAGGTTCTCTGGCAGATATAGCTTTATGAAAATGCTTAAGTTAAATGATAAGAACTCATTCATAATAAAAAGCAATTTCCCAAGTACTATGTTCTATCTCCGTTATAGTTAAACACCATAAATTAGCAGTGAGCATTCCAATTCAAATGACTTGTGTTCTTCAGTATTAAAAATCAGTCGAATCAGAAGTCCGCTAGCGCCTCAATGGAAGTAATAGAAGACAATTTAATTGACAGAAATGTGTTTTAGATAGTACTTCTTATCTTCAGGCAACACGTTTTATTACCTAAAACTTCATTACAGTGCACAAAAAAGGAGAAAGAGAAACATATGTTTACTTGTAGTGAACCATACGTTTAAAATGATAACAGAATTGATTTCTTCCTGCATTTTTTATCTTTACTGTATACATTATGACCTGTATGCTGAAACGTGAAAACATAGAAATTTCTGGCACACTTCTGCATTTTCCAGGGAAAAAACCCAATAATGTTCTCAGCAGAATGATGTATTTTGCATAATTGTGACATGCATTGTTTTCCTAAGATCAAATCTAAAGGGAAAAGAGCCCCTATATCATCCTCAGTAGTGCTTCTGTCAGATCTTGTAGCTATATTTTCCAAACAAAGAGGGTTTGGTGTTTCAGGGGGAATCCCTAACACAAGAGTTAGGAGGGAGAAATGTTGGTTTTCAAGTGTAAGTACTGTGTGTGAAGTCAATTTGAAAAGTAACAGGTGACATTGCTGGTTTTGATTTGCTGGTATTATCAGTGGGAAACAAAATACTGGTTCTGCATCCACTGCCAACAATTATCTGCAGATTTTTTTCAGCTGTTTCTGAGGGGAAAGAATGATGCCCAGTTTCTAGTGACTCTGGAGTGGGGCTTATGAAATAGCCTCTATCACCTGAAATTACTAAAAAGAAGGATTAGATGGCATGCTAATGACAAAAAATAATTAAAATAAACAGCTCCACAGTCTAACAGCAGCCCTTTTCCCATTACGACTGGTAATGTTTTTAAAACTGGTAGTGTTTGTAAGTTTTCATAAGCCATCAGAAGAGCTTGAGTCTAAAACGAATACTCCAGTTCTCAAAGCCATGAAATAATTAAAATCTGTTTGGGGACTATGAACTGAAGTTAGAATAAACAAGATGAAAGGTATAATTCAGGACTATATTCAGCAGTCTTAATCCCACTGACCATAGAAGCACAGAATGGCTTGGGTTGGAAGGGTTCTTAAAAATCATCTGGTTCCAACCTCCTGCAATGGGCAGGGACACCTTCCACTAGAATAGGCTTCTCCAAGTCCCATCCAACCTGGACTTGAACACTTCCAGGAATGGGACATCCAGCACTTCTCTGGGCAGCCTGTGCCAGGGTCTCACCGCACTCATGGTAAAGAGTTTATTTTTAATATCTAATCTTAGTCTACTTTCTTTCAGTTTAAAACCATTCCCCTTGTCCTATCACTATGTGATCCTGCAAAAACTCCCTCTCCAGCCTTCTTGTAGGCTCATTTTAGGTACTATAAGGAGCAAATCTAAACTGATATAAACCCCGAAAATGCTTTTCCTTCTTACCAGACCGTTTAAGGACCTGCATCTCAGTTCTTACACTTGTGGTGCAGGAGGAACACTGACAGTCACATAGGCATTAATTGACTTTGACTCAGAACTGTAATTGTATTACAGCTATTAACACAATATATTACAAATTTGAATACACAATAATTGAATTGCAAGCCATTTAATGGTTGGGCAGGGGTACACAGGAAACAAAGTGACCTTGATTGCTTGATTGGTCGTCAGAAGCAAACAGTGCAGGCAACAAGGACACAGATGTGTGACAAAGAGCATAAAGCTTCTACATAACTGTTGAATCCAGTAGTGGGAAGGTGGGAGCACAGCAGATGGTCACCTATATAGAAACCCAGGTTGTGTTATTGTAGTTAAATATTAGTACAGTCCATGAATTGATAGCAGGAAATACAGAATACATATAGAGGGGTAACATTTCTTCTATTGGGGCAGTTGAAAACTCCGTTAGAGTACAGTGATCAGTTCTAGAAAGCATACAGAAAAAAACCAAAATCAACCCAAAACAAAAGAAAACAGTAAAACAAAAGAAAACAGTAAAACAAAACCAAGCGGGCAAAGAAACAACAACAAAAACCCTTTAAAACCTGTAGAAGGTTTAAAGAAAATCTAAAAGTATAATGAAAAAAATGAAAAATAATGAGAAATTGAATTCCTGTATTGACTCCTGCATGGCTTTTGAGCTGGCTGACTCTAGAAGCAGTTTGAAGGCTGTTGTGCTCCTCAGACACAATAATCTGCGTTATGAAACACGCTGGCCATTTGGGTTGAATTCAGGCTGCTTACAAACACTTCCTGTTCCTGTGTGATTGCAGGACGACCCGTCTGACTGACATCGACCTCGGGATGCTGCTGCAGCTGCTCCAACACAACACTGGGAGAGGGAGAAACATTTCCCCTTGTAGGACTTTGCCTACAGATTCAGATCTGTGTGGCTCAAATGGAATCTTATTACTAAATACTAAGACCTGTTTACCCTTTTGATCTGAAGCTTTGTCTCAAGGACCTCCCAAAACACAGCACGTTTAAAGGAAATGGTCTTTATGGCCCCTAGAAGTGGGGCTTCCATTGGTGTAGATGCTTAATGCAGGTTGGACACTGAACCTGCAGAGCACAGTTAGGACAAGTAAATCCCACTGACAGTGAGCAGTACAATTTCATTTTCCTTCAGGAGGTCACTATTCTGTTCTTTCCCACATTTTTAATTTAAAGTATTAACTCGTCACTTTTCCTTTTTCTTTTTAATTAAGAAGGATTTAAGTGTAAATAAAAAGATGTCAATATAACTTTTTGTTTAAGATCTGAACTGTGTTTCATAGTGGGTTTTTTTTTTCTTTTCCCTAAACTTTTTATGAAAATATCTGGAAACAGTCCTCCCATGATCAATATACATTAGTAGTCTGTTTTCACCCTCAATGCCCTGATCTTATCCTCTTTGAAGAGGCCTACTATTTGCAGAGTATTATTACTGGGATGAAAAAGTAACATGGGTTGATGGATAAACAAATAACAATAAAATGCTGCTCTTGGAAAACACTCTACAAACATCAATTAATTCTATTTGCAGTAGCTGATAAATTCCCTTCCTGTAGGTGGAAGTGCTAAGAAAAAAAAAAAGTGGCAAAGAATTTTCACTGTGCTGGGGCATTGATTCAGACAGAGGTTTGAGGCTCGACTCTTTCCTTAAGGGTGCCTTCCCACAAGCACCAGAAGGCTCTGCAAGCTCTGGAACATGTTTTTCTTACAACAAAAACCAAGCTGTGTGATTTCTTTTCTCTGTCCCATAAAGAAAGCTCTCCCTGTGGAAGAAGTTCTTGGTTTCAGACTCTTTAGCCAGCTGAGCTGTAGCAGATCCCAGCCTGTCACTTGTGGGTGTCCAAGTCTTTTCTCCCTTCCCTATGAAGCTCTTGATGGTGTGGCACCTTCTTTCTCCCAGCAGGCCACACTCAAACAGCCTCAGTGTCTGTGCCTTCTCCCTGTATTAACCAGCTTTTCTCCCTATCTTCCAAGCTCTTATTTTCCTTGAAGAGCCCAACTTTCCCCCTTGAGGTCCTGTTTGGAGCCAGAACAAAGCCAAGACGTAGCTTTCCTCTTTCAGCTTCGCCTCAGCCATTTACAAGAGTGTAACATCTGATGGCCAAGGGGCTGCAAGCAGACGGAAAACCCAGACACCACCCACCACGCATGGCCACAAAGTGACCCCTAATTCTGCTAGTCCGGTCCATCTTGGGAGGCTGAGACAAGGGAGGCTGTTCCTCAAAAAGCCCCTAAGCTTTTCTTTGGTGAAAACTCTGAATGTTTTACTGTTGCTCATAAAAGGAAGCTTTTGTAGACTTTTACACTGGATTTGGTTTCTCTGTGTGCAGATTTTAACTGATGGCGACTTTTTAATTTACGGATTTAGAACAAATTATCTATTTCTTTCCAGAAATAAATATTTGATCTTCGCAAAGCAGTTGCCTTTTAATTGTGCTAATGCATCTGGACACATGGCTGCTTCGCCTTCTTGCTTTTCTGAATTTTTCCTTTTAGAACATGAGCTGAACTCCATTCTCAGTGGAATTACAGCCTCCTGAGGACAAAAGTAGAGGCAACGTGAGTTCAGTATTTAATAACATCTGCCCACTGAAGGGACAAGTAAGGCTGGAGCTTCTGAAACACAACTCTCAAACTGAACATCACCCTGGAAACAACCTAAGTTGATCTACAAGTGTTAAAATAGTTTAAAGAAGTCAATGGCAATTTACATTTATCACACCAGCATAATATGCAAATAATTATTTACTTTCATGGAGGAAATATTTTGAAAGCTGTTTTATTTAAGTCTAACAATGAACCTTCCTTACCTGTACCATTTTTGCCACAGTGCTGTCAAAATGAGTCAGTCAAGCACCTGATTTTCTTACAGATCACTGCTCAAGCTCCCTGGGTTAGGCTCGAGCCTGGTGCTGTGCCATCCAGTGCAGGAAGCACTCTACTTCCAGACTCAGGGAGATGGGAAGCTCAGCGGAGAGCAGGATTCAAACCCAGCCTTTCTAAAACAATTTCCTTCCTGTTTTGCACCTGCTCTTTGACCCTCTCAAACTGACATTCAGCTACTAGCAAAGCAAAAAGTGAACACTTTAGCAAGAAGGCATTTGACATTGAAGTTGAGACTCTGAGTAGAGAGAAGATTTGGTCTCTTTATAGTATTTCCATATATATATTCATATATCTAGTACATGCATATATTCTCAAAACATTTGATTTTAAGAGGAAACCACTTACACAATGATTATTTTTAAGAGGGTTGAGAGGTTTTCTGTAATTATGCTATGCTCACAGAATCATAGAATCCTCTCACACATCTGTTCATTACATATCTATGTCTCTGTATCTAATCATCCAGAAATGCATCACATGAAATATATAAACAAGGCAGTTCCATAACATTCACAGCCAATCAGAGAGGCTGGCAATGCGTATTTGATTATTTTCCAAAGTCAATGTTTCTGTTAGAAGGCATTTTATTTCATTTTCTTTCTCCATATTTTGATACTACAATTCCACATTTATACATGCACAAAGATTTTGAAGGTCTTTTCCCACCTAAACAATTCTTTGTTTCTAAGCTGTTGATGTGTGGTTGGATGAGCAGACAGTGATGTGGGCTGAAAACTGGCTGAAAGGCAGGTCCAAGGAGCGGGGATCAGTGGCACAAAATCAAGTTGGAGGCCAGCAACTACCAGTGTACCCTGGGGGTCAACACAGGGTCCAGTCCTGTTTAATAAATTTTCATTACTGATCTGGATGAGGAGAGAGAACGTCCACTCTGCAAGCTTGCAGGTGATAAAGAACCAGCAGGAGATGTTGAAATGCCAGGTGAATGTGCTGCAGTCCAGAGGGACCTCGAAGGCTGGAGGAATGAGATGATAGGAACCTCATGGAGTTCAACAAGTAAAAAATCCTGCACCTGGGAAAGAACAACCCCAGGCACCAGTACATGCTGGGGGCTGCCAGGCTGAAAAGCAGATTGACAGGAAAGGACATGTGGATCCTGGCGGGAACCAAGCTGAACAGGAGCCAGCCAGGTGCCCTTGCAGCAAAGATTAATGGTATCCTGGGCTGGGTTAGATAAACTATTGCCAGCAGGCTGAGGGAGGTGATCCTTCCCTTCTCCTCGGCACTGGTGAGGCCACACCTGGAGCTTCTTGTATTCTCTAGATGTTAACCAAGATTCACTGATCTCAGAAAATTCTCTCCTAAGCTTTGTTATTGACCTGTGATCCTGAGTTGACCTAATGTTTTTAAGTATTAAATGGATATCCATACATCAGGAATGTAGCCATTACGTATTCCTCTCGTTTTCTAAGAAAGGATATATTCTGCATTAGAGAATTATACAGAATTCATAGGGCCCAAATCAGACTTTGGAAGAGCCTTCTCTACATGAACCTTATAGGAAGCCTAAACCTGCTGAACTCTTTTATTAGATCCCTCAGTTGTAGTCCTTAAATTAAACTGAATAAATCAGACTGACCTTTTTTTTTTTTTTTTCCCAGTAGTGGCCTCCAGAATAAGTAGTTCAAGTTTTAGTTTTGTTTGCTTTTCTCACAAAGCCTATACACTATCCCTCATTACAAGCTGGGCTCTGCAACTTTTGTCCTAATGAAAATTGCTATTTAAAGTAATTTATTATGCACAAATTAGGATTGGGTCCTCTGAACAAAGGCATATATTTGCTTTTGGATGAATGTATTTGTGCACAGCTTAATCTCTATGTGATCATATTTGAGATCTCAGGGACAGAACCTAATGTTTTCCCTTCAGAATTGTCATAAATAAATGAATTAGGGATAAAATACTGAACTGATTTTTGCAATTGCTAAATTACTGCGACTGATGAAAAATACATAGCCATAGAATTCTGACAAATATCTTCAGCTCACAGCTGGCAAGGTCACAAAGCCCGAACTGAGCTGCAAAATTATGGGTATTTACCTCTCATTGAGTTAATATGGCCTAAATTCTTAAAGGAAAACAGCTTGCCTCTGGAGTCAGAATGTCACAACAGTTTAGGGCAGGAAGACAAGCTCTTAAAGTTGATCTGAAGTGGTTTATGGCATCATTGTCTCTATTAAAAAGCTATCACTCAGCCGGTGGTAATTACTGCACGTTGGAATGAAGTGCAGGAATGGAGAACGATCATAGAATGGCTTGGATTGGAAGGGACCTTAAAGATCATCTAATTCCAACCCACCTGCCATGGGCAGGGACACCTTCCACTAGCCCAGCTTGCTCCAAGCTCCCTCCAGCCTGGCCTTGGACACTTCCAGCGATGCGGCAGCCACAGCTTTTCTCGATAGTTTGTGCCAGGGCCTCATACACATTATTTATTATACTGAGCAAACTGTGTGTGAGCAAGAACACATTCCAGCTGGAGGGTGGGAACCCAGAGCCGATAACTTCTGAGGCTACTCCTGTTTGATCTGCAAGAGCTTGTCTACATTTTCATGAACAAGGATGCTAAAAGTTTGCTCATAATTGCAGGGTGAAGAATGCTGATCATATCATTGTATTTTCTGCCCTGACACAGCTACAGATTTAAGTATGAAGAGCACAGGGGAGGATGTCCTATTTAAAACAGGGCATTATTTAGCAGCAAGGCAGCACTGCCTGAATTATCTGAGTTGCTACTGCATCCAAGTCCCTGTGATCTTTAACAGATCGTGTCCCTTGCATCTATTAATTACACTGCAAATTCGCCTTATTGTGCGACTGTCTAACAGATTCAGTGTCGTGGCTCTAAATTCTGTTAATTACAATTCTGCCAGATGGGAGACAGAAAAGGGAACAAACTCCAAATTTCTGTAAAAAGTTAAGAGAAAAGAAATGTCATCCTGTTTTTCATGTAGCAAATGTTAAATCAGACCCTGGTCTGTAAAAACTGACCAGCTCCCTTGCTGGTGTTGGACTGATTCACACCAGCTGAAGATATGGCCCAGTGTTAAAAGAACAGACGATTCATGGAGCTTTTATATTAAACATTAGTATGATGCTCTCTAACATAGTTTAATAGGTACTTATTGAGTGCCAAGTTTCCGTCGGTGCCTAGTCAGTATACTGACTAATAATAATTAACAGATCTACTTGGAAAGCAGTAATTTTAATATATTCCCCCTGCAAGATTTTTAACTGTTAATGAAAGTTAGATTAACAATTGCTGTAAAATGGATTTATAATCCTCAGTTTTTGCCTTTTTTTATCCTCAGCACAGCAAAGAAATGCTCATAAGAGACCAGTTTCCATCACGGGTAGCAAGGACCCTCAGGGAATATCCCAGGGCTGACTGCAGCAAGGATTTTCTCAGGCAAAGCAGCCCGTGGATCTTGCTAAACAAGTGGGAAATGGTGTCGATATTTTAGTCTGCAGCAATTTTTGCAGGGATTTTTTGTCCTTCTTTTGTGTTCTGCGATCATGGGAATCAAAGGTAACACATCATTGCAGAGTACACAAGGCATGGACACACAAAGAAGAATTTTTTTGCAAATTTTGCAGGATTTTGTTTTGCAGAAGTAGTGAATTAGTGATCCTCAAGCTGGTACTCTTTGAGTCTGAGCAGTCTGGCAAAGGAATGCTGTTTAAACCGGGGAATGAAAGCTTCAGGCTGGTATTTGCACTGCACTGAAAGCAGGGGCAAATCCCTGTGAACAACCCCAGAAATCTCTTATAAACAGCTTTGGGAGCTGGGCATCAGCCTCACTCATCCTGCAGCATCCGAGGGCACATCCTCCTCCCAGGGTTCCCGTTTCTCACCTGCGGTATTCCTGGCAAAGTGAGCACTAAAGGAAAGTTTGTGTCTTTTATGCGAGGAAAGGCATTAAAAACACAGCCCAGGGTCTGAATAACACTGACTCACACCAAGGGAACCCAGCCACGCTCTGCTGATACTGAATGTTTCACTTTCCCCAAACGAATGAACTAATTCACTGCTTCTGAGAGGACAAGAAAAAAAAAAAAAGCCCTAAAACACTGGTGGATTTTCATTTTTATTCTTTCTTTTATGTCTGCTAGTGGGAAGTCCTGACAGGCCAGGCTTTCCCTGAAACAATGCAAATGAATGGCTGAACACCACACAGTTATCGGTGCCTTCATCCTTCATGGGCTGCCAATGCAGCAGAACTGTGCATATTTAGTGTCTGCGAGGTGCCTTGGATAATGATCTTCCTCTGATGCAGTATTATTGCTGTTTCTGGCAGGCTCTGGAGGAGCAGGCTAATTGCACAGTGTCAGGTGGTAGGTGTGTTACTGGGTAAAACTCGGAGAGGCACATCGGCAGAGCCTTTCACAATATAATAGGCACTGATTAGCCAGCCCTGTAATACGGCCGGAAAAGTTTCACCACTCACTATTTGCTTTAAGTTCAGGAGGCCTGAATAAAAACTAGGAGTAAAATGAAGACTTTTGTTTCTTATTATGGCAGCGAAGGAGCAAGAAATTGCACTGTTTGAAGAGTCCAGCCCCTTCACTTTATTGATTTTACCCACTTTAACACCCATTCCTTGGAAAAACGCCAATTGTCAGTTAGTTTTTCCCAGGCTGGTGATACCAACGAGTCTTTCAAATCCCATCAGAATCACTAGGAGTTTAATCCAATCATATTAGGGTTTGATCCTGAAAGATGCAAAAAATTATCTTGCATAGGACATGGGAGGATGTGGCCCCTGGTTTTAAACATTTTGTTGCAAAACAGTGTCAAAGCAGATAGCAGTGCTAAGAAAATGATAAGAAAAATTCTTATATTCTGTTTTACCCACTTGAATTAAGTCTAGTTATTCCTCTCTCCAGAAACCAAGAGACTGATACTCCAAAAATCCCAAAAAGGCATTTCTCTACTAGTCTTGAATATATGAGGGAGGTGCTTAGATACTAGATGGCAGTATAAAACCTTAATAAAATTCATTTTAATAATGACTTTTTAAATAATCATACAGGACATTATCAATATACTTGCAGGGTTAGCAGAGGAATTAATTTAATTTCACCACCATCCTGTATATTACAGGTGTTGAAGGTTTCTTTTAGAAGAGATACAAACTTTTTGTATAATATTCAGACATTAATGAAACGCTCAGATAGACTCTACTTACTCCCTAAATTTAGTCATTTCCATAATTGCAGTGCAGAAAAATAGAGTGTTATTTTATATCAAAATTCAACAAGTATCTTCATTACAATCAGGAAAATTTTGTTACTGGTAAAGATAAACTCCTTAAATATAATTTCTCTCTGCATTGCTGCCATGAATGAGAGCAGTAGAGAGAAGAAATTGCCCCAGTAAATCTGATGCTGAAATATAGATTGTTGATAATTAGTAGTCTTATATGCTGTTTCTCATTTGGGCCAATACATTTTTATTTCACCAATTTGGGAAACGCATCACAAATCCAAGACTGATTGCAGAAACCTAAAGCTAAGAAATATATTGAATTCAACAGATGGTGGTTAAGTTAGATAATAGAACAGAGTATCCTGCTAAAGAGATTTATAGTCTTTTTATTGCACATTCTGGGGGATGTTAGCATTCTCCATTTATGCTCATAAGGCTTTTTCATGGCAATATCCATAGTTCACAGACTAATTCTTAGAGCATTGTTACATCTATCTAATCCAGCCTCCCACATAACACGGGTCAGGGCATCTCATTAAGTGTTTCTTGCACCTAGAAGCATACTTTTATAGCAGCTATCATAGCAATGGTAAACTGCCAACACCTTTCTATCAATTTATGCTCTGTTACAGTGAACTCTCACTGCCCAAGCCCAAAGTGCTACCCACTGCCATTTACTCTCAACAGCTCGTGGTTGCACTTTCACTCTCCCAGACTGCTGGTTCTGTAGATTTATCAAGTAGAGCCACGAGAAAGGGCAGAAGGAGAGCGTGCATGATGCCAAGTTCAGATGAATACAGAGTAAGCAGTAGTAAGACAGGGTATATTAAGGAGGAAATACAAGTCAAGGAAGCAGCAGTTGAAGGACTCTTGAGCATTTTGCTGGGAAAGGTCCTCTAACCTTTGTGCATGCTGCATTTCAATGGATGTCAAGGCCTCTCGATCTATAGCTCTACTGAACATAAAACAAAACCCACTTGAACACTAGATGGAAATAAGTACTGCTTGGTATTAATACTGTGGAATGGGTTTTTTTGTTATTTTTCTTATTTTTTTCCCAACAGAACAAAACTTTTCAAGTCATCTATATTCCACAAGTAACAGCACTTGCCTTTATGATTCTTCACTTTTTTATTTTTCCATGAGGTTTTGCTTTCTGAACTGGCATGAACAAAGTCATATCTACAAGGAGTATTTGCTGACATGGTAAGGTCCCACATTCTTTTGCAAACACACCTACTGTTGCTCCAAGGCACACAGGCAGATGAGAAAGGTCTCATCTAAAAGCTGCTTAGCGTTTTTAGCACACCATGTCTGTGGCACATCTGGTGGGACACATCGAATCAGCACAGCAGCACCTTCAAATCAGACTTGTAAATGTGTGGTCTGACTGCAAACCCCTCTGCAAACACCTGCCCAAACCTGAGTGTCATTTAGCGTAGAAAACCAGGCTTACACACACTTCACATGGCCATCATGCTGCTGTCTCTGTTGTAGACAGAGAGCCAAAAGGACCACAGAGGTGTGGGAGGGACTGAGTGTAACAGGTGTCCCAAATGAGCTCCAAAATAGCTTTGTGCAGCATTGGCTGTGATCCCCATTTACCATGTTTACATAAACATTTTGTTGGTTTTGTACTTTTCCATATTTTCCCAAATCCACCAGTTGTCTTCCATCTCTAAATCTGGGAAACAAACCTCACGGAGGGGTGGGCAGTTTCTCCATTACACTACCTGCAGCTCATCCCATAGTGGATCCCTTATCACTGTGCCCAGATATTATCGCCTAAAAAAAAAAAAAAAAAGAAAAAATTTATTTAATTTCCAAGGATTGCTGTGCTGGATGACTCCACATTCTGTCTCACTTCCAAGACTGGGGGCCACTGTAATATCTCTGCATCTCAAAAGCATCCACATGAGGAAGAAAAGTATTTTATTTTTCTACAAATGAGAAAGGCTCTCAAAAAGTAGTGAGTGAATTTCCAGGTTCTTGTATCTGGAAATATCACCAAATGCAAGAAACCTACTTTCATTATTCTTAAATGTAGCAGTTCTCAAGAACATCATTAGTGGAACTGTTGTACTGAAGAAAAGTAGATGATTTCAAAATAGATTATGCAGTCAATGAGGAACATTCACCATTTTATTAGACATTAGAGCTTAGGTGTAAAACCCCTTGAGTCAAACTGAAATAGTCCATTTCTGTCAGTAAATTTATAATCCAGCTCATGATGCGCTGGATTTCACTTTGAAATGTTTTATAGATCAAACCAAATACTGGTATCATCCTTATCTCCCTCCGTATGTATCTAAATCCAGAATCACCCAACTGATCTGACCAGGAAAATGCCCATATTTCCACAAGTGTGCTTACCTCCAGGAAGTTTATTGTCTTATTTTGCACTCATTGTAAGAAGCAGGAATGAAATAATTGCATTTACTTTTTTTTTTCCAGTTACATGCTGTTAAACTTGCCATGTCAATGCATTCTCTTATGGTTTGCTCAGAAAAAGGCAATTAACATGAAGCCCAAATGCTAAATGCACAACCGGGGCATATTTTTAATTGCTTTTAGTCAATTTTAGAAAAAATAAAGGAACCAGGCATTTTCCTTTAGCTCCTTGTCTCATCAGATTTCAGATTCCCAACATAAATTACAGTCTGTTTGTATGCAACTGTGGGTTTCCTTTCTGAACCAGCTGGTCCTGACTCTGCTATCTGTGTGAGCTTAAGCAGAACACCCCTCATGCTGTATCTGCTTTTTGGCATCCAGTGAGGAGCAAAAAATGAGCAAACACCTCATTTTTTAAAGGCTTCCTATTGACAGGTAAGTTTTGGTTACGATGGCAGAAATGATGTCCAAGCTCCTGATAAAACATTTTGTAATTGCAGAGTTGGCAACAAAAACTGATTTAAACACGAGTGCTGTAGTGAGAGCTCTGACTACACGGCTCTCTGTAAGTGCAGGCTTAATCTAATACTAGAGGCACAACAAAATTCCAGAGCTCGGAATGGAAGCAAGGAAATTCAAATAAGACAAGGCAGGATTTTAACATTAGTTTTAAACCATCAGTATGACTTCATTTAAAAAGCACTGTGTTTTCCTTCCTTTGAAGTGTTTTATATCAAACATCACTATCTTTCTGAAAGACCTTTTCTAACTCAGCCAGAAGTCATTGGTCAGGCTTAAGACAGGAATTACTGTGCATCATTTTGTCCTATAGAACCATAAAATGATTTAGGTTAGAAAAGACCCCTGAGATGGTTGAGTGCAACCATTAACCCAGCACCGCCAAACCCACCACTAAAACACGTCCCCAAGTGCTACACCAACAGATCTTTTAAATACCTCCGGTGATGGTGACCCCACCATCTCCCTGGGCAGCCTCTTCCAGTGATTGATAACCCTTTCCATGAAGAAAATTTTCGTAATATCCAACCTAAACCTCCCCTAGTGCAATTAGAGTCCATTTCCTCTTGCCCTGTCCTTTGTTACCTGGGAAAAGAGACTGATCCCCACATGGCTACAACCTCCCCCCGGGGAGCTGTAGAGGGCAATGAGGTCACCCCATAGCCTCTTCTTCTCCAGGCTGAGCACCCCCAGCTCCCTCAGCTGCTCCTCATAGGACTCGTGTTCCAGATCCTTCGCAGGACCCTTACACAGGAGGTCAGAGGATACAATGAGTTTTTTGAGCCATAAAGTGGAATTTCATTATGGTGGTACCAAACGACTGGCAAAACACATTAAACCTTCATGTTTAAGGCAATGGATGGGACATGGAATTGAAATCTAACTTCAGCAAAAAAAAAATATTTAACATACCTAAGCCATGGACTCCATGTTTGTCTCTGCTCCCAACCACCTCTACCAGTGAGGAAACCTTGAGCCTTGAACCTGATGCGTTCTCACTCACCGCTGACTGGGATGATGCCTCTTCTGTACATTCAGCATGGTTTCTGCAATGATTGTCTGTTAAATTGTGTTTTCCTGTGCAATTGGATACTACAAAGAGAGCCTCATGCAGCATTCAGTCACAAGCTGCTAATAGCTGCTGATTCTCCCTTCCACAGAAACATACATTAAAGAGGAGAAGATATTATCAGACTCGTGCTGAGATTTAGAAGTCCACTGTGTGGGTGTGAGAAGAGAGAAAATGAAGGAAGAATAAGAGGGGTGATAAAGAATAGACAAAATCTCTTCAAAATTAAGGCCATTGAAAGGAAAAAAAATTCCCAGATCAATCTTGGGACGGCAAACTCTCCATCTGAACTTTGTCTCCTTTTTGCCACTGAAAAACGTTCTCCTGGTGGGAAATACTTTATGATATTATTTGTTTGACTCTAGACCTGGTCCCTAGCTTACTGGAAATCTATATTTGCTGCAGATTGCCTGCTTTATGCTTTTCATAAAGCACAGCTTTTTTTCAAAAGGCTCGGCTCCCCCTGATGTCCATGGGACATTTAGCATTTGACTATAATGTGACTAAAATTGGACCAATGCTGAGAAAAATCTCTCTCCCATATGCCATAATGAAACCCCCCCGTGTGTTTATGTGCTTTTTAAAGCATGTTAAGTGATTATGATGGGGCAGACACTTTTAATATATAAATCTCTAGAAAATGACAGAACATTTCTGAAGCCTCCTGAGTGGGTAGGAATCCTGAACTAACTGTTATTTCATATTTAATCCCATTCCCTTTCTCCCTAGAACTAGGCAATCCTGATTAGGCTCAACTTTTTAATAAAATAACAAATTCAAATAACAAATGCAAGTACAGTAGTGTGCTCCATATAAAATTTACATTAGAGCTTTTCTGAGAAAAGCTTTAATGCTGTGCTTGAAGTAATTTTATTTTTACAGAGTGCTTCTCGTTAAAAGTTGTAAATCCCTTTCTGTGTTGCTGAGGATGTGTCAGTTAAATGGAAATGCATAATCCTGCTCACTCATTTGCTTTGCTTAACTCATGGTTGTCTCTCTGGACTCAGTCCTGGAAGGTTCTGGATACTCGCCAGTCAGGAAGACAGAACCAAAATCAGACCTTCATCCCTGTCTAGGTGGAATTTCACTTTCCTGAACAAAAGCCATTCCTTCTCCCCTCCTGCCCATTTTCTACATCCCTGATGAAGGAACAGAGAAGTGGGTCAGACCTGTTTCCCATTCTCCCACCTCCGGAGCAGCAGAGCTGAAGCCATGGGAGAAGCTGAGTGTGGCGTGCATGGTGCATTTTCTGTGGGTGAGAAGAAGACCATGAGGCAGGTTGAGACTTGGAGGATCACAGTCTCTTTCACAGCTTCTTCTTCCCCAGCCACCAGGCAAGTGGGTGTGCCTAAAATGAGCTTGAAATCCAGTATTTCAGAGACATTCTAGCATCTATCGCTGTGGGACTTCGATGCTTAACTACATCAAAACCCAAAAACCATGCCAGAAAATTGACAGCATCTAGAACCTCCCATTATTTGTCCCTTCAAATTTTTGCTGCAGAAATAGAGAAATAATTAAACCAGAGCAAAGTCACAAGGGGAAAGTGACTCATGCTTTATTTGCCAAGCTGTTGGAATTTCTGAAGGCTTCCGGCTGTCACACAGAGCCTCGTAGAGGTTTTGCCAGTTCTGACCATTCCCAGGCCAGTGCTGAGGCTTTGGGAAGGAGAAAACACTGTGCCATTATCCACAGCTGGAGCCATGACCCTTAAAGGAATCTTTTCTGTGCTTCTAAAAGGATCAACTTCTCTCCCAGTTGTATTTTGTCAGAAGTATAGACAGGGTAAGGTGGCTTTTATCCTTGCCTTTTCGGTTAATGTGACAGAAACCAGAAGTCTGATTAGACTCTTATGTGAATTCCAGAAAAACAAAACTCCTTTAAAACATGCCATTCTTGCTCAATGGAACCAAGCAATTTTGTTCTCATCCTCAGGTCTTTTCTTAAAGGTAAATTAATTCAAGGTTATCACTTCACTTCAGCATCCCCCACTTCACTGGAATTAGTCTTAATTTACTTTAATGAAACGAACAATATTAATCTTAATTAAAAGCCTTGGGGACAGACCTCTGTAGACTCATGACACAAACACCTTGCACTTTTGTTGGAGCCTCTCTTCTTTGTCATTTGGGATCCAGGAATTTGTCTTTCAGCAAATGATAGCCCTGATATTTTTCAGCCCTATTGATCAGTTAAGTAGTCAATGACTTCAGAGAATTTTCCTGATAGACTCTGACTTACATTCCATTCGCTCCTTAAATAAGCATGTGTTGTCAGAGGGAGGAAAAATAGCCCGAGTCAATGGGTTCCTATAACTTATTTTGCACATGCAAAACATTTCAACAAGCAAAAATGACCAATTAACTAAAAGTTCAACAAAACTGACCATTGAGTGACATCAAGAACGAAACTGTCCACAGAATTTTTTATGAGGAAAGGCTGAATTGGGATTGTTCAGCCTGGAGAAGAGAAGGCTCTGTGGTGACCTTATCGTAGCTTTTCAGTACCTGCAGGGGGTTTACAAGAAAGCTGGAGAGGGACTGTTTACAAGGGCACGTGGTGATAGGACAAGGGGAAATGGATCTAAACTGAAAAAGGGCAAGAAGTTTAGATTGGCTATTAGGAAAAAAATTCTTCACCATGAGGGTGAAGCTAGACCAGGTTGCCCAGAGAAGTTGTGAATGCCCCTGAACGTGTTCAAGCCCAGGTTGGATGGGGCTTGGAGCAACCTGGTCTAGCGGTAGGTGTCTCTGCCCATGGCAGCGATGTTGAAAATAGATGATCTTTAAGGTTCCTTCCATCCCAAACCATTCTATTATTTGAATCTTCTTTCTTCTCTCTGAGTATATTGCATGAGCAGAGGCAGGACGGGTCTGCTTGACAGGAGCCTTTGCTGTTGTTCAGCTCAGCCATGTGACTTCCTGCATGGCAGCAGCTACAAAACTGCTGGTTCCTTTCCAGAAACCCAAGTGGAAAGCTGGTTTGCATTCATTTTGATAGTGTGAAACATCACAATTTTCCATGATATTTGGATAACATGAAATTGAATATGAGGCTTCTTACTTCACCTTGTATACATGTGTATATATATATATACATATACATATTCATGTGTATATATGTATCCATTTCACAAGATGTGGAAAGAAGTTTGCATCTGAGTGACACAAATGTTATTTGTACTGCTGCATGATCCTCTGTTTTTCTAAAAAATGAAAACCACACAGTTGTCCATCCCACCACTTTTCATCCCATCCATCTTCAGCGAGTTAAAAAAATACAATAGGCTGCTCTCCCCTGCTCCATTAAATAAAAACATGTTTAAATGGGTCTTTCAACACCTCTCCCTCCATGGTAAAAACTCACCCAGGCTTGAATATCAAACTCCAGATGTTTGGGATCTTGGCAGTCATGCCCTGCTCCTGAACCTTTGCCATCAGCTGAAGCAAATGGCTGTTACTGAGAGCATTGTTGACCTAAACATTTTCTGACAGCGGCTTCAACCTGCCCCTGTGATTGACACTTCCCAGAAAGCTGATGTGTCTGATGGGCTGTATCAGTTTCAGCTGTTTAGGTTTCAGATTCAGTAGCTGGTAAAATGAGCTCAGTTCTCACCGTGCATAATTCGGTAACTGCTGCATCAGCTTCAGCTTGCTCTGCATTTAATTTATTAGGAGAAGAGATGCGTTTCGTACACACAGATTGATTGTTATTTCACTTGGTGATGTGTTTCAATCAGCAGGTGATATATGTCATTTACTACATTACACAGTTACAGACGTTAAAATATGGTTCAAAGGGATACGTACTTGATTTTGCAATATATTCTAATGTATTTTGACATGCTTTTCATTTAGTAATATATCCAGTTATTCCTTTTATTTTGTATGTTTGTCAGGTGGGGGCTTTTGTATTGGGTTGTTTGGGGTGTTTTTTAACTTAAATGTGTGGTTTATGAATGTTTCTCTTTATTTAGACTGTGCTTAAAACTTTTATCCTAACCTCGTTCTGATTTGCCTGTTTATATATCAGAAATATTTACACATGTAAAATTATTACCACATGTCAACCTCCACGTACAAAGCAAAATTAGTAAATGTGTAGAGATATGGACTAAATATTACAAGATACTTATAACAGTGGAACTGATTTTTGGTAGGATCTTAGGACATTGCTCAGGTAACATTGATTCATAACCTGCTTCACATGATCACTACTTTTCTTCTCGTCATAAATTTCTAATTTTCTTTATGTGGGTATAAGTAGGAAAAAAATTTTTGCTGAGTTTTTTGTGTTTTTTTTTTTTTTTTTTTTTTTTTTTTTTGGTTTGTTTTTTTTTTAATAGAACTCCATGAAAGCTAACAAAGAGTTCACAGCCCTGAGATGCACTTTCAGGAAATGTCTTGATTACTATGTGAGCAGCAGCAAGATTTTCTGAATTTCCAAGCTAACAACATTTCTACCACTCCCAAACACATGCTGTTGGACAAAACCATATTTTTTTCCTTGTAGAAAATGGGCCGTGATTGTCAAAATCTATCAGTAGGCAGTTGGCAGTAGGCGATGGACAAATATTTTCTCTGAGGAAAGATGAAGCATCAGATGAAGCAGCAGCCTCACATCACATGTTGCAGCTGGAAGTTCAAATGAGATTCAGGCAACTTCAGTTTTGTCCTTTGTCATTTTGGAGTGGATGCTCTAAGATTGAGACATTTTGCTTGAATCACGAAGCTTTTCAGCCTAACTATGCTTCACCACTTTAACTTTACAAAACACTTCACAGAAAAGATTTCGCCGTTAAAAGAACTTGCTTAAAAACTAAGAATGCCAGTGTTCCACACAATCATTAAAGACTACATGACATTCCCAAGAGAAGAAATTTAGTGTAGAAAGAAGAACAAAGTTTTTTCTCACCTTTGTGTGCTTCAATTCCAAACACCAAACCTTTAAGTAACTACTGCAATTTGGAATATTCTCTAATGCTTTTGCTGGGAATGATTTTGCTAGCACATTCATGGCACTTAAACTCTGCTTCTCCTCAGAACTGCTCTCTGGAGGAGGTTTTCTCACCCCAGTCAGTATAAAGAGAGCCACAGTATACAAATCTCCTAACTTAGGTATCTACACTGTAAATACCCTCTCAGGGACTGTTGCTGCAGGATGTAGCATTAAAACCTCTTCCGATGCCTCAAAGAATTACTGAAATGTTGTCACAGGCAGGCAGCTATGTATCATTTTTCTGTCACTGAGCACCTTTATAGCATTACAAATATTCTAAGTGTTCAAACAATGTGCAAAGTAAATCCATTTTAAATTAAGCCAGTTAAAATATAAACAGCAAGGTGTTTGTCTTGGTTTTGCCTTTTCATATTTTCCCCAACACAGAAAATAATCATTTGCGAGGTTGTAAAATGTTGAAACAATAAGGGCAATTTTATAATATATTTTAAGAGTTGGAAAATGTTCTGCTTGAAGGATGAAGAGTATATACGTATACATATATATATGAGTTTGTACATATATTTGGGGATGGTGCTTTGTTTTTTTCACACCACCTTTCTGACTCACAAAATGCTTCAGTTCATTGAATTTATTAAGAGAAAAATTGTGTGCTGCTGTTTCTGATTCAGTGATTAGTTGAACTTATCTCTTGAGGCCTGTGGGAGAGAAGAAATTCTTAGGCTTTGTTTTTGCAGTGCCATCTCTGGACATAGATCCAGAATATTGATATCAAGGGACAGACCTAAAGTTTATTGAAATCGATAGGAAGACTGACTGCTGTGATAACCATACTAGCCACAATTTTAGAAATTTCTTAAGCAACAGCTTTATACTGCAATGGGATTTGAGTAAATGCTTAAATGTTTTGCTGCACTGAGATTTCGTCCTGGCACTGGGGTTTATGTACCTGCATTTATCAAAGGTGGTGTGTCAGTGTGCTTGCAGGTGTGTATACATGTGCCCAAATGAGCAATCCACCTAGAGCTGCTGTGCCTTTATTACCCAGAGCAGAGAGCCAAAAATCCATCCGTCACATAAAATAACAGGGAACTGCAAAAACTCACTGGTTTCGCCAGCTGCATCCTCCCCTCTTTTTCAGGGAGATGGTTTTGTTGTTACATTTGCCAGGCTGTCACTGGCTATTTCTGCAGCGTGGGGAGATCCTGACACCAGCCATCAATATGTCACATCTAAGTGATGTTGTGTTCAGCACTCACATATGATTTTCAAGCTATAGAGTTGTGTGTTCTGCATAAGAACCTGCCGCGGCTTAACCCCAGCCAGCAGCCAAGCCCCATGCAGCCACTTGAAAGCCCTGCTCAGCAATAACAAAAACATCTCTACAGTATCAACCCCGTGCTCAGCACAAATCCAAAATGCAGCCCCATACCAGCCACTGCGAAGAAAATCAACTCTACCCCAGCCGAAACCAGCACAGAACCTTTAGATGAGAGTAGGTCTGTAGCAGATTTACATCATGAGAAGTCATGAATGACAAGAGTCAAAGTATTTTTAGGCCTAACTTGCTATTTTTAAAGCTTGCTTGGGTTTGCTTCAGACCCCTAAGTTTCATGGAGAAAGTGAACCGATCTTATCCCTTGCTAATTCAGGTGGAATATCCAAACATCTCCCCATCCATAAGAATTGTGCTCAAAGGTTTTTGCCATGCCCTAGTAGAGTGTAAACCTAAGGAAAGGACTTTAAATGTAGGGGAGAAATCATATCAGTAGGTTTTGCCAAAGAAAGAGTTCTCATAAACGTTGGATGACAAAAGGCTTGTCAATAGGGCCAAGAGGCCAGCACACATCACTCTCAAGCAAAACTAAAACAAAAAGGTTGAGAAGCTGGGTCCAAAGGTTGCTTTAGATCTTTTTCATGGGAGTTTATGTTGGTTTGGAACCACAAAGTCCTCAACAGTGGTAATAGGGATAAAAATGTTATGTTACTATGGAGAGTGTTTTGAGGTATCATTACTGGGAGTTTATTTTGTGCTGCAGTCCTGTACTGTATGTGTAGAGGGTGTTTTTTGTTGCTGCTCTGTGCTAAATTACTGCAGTACCAAAGTTACCTATCTCACTCTACTTCCTCCCCATCTTTCAAAAAATACTACTTCAATAACAAGCTGAAGGTAACTAGCTGGAGACACTTTCTGTGTCTATTTCTCTATATTTTGCACTAAACAACTTTTGTTTTATGGTTCAAAAAAACCCAAATCCTTACATGCTGGAACATAATTTTTTTTTCCTGTGGCTGTGGCACCACATTAATCCAGAGTTATTTTTCTGAAATATTAGCTGTGCAAGAAACTACATTTAAATACAACAGCATTTTCCTGGAAATTATATGAAACTGTAAGAGGATATGAGTTTGTTTTAAAGATGGATAGGAATAATAGACAGACTCAAACACTTATCTACGCATGTCCAGATGGTACACTTTACTGATCTGAGCTTGGAGAGGCATGAGAAAAACTTGTGATTTTTAATCTTGGGTCTGACACGACTTCCCTCTGTGGCCTAAGGCAAACCACTTAACTTCTCCATGCCTCAGTTCACCATTTGCCTCTAACTTGGAGTCTTTAGCAGCAGCTGCTTTCACTTTCTTTGGCAATTAGGCAAGAAATCTCTTGCTGGAGGCCTGGCATTAAAAGCTACTCCCCCTGCTGAAAGGATAGTGGAGTCTTTTGATATCTGTCATGCTCATTCTTCCTGGTTTTCAATACTTTTTAAAGGCTTCTTTTGATATCTCTTGCACGTGATAATGCAATCGAGATGTTTAGGCTCCTACGGATGTAACAGCCGAGCAACACACGCTTGCATCTGCCACTCCTCCAGCCCAGGGGGGTTTGAGGAAACACAGGTGAGGATTTCAGGTCCATCCTCATGTCCTTGCCAGGACAACCAGGACATCTGCAATGTCAGTCCCTGGACACTGTAGTGGCATCCATATAACCGAATAAAACAGCTCCAGGACGATTTTGTGCTGCTAAGACCTTGTATATCCCTCACATTCCTACTACACATATTTTTCACCCCACCAAATGGAGTGATTACATCCAAACTGCCCACGGGGATAGGTTCCTTTCACAAAGTGTCCCTTCTACTGCTGGAAAAGTTCAATGACTGGGAGAAGGTTAATTAGAACAGGACCAAAACCACAAGATGGAGAATTCCGTAGGTTACATGAGGACTGAAAGCCATTTTTAACCCTGTTTTATTTGCCTAGATAGATATGGACATGTTCCAGGGAAGTATCCTGACTTCCTGCTGAGGAAGAAGTTTAAGAAATAAATCCTTTTAAATGTTACAGCACATTCTCTGCAGATAACTGAGTACTTGCAGTTTTGACAAAAGTAATACCTAAGAGGCTACTCTTCAGCGGTGAATGTCTTAACATACAGGTAATGAGCACCATCATCTCCACTTTAGAAATACAAAACCATGACCAACTTATCCAAAGTATTCCAGCACACCTGTAAGTGGGACAGGGCTCAGACTTGAGCCTCTCATGACCCGCTGGGTGTTCTGTGCCGTAGGAAAAGGAGCTCCCCAAAACCAAACCATGGTTAGATTATTTAGACACTTATATTGTTTCAGAAGCATTTTTACAGTATTGACTCCAATTAAAATAGTTTTAGAATGACCTAGCAAGTCCCAGGATGATTAGTGACAGGCCATGGTTACTCAGGAAACTTTTTCCAGGCCTAACTTCCTCAGGTGTCCACACTGCTCCTCTAACTGGGAGATGTATTTCTTCCTTTTGAGATATGACAGCAGTGCCTTCTGTCTCAGCAGGGCCTTATTTCATGGCATTACATTTGAGTAATATTTGTTTTCATGGCCATATCAACTTCCATTGGTCATTTCCAACTGAATATGGCATTTCTGGAAGAACTTTTGTTATTGGTCCCCAGATGCATTCACTTGCCCTCCGTACTACTGGATTTCATTAAATTGCTATTACTCCAGTTTTCAGACTCATCCAGTTGTTCCTTGCAGATGCTCTGAACCTCTCTGTGTCATCAGAGAGCTTTATTGATGCACTCACCTTCTATGCCAGGATTGCTAGTGAGAGTATTAATTAGTATTGCTCTTAAAGCTCCTCTGTCAGCCTTCCTTCAGGCTGAAAATTTCCAGTCTCAGCAGTGCTTCTTGCTAAATGGTCTCTGGGCAACCCCACAGTTCTCCTTCTTCACTGTTTCGCAGCTTCTTGGTTTATCCTTCAGCTTTAACTTTTATATGTTTTAGCTGAAGTTCACGCTCCTTCACTGAGGGAATCAATGTAGTTTGGGATTTTTAATAAATGAAAAACAATCAGGTTACTCCAGCAAGAACTACCTTTGGCACCCCAAATTTAATTTTACTCTATATCAGTTTTTTTCTGAATATTTTTAATTTCTGTCTTCCTTTGAGATTTGTTTTAATTTTTTATACTGTTCAGACAGAACTTACAAGTCTGTAGTGAGTTGGATCATTTTTATTTCCACTTTCTGAAAAGAATCCCTACTTCTTCAACTACCTATCCCTTAGAGATTTTGTACTACTGGCTCTGCAACTTCTTATCGCTTTGTAATTCAGATACATCAGGTCACTCTGACTTTTCTTAAACCCTCTGTGTTTTTGTTTCTCCCTAATTTCCGTAATATCTTGGTGTGTATTAGTCATCTCCCCTTTGCTACTGTGTTGTCATTGTTGTTCTTATCAGCCACCTCAGCACTAGAAAATAAAGCAAAGCCATGGCACAAGCTCAAAAACTGATGAATAACCATCCCTGCCCCTGTACAGGTACAACTGACCAGTTTGGAGTCATGCAAAGTAGTACTGGCATGATGCCCACGCCCAGCCAGGGGACAGATCCAAGTACAAAATCTGGATGTGACCTTCCTGCTTTGGGGGGTGTAGAAAGTTCAATCATATCAATGGTTAAGAGAACAAGTCTGAGGAGGAGCAGCTGAGGGAGCTGGGGGACTTTAACATGGAGAGAAAAGGAGCAAAGAAGCTCAGGAGGGACTTTATTGCTCTCTAAAACTCCCTGAAAGAAGGTTGCAGTGAGGTGGGGGTCAGCTTCTTCTGGCAGGTAACAAGTGGCAGGACAAGAGGAAATGCCCTCAGGTTGCACCAGGGTAGGTTTATATTGGATATTAGGAAACTTTTTTTCACCACAAGGGCTGTTAAGCAGTGAAACAGGTTGCCCAGGGAGGCGGTGGAGACACCATCCCCGGAGGTATTTAAAAGATGTGTATATGTGGCACCTGGGGACATAGTTTAGCGCTAGACTTGGCAGAGCTGAGTTAATGCTTGGACTTGATTATCCTAGAAGCCTTTTCCAACCCTAATGATTCTATGATTCTATGTGATCCACCCACATGCAAGATTTTAGGTCATTTTATTCATTACCATATCTGTATCCACTGAAATCAAGGCACAGTATCACAATATTCATTTAGATGAGTTCATTATCTTTCCTCCCTCCACCACTAATTCTTACTTTGCAGAAGAAAAAAGTGAAGGCAGAGGTGCTCAGTAACTCACTAAATTAGTTGCAGTCCTCAAAGCAGGGTGAAATAAAACAGAACTAAAAATGCAGAGAGTGTATTTTTATATTCCTTGATAGGTTTCTTTGTTCGTGAAGCCTCTGGTTTGTAACCACCTTCCTGCTTGGCTCTTTTTTTATTCTGTGTTGTGATTTTATGTTTTCTTTTCTCCTCTGGACAATAGGTTATTTAACTTCTCCCTACCCTTTCCCCTCCCCATTCTGTTGTCCCTGCTGTCTTTTTATAGCTTTGTTTGGCTGATTTGGGTTTGCATGATTTATCACTCTAATAACCTCTTCCTGCAATGGTGACAGGGAAGCTGCCATGGAGGGTGGAAAACTCCTTCTTCTTTATTGTTGTCTCCTGCGTGATCTGACAGGCTGGAAGAGCAACACAAAAGTGGGAGGGATGGAAATGGCAGGCACTGGAACTGCCAGAATCCAACCCCCCCGACATCCCCCC
>VZRN01005169.1:2192493-2213888 GCA_013397935.1 Dasyornis broadbenti | reverse complement strand
TAACATTTCTGCCAGGTTTCCTAGAAATGACAGATCCTTGTACCCCTTTTTGTGAGCCTTTCAGGGGGAGAGGGTGGGGCTGAGTGGCAGTAGCATGAGAGGGTGGCCAGAGAGAGAAAATAGTTATAGTCTTGATGTGACAATTTAGGTCTGCAAAGGCTTCACCTCAGCTGAAGATCCAGAGTAGCTGTGGTTTGGCTGCATGTGCCACAGAATTCAGAATGGCTTGTTCTAGGGGAGAGGGCTGAGAGGACAGCTTGTATGGCTGTTCTGGTTTCTGGTCTATTTAATCTCTGCAAGGGGGAAAAGACACCAAAGGAAGGACCTAAAGGAATGAAAATAAGACTAATGTTTGGTCTTCTGCGGCTTGGAAAATTCTGAGCTATAACAGCATCAAATAAGCCAAGCCCTGTCACTGTTTTCTCTCCTGTGCAAAGCACAGAGCAGCCAAAGGCCAATGGCCTGTTCAAATACTTTATAGCAGCTTTATTTCACCTTCACTCTGAATAAAGGAGCAGAGCACTGATTTTGTCCATTTTCGTGCATATCTTTGCTCATTTACTGTTTTGGAGCTCCTCTCCCCTCACCCATCTGCTCATATGTCCCTTGCTTTAAATATTGCCATTTCTTACCCCACTGTTATGTATTTTCCACCACCCTCATGGTGCCCTTAAGATGTTTTTGTCATCGTTTTTCACTTTTTGTTCCCTTTGAAAATGCCAAAATGAATTCTGGCTCAGGAGAGCCACCAACATGCCAAACTGGTGACCAGGCCCCGTTTTCCAAAGGACTTAGACAATAAATTTTCCCAGTTAGGAGGTCTGTTTTCAAAACTGTATTAAACCCCAGTACTCCTGGCAAGAAGCAACTTACATCACCTTCAGAATTTATAATAAAATGGCCAATGTGTGGTCAAGGTTTCTTAAGATCATGACTTTAGGATGTATTTATAACATCAAAAGATTTTTTTGGCTTATTTTTGTATGTTGCCATCTCACATCCGTTCTCACAGCTCAGCTCTGAGGGACAATGTAAATTTCACTACATTCCTCTCCTTTGCTTTTCATGGAATCATAAATTGGTTTGGATTGGAAGGGATCTTACAGATCATCTTCTTCCAGCCTCCCATTGCCATGGGCAGGGACACTTTCCATCATCCCAGGTTGCTCCAAGCCCCATCCAACCTGGCCTTGAACACTTCCAGGGATGGGGAATCCACAACTTATCTGGGCAATTTATAATTCAGGCTTCCAGTTTATTACAGCACAGTTTAATTCAGTTTATTACAGACCAAGCAGTTGTCACTAAGTCTGTCAGGACTGGTTCTGATTGGGCTCCAGAGAATCAATTCTGCCTCTCTCCATCGTTCCTCACTGATATTTAGCGGCTCTTCACAATGCTTTCTTTTTTTTTTTCTCTGCGGGTTCCTCCTACATAACCTGGACTTGGCTCATGTCCTGGCACTTTCCTTCAGGGCAGGAGAGGGAGCACTGATGGCTCCAGTAACTGGTGAGAGTAAGGAGAAATCGCCCTCCTGAAACCTGGGAGCACCACTCTGCATGTCAGCTGCATCCCAAAGGCATCAAAACTGGCAACAATACGGGTTCAGTGAGCCCTTTTACCAGTGCTTTTGAGTGCATTTGAAAGATCTGCTCTGCCTTCTGCTGCAGGGGAAGAGAATCCAGGAAGAATTATCTTTTTTTTTTTTATTATTTTAGCAAAATAACTTTTCACTGCAGTTTTTAAAAGCTACATTTGTTAAGGACAAATTATGGGTCTCTTTTGAGATATCAAAAATTTAATTAGAAACACTCTAAATATAACTTTATTTTTT
The DNA here is from genome assembly GCA_013397935.1 of Dasyornis broadbenti. Lineage (NCBI taxonomy): Eukaryota > Metazoa > Chordata > Aves > Passeriformes > Dasyornithidae > Dasyornis > Dasyornis broadbenti. The sequence goes on along the minus strand of VZRN01005169.1, from coordinate 2,212,054 downwards.
TTGCCAGACAATTTAATAAGTATATTTGGGTGGCTCATTTTACTTCTGAATACATAATTCTCTAATGCTTTCAAGTCCTATGAAGTTGAAGACCGTCCCAATTATAGAAAGTCCTGTAATACCTTGTTAAATACATCTCTAATTCTGATTATGACTTAATTTCATGTTAAACTTCTCAATAATACAATTTCATGTCAGCATTATAGTAACTGAGTATTTAAGTGTTGTTTTCCATCCTAGAATAAGCCCTCCATGAGCCCAAGAGTCCCTTCTCTTGGCTTGGACAGTGAGTTCCATGACCCCGGCAGTCTGCAATGCAATCCAGAAGCTGTTGGCCCATGATGGGTGTCCTCTTTAGTCCATGGGGGTGATGTTCTCTGGGGACAGCCCCAGGAGGAGCCAGAGCAGGGGATCCTGTCTCTGAATGAAGCACTGGCTTTCCTTCCCCTGTCCAGTTGCCCCTGGACTCCTTCATGTTTGTAGGGATGGGCCATCAATCCCTAACCCCAGCAATCCATAGCTCAACAGATCATTATGTCTTCTACACTTCTCTGCAATTGCGAATCACACCAGGTTATCATAATTTGCAGTCTGGGAACCAGCACCTCTAAGCACTACATCATCAGCTACAGAAAATTCTCATTTAAATGAGAAAGATGCAGTGGATATATTTTGTAATTCACATCCCATCTTACACTGATAGCCTTGAAGGTTTCCTGCAATGCCTCATCCTTTGCTGCAGTCCCTGCAAATTTATTCTGTATTATTTCTGAGACTGGATAATTGTTTCTTATATTTGCATTATTACATTTTCTAGGTTTCTTCAGTCTGAACACTCTCTGAATCAAACCTAGGCTAAACATGTTTTTAAACCAAATATTGCTTTTTTTATCCCTGTAACTATAACAGACTTGATCAGTTCCAGTTAAAGATAAACTTCAGATCACGTAATTCTGTACTCAGAATTAGTTTCATGCTATGCATTCCCAATTATATTTGTCTTTCCTCTATGTATTTACATTTCCCATTCATTTTTTTTTCCTAAGTGATCTGCGTTTCGTTTATAATTTATAAGCATTTCATTATTTTTTAATGAAAAAATAATTTTTTTGCTTCAGCATTTTTCAGCCAAGCCCCATGCAGAACTCCTCCATGCCACTGCCAGCTCTGTCCCCTGGAAGGAGGTTTGGGTGTGCAAGAACTTGTCTGTTTTTCTGACTGTCTGAGCTGGCCTGTTGAAGGTGCTGCCTTGTCCCTGCAAAGCCTGTCACTCCCTGCTCTCCTGAGCACTGAGTCGTGAGATGTCCTTTTTGTTCCGGCTACTCAGGACTGAAAACTCCTGCAAAACCGCATTCATTTCTAAATGCTGGCTGTTGTCTGGCTCTGTGCACGTTCCCATTCCTCAGGCAGCTGCTTTTCTTTGACATTTTCTTGCTGTTTATTCTACAGAACCTCTTCCAAACCCCTCACTTTGCTGTGACCTCCTGCTTCCCAGCGTCCTCTCCTGCTGGTGAGTCTGTCTAGAGTAGTTGCAACTTGTTTCCCATTTAATATTTTCATTCTGTCTTCAATATTCCTTCAGCTTGGCACATCTGGTAACACTTGCCCTGAGTCTGGATCTACATCTTCCATCAGTCCATCCTTGCAGCTCTGGAACTCTGATGCTGCCCACTGCCTGATAATTCAGATGTGGCCTGACGAAGTACAGCTGCACCTCTGACTCATTAGTTTAGGGTAAGACAACAAAAACTCCAAAAGTATTCCTCTATTTTCAGTTTCCAATCTCTTTTCAAAGTTTTCCTTTTCTTGGGAAGGCAGTATTCCACAGATTTATGAAGTTTGCCCATTTGTTCTGGCTTAATTATGTACTGCTAAAGCAAATACTCGTAGGGAGATGTGCTATAATCTCTAGGTCAATGCTCTGGATTTATTTCAGTATCAACCATATATCTCTGACCTCGAAATCCTAGCAACTGACACAGTTTAAAAAGGGCTGTTGTGAGCTCTTTCAAAGCTCATTTGAAAGAAATCAAACACTATGAGGTTTTGGGAAAGCAGGCATCACTATATTCTTGCTTTCCAAAAGTGGAATAGAGAAAACTTCATTATATGACCACATTCTGACTGGAAAAACTCTGTCTTTTCAGGGGAACTTCTTTAAATCACTACAGCTGGAAAACAAACAAACAAAAAAAATAAAACCCAAAAAAACCCAAAAAAAAAAAACCAACCAAAACAGAAACTAAGATAATGAAATTAAATGAAATGAGGAATTGAAATTAAATGAGATATAGAATATGGAACACAGTAGTAAAATAAAAAATAATAAAAGCATTAAAATATTGAAAGTACAACATATGATATGATATACAATATAGAATATAAAATATAAGATATAAATATATATATTAAAAAAACTTCTACTCTCAAGTTGTAGGTTAGATCCAATCATTTAAAAAAAAAAAAAGAAAAAATAGAGGTAAAAAGCCCCTATAGATTTCAGCTCTCACACACTTTCTTGATTCAAACCCTTGTACCATTAAAAATAATTTGCATGAATCATGGTAAAAATGTGAGATGTAGTGATTCTTTAGGCTAGAACTGGGACCTGTGCTTTGCTTAAATGTGAAGCCAATGAAAATGGGAAACACTGATTATTTAAAGAAATATGATAAATTATTTCTACATCTGAATATTTATTTAGTGAAAGATTCCCAGCATACAAGGTGTCATTCTTTGCAGGTAGTGCTGTGGGAATTAATCAAAGAAAAAGCACAAAACTGCCTCCTTTAACCTTGCTACTTTATGGACTGTGCTGAGCATCATTTGGGGCTCTGGAAAATTGTGGCATCGTTTGAGGCTGGCTGACTTTCTTGTATCAAAATTGATGATTCTTGGGTCCAGCTTAGATCTGGACTCTCCTCAAAAGTCTAAAAAAGCCACAAGAAACGGCTTTTCATGCTCTTTACATTCTTTCACTTTATGTTTTCAAAGATGCTGTTGTGAAATTAAAATACAAAGAAATTGTGCAGGTAAGCAATTTTTGGAGGGTTTTAGGTTTGTTTAGTAATTTTTCATGCTTTTTCTTTTTACAGTGTTAACCAAGCAGAAGAGTAACTCTTTGAAATACAAAGCATCATTTTGACTATACTGAAATGTATAAAAGGTATTTAAGACATCATTTTACATACAGACTATGATGCTAGCAAAATCAAGCATTTTGTTGCTGATTGAATAATCTGTTCTTGTGATTAAAGTTAAAGGCAGATTTTTAGAATAATTACACTTTCTAAAAAAAATTTAATATGAGCTAAATGTTTAATTAACATTGAGACACCTTTCTGGAAAATAAAAAAAAAAAAAACCAACCAAACCAACCATATTAAAATTAAATTTGTGTGTGATTACTTCAAACAAGTCCTTATTAGGCACTACCTGGGTGATCGTGGTCCTTCATGCATTCATTTTTAGTTCCCAATTATTCACAGTTTGTTAATTGGTGTGATATGGGATGAATATTGATGGTACAACCTGAAGATGATTTCCATACCAAAGGAATAAGCATATTTACTGTGCCTGTACACAACAGAAAACAAAGTTCCAAACAGATACGTCTTGGAAATTTGGCAAACACCTTTCTCTGTGTGCTGTGTGTTGGCTCATTACAGAGAGCCTTGCAACAGGAGTGGTGGAAAACATAATGCAATACAATAGGAATAAATAAAATAAAATCAATAGAATAAACAATAAAATAAAATAACACAAAACCAGAACAAAGTAAAATGGCTAAGTTTAGTTGTTTAAGTTGTATAAACTTCTTGAGAAACTGTGGATCCAGTAGGGTTTAGAGAGACAAAATAGTGGTGTGACTTGGTGTTTTTAATAGAGGAGGGCCTGCATGTGGTATTGGCTATCCAGATTTACATCTGCACTGAAACATGAGGGAAAAAAGCCTTAGGAGCTCAGATCTGTGTCAGAGTTTCCCCCAAGCTGAGTGTTAACATCCCATTTTCAGCTACTCTGTGCATCTGTGTTAAATCCAGCAGGGCCATGAGCAACTCAAGCTGCAGCAGCTGGAGGTGGTGAGAGCCTCAGAGAAAATAGTCTCTGAGGAGCTGGAAGAGAATCTCAAACATTTAATGAAACCTGAGAGATTAACTCTGAGCTAATACTTTAGTGGGATGGTCCAAACTGACTCTTAAAATAGGGATGCAACAGGAAAATATGAAAGAAGAAAGTTCCAGAGGTGAACAGGATAAAAACTTCAGTTAGAGATAATTCATCTACAGGAGTGCAAGGCATAGAACGACATAAAGCCTCATATCCAATCTGCAAGAAAGGATTTCCACCAAACCAGAGACAAACTGGAGTTTTCAAGGGAAAGGGTACATGCCCTACTATGGAGACGAGACAGTAAACTATAGGCTCGCAGGGACTGTGTGCCATCTCCTCTTCACCCTGGCCACAGTGTGCAGTGTTTAAAATAAATCAATCTAAACCAGAATGTGAATTTCTTAATTGGCTTTGTTTTCTTTTGAAATGGTTCAACTTATCTTTGAAATGCAACAAAATACAGCTGCTCTGTAAATGTTCAGAAAGCCAATGCATGAAAAGAAAAAGCATTAACATTTAACTTGTACTTGAGGTGGTCTTCACCTTTGATCAGTTAGCATAACCTGAAAAAAAATTTATTGACATAGTGACATTTCCAATATTCAAGCAATATAATTTTTCACATAAAATGGGGTGTAGCTATGGCCCGAGTTCTTTGCAGTAAAAAATCACAGTTGGCACAGTCCAGGTGGTTTATAAATTCAGCTCAACTTCTCTGAATTAATTCTAAAATAAATTTAAAGACATTACATAAAATAATAAATTAGTTTTTACTAGTTCAAAATTCTGTGGATTATTGTGTAAAATGTATTATTTAAAAAACTTTTTCCTTAATGTGAAACAAAACATGTTTTAGGTTAGAGAAAATACCATGTTCTAGATGAAGTGGTGTGTTTTAGATAGAGTGGGTTTTTTCACATTTTAATTTACTCCTTTTTTTTTTCCTCATTCAGTGGCAGTGGCTGACGACCTGGGAAAAATGACAGTGAAAGTTTCAGATCCTCACACTGTTATAAGGACTGCAAGGCCATAGGATACCATTTCTTCGAGGTAATTCTAATGACACAGAGAGAGACATGCTCTGGCTCTATTTACACCAATAAAATGAGCATGGCAGTGTGCAAGACACAAGCACCCACTGTTCAAACCTTGCCCTTCCTTGAAATTCTCAGAGGTCTCTGGCAGGAATTTTACCTGGCCCAAATTACCCACTCCCAGTCATTGTCCAAGCTTGCGGCAGGGTTTATCTTAGCCAGGAATATTTTTTTAACAGGCAGCTTGCACATATCCATTCTGTTGTGGACAGAAAGAATAAGTTCAGCTAAATGCACTGGAATTGTCCCTGGACCACTTAATTTCCTATTAAATCCACAGCCTCCAAGGCTACATTTAAAACCAGCTTTAGTCTCCATTTAGGAGGCAGGTTTGCAAGCCTGGCTCCAGGCACAGCTAAAGGCTGCCTTCCACAGCACACAGGATCCCACCAGCAACTGGGAAGCATTTAATGAAGCAGAATGTGATGAAAAAGTTCAGCAAGCAGAGCACACACCTGCTCTCACACACAGACATTAAGCGGGAGCATCCCATCTCAGACGAGCTCATCAAGAAGTCTTTGCCCACCTTTCCACACTGAAAATAAACCAGGCAAACCAGCATCCATGGCATTTCCATATGAGTTTAGTAATGCTGAGAGGGGAAAATAAAGACACAAAGGAAGCAACAAGACCAGGACAACAACATGGCTTAAAAGCAAGGAACGAATCTATACCTTGCCACAGCACCTTCGATGATGTTAAAGGAGGGTCTTGTTCCCCCTGCAAATTGGGGGTTAAATGCTGCGCTCTCTGTGATGAGTAGTAAGGTGTTCACTCACTTCAGAAAGGGTCAGACTGCACTCTCGATCTCCTCTATTTTTTCTTTCTCGAATCTCTCTTCTCGCCATCCCCCTTTGCATCTCCCTCCACTCAGTGTGTTGTCAGGTCTCAGAGCAGGCTGCTAACCCCCTTATCTCTTTATCATATTTCCCTTGTTACACTCACCAACAGAAGGATAAGACAGCACGAAATACCTATTTGTGAAAGACTGAGAGCTTAGTGGCAGAGTCCACAGAGCCTCCTTTCCAACAGTGAGTATCTTTTCCGCTTTATGGCAGGGGTGGATTTTTTTCAGTCTTGCAGATCTCTGAAAAGACAAGTAGCCTTGCCAAATGTATAGGCACACACACTTAGGTTTGCACACCTCAAAGCTATCAAACGTGTCACATTCTATTTCTTTCACCTGTTTATGAACTGTGGACGCCTGTGATTTATTACCAGCACATACTGGTTGCTGTGGAGAAAGTTTCTGACACCGGAATTAGCTTAGTAAGTCTTCAGCTTCATGAAACCATTTTGAATTCTATTTTGAATATTTAAGTATCTGTTTGAAGTAACTGTTTATGTTTAAAATCAAAATACCTAAAGAGAGAGAAAAAAAAAAATAGAAGCACTTCCTTTTGAATTTTACAAAAGCCTGCATGTAGGAGAGCAAAGAAAACCTAATGAAACCCAAAAGCATGTAACAATTTATTTTTCCTCCTACATAGTGTCTTCACTTATGGCAAGTGGAATCAGCAGTCTGCACACTGAGCAAGAGAGGCTGTCAGGCAGTAAGAGTTACTAAGCAGAGAGAGCTTTAGTAGCAGTGGTGCAGGGGCTGTTTCTGGTAGCCCATGCTACCAGGTACTCAGGATATTTGTGCTCCTCTGATCATCTGTTGCACAGGCTTCACTCTTTCTGCTGACTCAGAGCTGAGGCATTTGGAGTTTAGTGTATTTCTGTTAGATTTAGGTGAAGTTAATGGATTTCAGAAGGGCAGTGATCAATAGAAAAGTCACCTTACCTGAAGAGCATGCAGGAATAGAGTTTTCATGCACATATTTTGATAGAGTTTTTGGAAGATTTGTCGAGACAACATGGATTGATATTATGAACATATTTTTTTTCCTGTGAATGAATACAAAATTTACCAGAAATACAGACTGCTTTTTAAAGTCAATGGAGCACCAATTTCTTTTGAAAGATTTTTTCTTCCCAGCAAATTATATTATCTGATTTGACAAACTAGATTGACAAAGGAGGTGACTGCTGTGTGAGGATTCTGCTACACAAAGGCAGAGTGACCAAAGCTTTTGGCACCTGTCACGGCATCCACTCCCAATTCTCCTTATGGGATTTCACACCCATATCACCAGCAGAGTGTAACCAGCCATTGACTCTGATGTTTTCATAGCGCTGCTGAGGTTTTTCATAGAAACATAGATTTATAGAATCATAGAATGGTTTGTTTTGGAACAGACCTTAAAAGTCATCCCGTTTCAATCCTCCAGTCATGGGCAGGGACACCTTCCACTATCCCAGGTTGCTCCAAGCCCCGTCCAACCTGGCCTGGAACACTTCCAGGGATGGGGCAGCCACAGCTCCTCTGGGCAATCTGTGCCACGGCCTCAGCACCCTGCCAATGAATTTCTTCCTAATTTCTGATCTAAACCTGCTCTCTTTCCATTTAAAGCCATTCCCCCCTGTCCTGCCAATACGACAAGCCTACAGTTCTTTTGTAGACTCCTTTCAGATACTGAAACTTACTCAAAGGTTCCTTTTTAGCTTCGAAATTCAAACATTTAATGAAATGAAAACTGGAAACTTTGTCCTGAGTCCTGGTTCAGTGCTGTAATTATGTAGATAGTGTCTTATTTTTTCATTGTTTAAGAAATTATTTAGCGTTTCATGCAACACAAATGGCTCCAGTGAGGACAGCTGAGACAGCAATGTCAAAGCAACCCAGCTCTGGTGCTTCAGGCAGCATTCTAAGTGGCAGGAAAAGTGTGAAAATGTTTAATCTGTGTATTGTCTCCCCTCCTCACAGGTATTTGTTCCATCCACAAAGAGATCTATCAAACAAAAAGATTGACCACCCCTTTCTGAGTCTGACTTGTGAATACAGTTCAAACTCCGCCACCCCAGGCAAACCCACACGGCAAATTCAGCACGAATTTGGAAGAAAAGTTTGTGAGAATCAGCAGCATTTTCCACACAGTGGTCTTCATCAGCTCTTCTGTCAGTACGACAGTGCAAGGATCTGCCACAGCACGGTTCTGCAGAAAGGCAAGTGGGGGTTTTGGGACATGATTTGATTTTTGGCTCAGATCTATACATTGGTGATCATTAGCAAAACAGGTTAGAAGGTATGTAATCACTTAAATAAGTGTCAGGGGGCTAGGAATCTTGCCTTGTAAATGTAATTACAGAACCTGTCAATAGCCATTGATTTCCTTAGACAGATCACTGGAAAGCATTCAGAAAGCTGGGAGTAAAATGGAGGAATGCTACAGAGCTCCAGCAGGTGCAAATTATGTTTTTCTGTCTTTTTGTCCAAGTTATACATTTACACATTGGAGCATCTTAGAGACCTGAAGCATCTTTTGTATATTTGTGAGAAAATATTCAGTGTTCCTCTTATTCTCTGGTACATGCTGGCTTTAGTGCATTTCATTAAACTTTAAAAAGCCTGACTAAATGTTCAGCATGAAAAGACTACTAATCTCCAAAATTTATGTTCTCATAGTCCATCAGCCCTCTCTTGAGTGACTACATTCTCATTAATTTCCAATGTTTCCTTACATCAGCTCTTAAACTATCCTATTGTGAATCAAACTATCTTATTGTTTACTCTACTCTGAATCTGTTGGAGCAGTTCCAGAGGAGGGACACAACAGTGATCAGAGGGCTGGAACACCTCTCCTTTGAGGAAAAACTGGGATAACTCAGGTTTTCCAGTCTGGAGAAGAGAAACTTCCAGTGAAACCTTAGAGCAGCTTTTCAGGGCTTCAAGGGGACAAATAAGAAAGACTGGGACAAAACTTTTAGCTGAGCCTGTAGAAACAGGACAAGGGGTAATGGTTTTAAATTAAGAAGAAGGAAGAAGGTTTTTACTATAATAATGGTGAAACACTGGCACAGGTTGCCCAGAGGGGTGGTGGATGTCCCTTCTCTGAAAACATTCCAGGTCAGTATGGATGGAACTCTGGGCAACCTGATCCAGTTGAAGATGTCCCTGCTCCTTACAGAGGGGTTGGACTGGGTGACCTTTAATGGCCCCTTTCAAACCCAAATATTCTATGATTTTAAAAATTCAGTCTTGCAAAATTGTTCTGCCTCCTTTCTGCTTCTTTCCCTGAGTCCTGAGTCTGACCTTGTTGATAGAAGAGGAATATTTAAAGACTGAGTCCAGAAGTTTTTTCACAGTTTGTTGGAATTAGCAGCAGAATGTATTAAATGGCACTGAAAACATCAAACAAAGCTGAACTGTATTTGAGGACAAGAGAAAGAAACATAAACTTATTGTGGAAATCACCCGTCATGTAATAAAAAACTAAATATCTGGGACTCTGATTCAAACAGTAGCCTGGAAAAAAAATTATTAAAATTATTGCCAGCAGATAAAAACCTCTTTTCTGTGCAAGAAGTGATAGAGATACAGACAAATATTTAATTGCAGGAAACAAAAAATAAGTATCATAAACAATTGCCTCTATGTATATCACATTATTCTTTCATCTTCTTACTTCTGAACTTTTTTCTTTTGTTTTTAACAATGCCACTGTAAATCTTTCTCATGTTCTTATTTATAGGAAAAATTATAAATTCTACTCCATCTACTTGGTGCTTTTGAAATCCATGAACACGGCTGAAACTCAGCTTGAAATAACAGGGAAAATTACCTTCCTGCTGAAGCTTTTTTTCTGGAGGGCAGGATGAAAGTCTGGACAGTTGTATTAGGTTTGTTTGGCAAAGCTTTGGCAGCAGAGGGGTTACCAGGGTGGCTTTTGAGGAGCTGCCAGAATCTTCCTCGTGTCTGATAGAGCCAACATCAGTTGGAGTCAACACTGGCCAAGGTTGAGCCCATCAGCAATGGTGGCAGGGACTGTGATAAGACAGAGAAGGGAAAAAACCTGAGGCACATCAGCAGAGAGAAGGCAGGAGGTGCTCCACTGCTTCTCTTTCCACCAGAAGTACTGTAGGACTGAAATAATGTCTGCCAGGTGAAGGTTTAAGGGGATTTAATAATCCACGTACACAGCACAGCCATTGTGGCCTGACCCATCCCCACCCCTTCCTGAGTGCTAATGGCCATTGCACCTACAACTGAGAATTCAAAAACTGCCTAATCCTGAAAAAAAATGGAATTCCACTCTCAGCTAATTCAGTGATGGGTTCTGAGTCGAGTTCAGAGACCTCCAAGGCTATGGTTTCCTTTGTTTATTAAGTACACCATGGTCCTTTGCTTTGACAAGATTTCTGCCAGCAGCTCAGTGTTTGAGGAAGAAAAGGAAAGCAAACGCTAAAATTTCATTCCCTACCATTAAACACCATCCAACACAGGATTTTTATTTTTCATATTAACAGAGAAAAAATGAAGCTGCCTGGACTTCCTTACCAATCTAGGCCAAAAGGAAGATTACCACCATATGTTGACCTTAAGTTCTTAAAGTTCTTAAAACAATCTAGTAATCTTGACAGCACGAGTGCTGCAGATGTGGATATAAGCCAAGTAACCATACATGGTCAAAAGGACTGTATGGACATAATTTTCTTCCAATAACATCTGCAAGATAAAGAATTAATTGGACTTTCTGGCTGGGAAATAGCCTAAGAAATATAATAGAATCATAAAATATCCTCAGTTGGAAGGGACCCACAAGGATCATCAAAGTCCATCTCCTGGGCCTGCAAAAGATAACCCCAAAAATCACACCATGTGCCTGAGAGTGTTGGCCAAACACTCCTTGAACTCTGTCAGGGTTGGTGTTCCCTGTCAGTGGTCCCCCCACTGCGCTGGGGAGCTGTTCCAGTGCCCAGCCACGCTCTGGGTGAGGAACCTTTTCCTGATATCCAACCTTAACCTCCACTGACAGAGCTTCATGCTGTTCCCTCAGCTTCCCACTGCTTGCATAGAAAGGAAAAAGTACTTCCAGGGTGTCAGATGGCCTGAGAGTCTTGCCCTTTGAGAACAAGTTCTTTGGAACAGAAATCTTGTCCTCAAGGTTTATGAAGTCCCTGTATCCTCTGTGGTAAAAAATGTGTATGGAGAGCAATAGAAAACAGAAATCTGCTGAAAATGCCACCCAGATTTGAGAACAAGACAGACAGCTAGGAGGAAAAAAAAAAAAAAAAAAAAAAGGGGGATAAAAATAAAAGTTAAGTCACCTAAAAAATCCCTTAAAAACTCTCCATGGTATTGCAAATCCCTGTAGGCATGGAGACTACATGGCTGCGGATTTTTCTGTAGAATTCTGCAGATTTTGCAAACACTTTAAGATGCTGCAGGGAGCAGATGCTTTCTAGCTGTCATCACTGGAGTATTGCTAGCAATTATGGTTTTGTTTCACAGCACCTTTAGTATTTTTCCATTCACTTTATAATTTTCCCTTAACTTTTATTAAGCTAATCATAGGCTTGCAGTTGCCAGCCTGATGGACTTGAAGAAGCAGTTGTTAAGTAAAGCTAGCTTGTCCCTCGAGAGATTGTCTCAGTCATACAACAATTCTAATAATAACGATATGGGGAGGGGAGGAAAACAATCATTCAGGCAACAGACTATAGTGTTCATTATGTTAATTTACTCCAAACTGTTTACACAGTGTTACTTGGCACTAAGAAATGAAATTCAGTTGGTCCTTTCGTACAAGGAGTGTGGTAGCTTCATGTGAATGTTGTTTCATTTAGGGCAGGCAGGAAAATAGAGTAATGTTTTAATCCTTTATCACATAAAAAAAAAAATGCATTCAAAACCTTGCTTGCCTGAAAATACGTGGCGTTTTTTTCCATGAAGCAGACTCGTTTGGCCATTTGTTTACCATACACACTGCTGGCAAATATTGTGGCTGTACTCATTCAAGAGAGGCTCAGGGCTAGGAAAAGGTACAAGGAGGAAGATAAAGCAACTTAAAACTGAGGTGATTTGACAAGGAGTGGAAATTCTCTAGTGGTAATGTTTTGCCCTCTGACTGTTAAGTAATTTGTGCATCTCTTATCTGATCCTCATTGGGGGAGAGTCTTCTCTTCCCAATCACCACCAACATCTGAGTTCCTTGGATGATTTCTGGATAACTCAGATTTTCTTTTGAGTTTATCACAGAAGGCACAGGGAAGGGAGAGTCCACTGTTGTTTTAAACTCCTTTGAAGCACCCAGGTTTCTCCCCTCTACAGTTTCGGACATATCATGTAGAAACTCAACAGTATGAGGGTAAAAAAATATCCCTTGGATAAAGGGACTCTCCTCAAAAGAGGGGGTTTGCACAAGGATGTTGGTATCAGATGTTGCAGGTTGAATGTGGGAGTTACACGAGGGTCTCCTGGAGTGAATAAATCCCAGTGAAAGTTGGTTCCACCCAGTTTGTAAATGGCAACAGGTTTACTCCAGGCCTGACCTCACTTTCTTCTTCTTCTGGTGCTCCCAGCTGTGGGACCTTCCAGAATTTCAGGCTTCCAAGTGGAGTTCTGTTTCCAGAAGGAGCCAGAGCATGGTGGAGGTGATGAACATGTGATTCTCACCCCGGCACGGAGCTGGATCCCATTCCACACTGCCACACCAGTATTTTGGGCATCAGTGTTACCTTGGAAGATCATCTGTGGCTGCCCATCCTGCCCCATAACGCTTCAGTTTCTCAAAGAGATGCACAATACTGGAGGAACAGGAGCTAAATATTTCATCCAAATTCTAGGCAGGCTTAAAAAAAAAAAAAAAAAAACAAACCAAAAAAAAAAAGATGGCAAAAAAGGCTTTTCTCCATCTCTCTTCTGCCCTCTGTTTCCAAGCACAAACTGAGCAGAATCCTAATTCCATTGAAATCAGCAGGAATCAATTGTGCTCCAATTGACTGCACTAGGAATAAGTTCTTGGTGAATGATACATTTTTTTCTCCTAATGTCTTTAGAGTTTGGAGATCAGGAATAAAAATGCTGAAACATGGCGTAACGCAGGGAAAAAAGAAGAACCTGTCCACTTAACCAAATACAACAAATATTTTACTATAATGCAGGAAAAAAAGAGGAAAATGCTCACTTAACCAAATACAACAAGTATTTGACTACCTAAAAAAACCCCTACTAAATAAGACTTTCTGAACCTGTATCTGATTATTCTCTCTCTACTCAGGAGAGGATGAGAGAAGAGAAATGCACTTAACTGCATGGGGCTGCTGAATTTCTTGGAAGTGAGGCAACAGTCATTCCCGTGGTTGCTGCCAGCCTTTCAAAAAGTTCAGCCACCCCTGGTTAGGAGAATGGCATTGCAAAAACCTAAGGCACAGAAACTACCTCATGTGTGATTTCTATGCCAAAACATTGATGAAATCTTCAAAATGCTGAGGAAATTACATGAACATGAGCAACCCACTTCTTATTTTCTTTAAAATCGGATTATTTGCACATATACTTGCTAGTGTGAGAGTGTGTGTGCACGTGTGTGGACATTTGTATCATTAACTTTCACAGACTTCAGCAATGCTTCCTCACATAGTTTCAGTTATATTTCCCACTGAAATTCTTCCATTTAAAAAATCTTTCCTAGAACACGAAGCAGAGGATGTTGGGATATCTCATCTCTTTAATGCCATGTCAATTCTTGAACTTATTATTTTTATGGTAGATTTTCTGGTGTGTTGTTTGCGGGGTTTTTTTGGTTGGTTGGTTTTTTGTTTTTTTTTTTTTTAGTAGGACATTACCACTGAAGTTATTTTCAGAACATCATATGGATTTTTCATTGAAACATCTGTGTTAACTTTTATCATCCTTGCTCTGCTTTGTAATTTTGGAAACAGATATAAAGAATGAGCAACTCAGAGCACAGTAATATAGTGGGAAGCATCCTTCATAAGTCAATTGAGGAATTTAATAATCTCTTTAGAAATAAGCTCTGCAGCTATGAGAAAAATGTGTGGGTTAAAGGCCTTCCAATTAAGAAAGGTTTCTCTGTGGATTTATAGGCTGGTGGTTAGCTCTTCCTGTTCATGTTACCATGGCAACTGTCAGGTAGATTTTCTGCCACTTGCTAGGAAGTTGGAAATGTTGAGTCTGGTTGAGCCTTTCAATTCACTGAAGCTTAAATGAAATTCTTTGCAAGGAACTGGCATTTAGCCTGGGTCATTTATTCATATCTAGAAGAGAAATCAATTATAGTAATCAGATGTGCAAATTTTTTTTTTATTGGAATTATTTTGGGTACACATTTTTTTTATTATTATTGTGCCACAATCTATTTTTAATGCTAGGGTAGGAAAGGTTTGAAATGCTGCAGCTGGCCTCTTTGCTGCTGACGGCTTATGGCTTTAATTACAGCCCAAGACACACACAGGCACGTCTCTCTCTGGTCTACTTTTACAAGCTATAATCACTCCTGGTGATATTCATGATACCAGCTCGAATCCTGTAGACTCATTAGAGTTGAGACACCTGTATTTTGAGAAACACAGCTTACTTGCTTTTTCTTCTTTCAATTTTCTTGTCTTGTTGATTTATTTGAATTAGGCTTCAGGAAAGTAAATAATTTGTGTGGCTTTTATTCAAACTTTCTGGGTACGTCGTGGTTTTAATTCCAAATCAGTATCCCTGTATGTTTGCACACTTCTGTCTGCTCCTTCTGTTTTCCACCCTGCACTGACTGTCGCTTGACAGCTCCGCGCTTCATTCCTGTAATTCTCCAACGTCAGATACGTGGGGGGGGGTGTGGTGTGTTCCTACATTTCAGCCTTTCCATGGTGCACAATCCCTGCCACCTGAGGAGCTCTGTGCTGCAGGCTTTATGTGAATAATGCCATATAGACTTCATTGACTTTTCCTGCAAGAACAAAGCCAGCAGGGCTTGGCCCAAAGATCACAGATTATCTAAACAGAGGCAGGATCGTCTTCTGGGCAGAGAGGTAGTTAAGAGCTTGGAAAACCTGAGGGCTCACTTCCCCTCTCTTCCCCTGGCTTCCACGGGGAAGGGAGACTCATTTAGTGGAAGATCCTAAACTCCATGAAGTCCTCTCACACTGGAGTTAATGGAGCTGTGACAATTTATGCCAGCTAAGAATCTGCTCCATTACCCAAGCTCACTCCAGCTGTATAATAGAAATAACAGCAATGCCCTACCTCAGAGAAGTGGCGTGAGGATAAATAGCTAGACCGGAAAGTGTTATGATACTATGATAATGAAGACCAGAAAAATATCTGCAATAGACAGAAATCAGCATAACTGATCTGACATTTACTTTTATTCTTCCAGTCCTTCTGCCACAGAGACACAGTAATAGCTTGACAAAGAAAAAGTGATGCCTAGCCTCTGTTTTTCCTGCTGCTTTGCTTTCCTTGCTTTGCTTTCCTGCCTTTGTTGTTTCTTTCTTAGGATTTCACCTAACTTTCCTCAAAAGCTTTTAAGAACCAGTTAGCAAATATTTCATTTCATTTTCACCCTCACTTTACCTCAGCCTATTTAATTATGTTTTTTTTTTTCTACTACTCTTCCTATCTTCTTTTCCATGGGTTAAGCCCAAAATCTGTGCACATAAAAGTCCAAACAGATTTAGGTAACTTTAAATGAAACATTAGTTCATCTGGCATTTATAAAGCAACCAAAACCAAGTTTTGATGTTGCAAATTTTAGCAGTTGTTTCTAGGCTACCTAAGAGAAAGAGAAATTATTTAGGTCCAAAAAGACAAAATATCCTATCCAAGATATTAAAGTTATGTTCAGACTGTAGATTTTGGATATATAGCTCAATTGGCTGCTAGAGGTTGTGTAAAAGTCATGAATTTTCTAGTTTTCATGATGGACCTTTTGTCTTAGGCAGACTTGGCACCCCATGCAAATCTCACTGGACTTGCTTTGCTATGTTTTATAGTGTAAAATGCCTTGAAGAATAATTCTTCCTGTGTTTAGTGTGAATATGTTCTTTCCTTTCGGGTCTGCAGAGAGCCATCCCGAGCTTTTCTATGCATTTCCGGAGAAGATTGCATCCCTCTGATCACCAGTGTGAGTTTTTGGGTTGCTATCATGGCACACCCAGGAGCTGGATGGACTCACAGATGCTCAGATGGGCGGAGATGCCTGTCTAACATCCACTGCATAAGGAAAAAACTCCACTGCTCAATGGGTGTCTGGTTCTTAAGGCCAGGAGAATGTTTTGAAAAACCGCTCTGACCTCGTGCACTGGTTAGGGGTGTGCACTTCACCAGCACACAGAGCTGAGCCTGGTTCATTAATCAGATTTTAAATAATCTCATTCTTCAAGAGACCAAACGCTTTTGTACCATAGACAGATAAGAAAAAACTAACATACTCCCAGTGCCACCAGCACTGTACTACAGCTCTTTGGTGAGGTCTGTTCTTGTTCTGTGATTTATGATGTCAGTTTTAACCAGAAGAGGAAGGGGTGTCTGTGCTTGTTCAGAGATCGCCTTCACGGCAATGCAGCTCTATCAAGTTCAGGTCTTCCAAGGCTCACACATCGCCCCTTTCCTCCACAAAACACACCTGGAATGGGCAGGTTTGATCTTTCATCAACACTATGTGAAATTGTGGTGTCAGCATGATTGTGCAAAGATTTTAAAATGTCCTCTTGTGTGTGTTAAAGAAGCAGAAGACTGGGACTCTTTACTATGGTAGGGAAATTTCAATGCATGGTGGATTGTAATTCCAAGAGGCTTCCTCATATGGGGAAGAGAAGGGGCAGGTGCTGATCTCTTCGCTCTTGGGACCAGTGACAGGACCCGATGCAGTGGCATGGAACCTCGTCACAGGAGGTTTAGGTTGGATATTAGAAGAAGGTTTTTAGCCCAGACAGTGGTTGGGCACTGGAACAGGTTCCCCAGAGAAGTGGTCACAGCACTAAGTCTGACAGAGTTCAAGAAGTGTTCGGACAATGCTCTCAGGCACATGGGGTGACTCTTGGGATGTCCTGTGTAGGGCCAGGAGCTGGACTTGATGATCCTTGTGGGTCCCTTCCAACTCAGAACATTCTAGGATTCTATGATTCTGTGAAGGCTTGGGTTATAACTTGGTTTTCCTCTGTATGTCTCTGCTGTGGCTACTCAAAATCTGGGTTCAGGCACGCACAATAAAAGAAGCCAAGTGCCTACTTAACCTCAGCCTAGCACAGCACATGGCAAGAAAAGACTGTGAAATAATTCTCCACCTCTCACTGCAGAGCACAGCTGACCCAGTAGTGATGAACTGGCAAGCTAAGGGTGCCATTGGTGCGCTGGTAGCTTCAGTCTTGGTAACTACCTTGCTCCAGGGCAAATAAGCAAGGAAACGGGAGGAACTGAGACTGCAAAAGATGATGTGTTTAGGGTGGTTATCTTTACACACCAGCCTTTGCAGACAGCTGTGCATAAAGTAATTTTTTTAATCATCTCTATGAATGCATGCTGAATATCCCACTCCAAAGCAGTCCTGTGTGTAAGCTGGAAGTGTCAAAATGACAAAGCTGGAAAGCGCTGGTGCTTGTTACACAAAACCCAAAGCAGTACATTCCTTCGCTGCTGTATATAGCCACATCTGTTTTAAATGTAAAGGCTGCTGTTTCAGGTGACCTTATATACTCTCAAAGCATTAGAGTATGTTAGCAAGTGTGTTTTGGAAAGGTTAAAAAATATGTCGTCTCTTTTTTCAGAAGCTATTAGTTGGATACAAGCTGAGTTTTTCAGCCACACAGTGTTATTGTAGGAAATACGAGGATCACTTCAAATTCAGTAATGGCTTGTTCTTCCTGGCACTAAAGAATTGTGGCATCTAATTAATGACTGTACTTCTCCATCACAATCCCAATACAGATTCATATTTCCATTTGTGCAGGCACTCACAGGATTATCTATATACGATTACTCAGTGGTTGTTGCTCCAAGGCAAGAAACAGTTTTACCAAGTCACTCTCTTTCCTTCCAACCAAAACATTACAATGCGAAATGGAAAATAACTTTTTCTTTAGGTGCAATGTCTGGGTTACTTCTTTAGGAATGAGGAGTGCTGGCAAAAGACAAGACCTCTTTGGGCATCTCTGCCCAATGGTTTGCCAAACTGTCGTGGAGGACCTTGAACTGGGGATGGACATAAAGTTTAATTTTGGCTGATAATGAGGCAAACCCTGTCAAAAGGGGACACCTTGAGTGCCTGTACACAGCGTAAAGGGAAACAGGCGGGAGGAACCAGGCTGTAAATGAGCCTGCAAACACTGACGGAGTAATGGGGACATGGTAGGACTGGAGTCCTCCCTACTTCCCTTACACCCAGCGTAAGTTATAGATTCATTAAGGTTGGAAAAAACTTCTAAGATCATGAAACCCAACCATTAACCAAACACTGCCAGATCCAACACTAAACCATGTCCCTATGCACCACTTCGACTCCTTTTTAGAACACTTGAGTCCATGGTCTGTGACCTGAGTGGAGTTGCTCAGCATTTGCATTCCTGCAGAAGGCTTTCATCCATGCCTGGTTTCTTGATTCAGCTCATAGTCTTCCATTTTTCAATTATTCTTTCTTAGTTGATCAAGATTGTTTCTTTCCAGAACAATAACTTTTACTACAATTACCTTTCAATTCTTCTCCTACTTGCAGTGGTATAGCAACTTCATGGAGACCAATCCAATGATCCAAATTTGCATTCGCTGCCATTGATGTGTGGTTCAAGAGCTTTACAGCATGAAGACTTCTAAAGATGGTTGTGGGGAGAGATGAAGTTTGAGACACACTCCAAATCCTCTGTATTGTTATACTTACCTTTCCAACCCAGAGAACAGCTCTTGAGTTTCTGACTCTCATTTAAATTCTCTCAGTAATGACACTGAAGGGCTACACTTTTTTTCTTACTTCTGGATTTAGGACCAGCCTGCTCCATTCCCAGCTCTCCTACTCTTTACATCAGCAGAAAAAAGCCAATGTCATGGAAGCCCCGACGTGAGGGAGAACAAAAAGGTACAATCATCCAAATCACCCAGTTCCTTATCTCATACCCTTTCAAATATTAGCAAACACATATCATCAAGAAGATCTTTACATTGCATAATTTAAATCTGAGATACAAATTCATCTAAAAATGTTTCAGGTACTACTGATTGTTCTTATTATTAAAAAAAAAAAAAAAGGGGAAAAATCTAGGCTTAATTGTTGCTATGGTAACTAACGCATCTGCCAGGATGTGTTGCAGTGGGAAAAGAGTGTGAATTCTGTGAACATTTCCTGTTGTCTTTCCAAGGAAAGACTTAGAGCAGGGCTCCTTAGTGGCAACTTTACAAACTCAACTAGAAGGCACTGTGAAATTGAAAGGCAAGCAGTGTGAAATGAACGGAAAGCAGCACTCTGGTTTAAATAAACAAGCAGAAAAAGCAGGATTGGCCAGGAAGATTCATTGCCTTGGTGAAAAACAAA
>VZRN01005169.1:2153082-2192452 GCA_013397935.1 Dasyornis broadbenti | reverse complement strand
TTTTGGTAGAGTTTAAAACACTATTGGGCACTTTATATAGATGGCGACATACTCGGTAAGAATTCAAAAACCTATATTTTCAGCAGACTCAACACAATTACCCTTTAGGGTTAAGGCCACCTCATTAATATGGGAGGAAGAAGGGAGAGCAAAGGAAGGCAGTCAGGATCTGTAGAGTTCCCATCACCTGAATGTGGCCTTACAGAGGGTGGGTGAGGAATGCTATTTTGGAGGTTTGCTTACTCCACATTCTACAGCACAAAAAAATAAACAGAGTATTTCCCAGCCTTCATCTCTCAGTGTCGAAAAGCTGACCTGCACCTTCTTTCTCGCCCTTCCCGCTACCCATATTTTTGTGTTTCATTCTGAAAGAATTTGATGCACTGCTCCTCTATTTATAGCTCAAACAATCCAACTGCAAGGGGGGTGGTTTCATTGAAAGACAAACAAACTTTTAACAAAACCCCACTGATTCGTAAATGACCAACTCTGCTGACACTGCAGGCTGCAGGGGTCTTAAACTACCCTGGGAAGTTGGCCATTTACTGTAGTACAGAGTAAGAGCCCCTGTGGTTTCCTTGGCCAGGAAACAGCTGGTGGGTTTTTTTCTTTTTTTTTCTTTTTTTTTTTTTTTTTTTTTTTTTTTTGGTTTGTTGGTTTTTTTTTTTTTTTTTTTTTTTTNTTGTGTGTGTGTGTGGGTTTTTTTTTCTCTTTTTCTTTCATTTCTTTCCTTACCAAAAAAAAAATCAATTGCTGTATTGTTTTATAAAAGGATGAAAATTTAAGATTTTGTTGCTGTTTTAATGTAATGTATAAAACAGCATGATTTCCATTCCGTCCTTTGTCTGACACACTTATTGATTTCAAATTGTTTTGGGGCAGATTGTTACCATCTTTTCTCCTTTTAAAATGTACTTCTGAGTGTAATGGTTTATTCCCTCGTGTTCAGGACTTTCGACCTTTGCACTGGGATTTCTTGTCTTGATCTTGTTCTTGTTGATGCCTCTCTCTCCCTGAATTAAAGCAAGTTTCTATTCCACTGGCACTTTTATTCCACACAAAAGAGGTGTTAAGACACGATTTTGCGCTCTGGCTCCTTTCAAACTCAGTGAACTTCTGGGTGACAAATAAAATTGTTTCTCTATTATTTCAAAGGTAAAACACGCCTTTGTCAAACACTGCAGTTGTATTTTGTTTAGAGTCTGCTTTTATGGAAATGGCCTAATATCGATGAAACGCAGACTCTGCATCCCTTAGAGAAACCAAAGAGGAGAAGAGATAGCTACACGTATATGCAGCACTTCTAAGCATCAAGAGTACTCTGAAGGCAGATATGTGGATTATCTTGACACTTCCTCACTCCCTGATTGGGTTCCCTTCCGTGTTTTTTAGACCCACACAAATTAATCACAGTTGTTTGAACTGAAGATAAAGTTGATTCACCCAGCAAAAACTTCTTGCAACCGCTTCCTCCACTTGAGCTTCCTTCACTGTAGGGATGACTCAGGTTACTGTATTGTCAAGAGAAAAGTGGTCTCCCTGCATTCTTTGACAGAAGGAAAAGAAAAGAAAATAGAATGAAGGATTATGCAGCAAGTCTGGGCAAGAAAAGATCAGGCATTTTTAGGGTAGAGAATTACACCTGCCAGTGAGTTCAGTTAGATCAGAAATCTGCTACTTTCTGCCTCCTCCCAGGCTGTATGGACACGGTTAAGTAACCTTTTCCTGGGACCAACTTCTGGCCCTCACCTCAGTGTCCCATAGCCACATGGACCACATGCCAACCCTCCCCATATCCTCAGCCTTCTTCATCTGGTTGTCATTCTGAGGAAAGTGTGGCCTTAAGATTTATTATTCATTCATTTGCAGAAAGTTTGGGATGTTTGGGGGTTTTTTTCAGTTCTGAACACATGAAGTAAGGAAACAAACGTATGACAGTGCACCAGAGAGTGTTTCTGTAAAATGACCTAGGGGGTTGAGTTGTAAGCCTTGAATATACACAAGAGCCATGAGGGAGGTATAAATCTGCTGAAGTACTATTGGAAGGGCTAGGCAGGGAGAGGACAAAACAAGGTGTGATTTCATCCATATTTCCTACATGGCAGGATCTTCGGAAAGACTGAGTTGTGTCCTAGTGGCACCTAACAAGGAGGTGTCAGGTTCCCGTCAAAGCAGGGGACATGAATGAATCTGATCAGGCAAAACTTCACTCAGGGTTACCAGAGAAGTTGTGAAATCTCCATCCTTGGAGATATTTCAAAGGAATCTGGATGTTGTCCCAGGTAACAGCCTAGGTGACCCTGCCTGAACAACGGAGGGGGACTAGGTGTCCTCCAGAAGCCCTTTGCACCGTGATCCTATGAATGGATGGAGAATGATTGGAGAACAAGACCAGATAGGAATATGAGCATAAAATCACTATGCCAAGCTTTCCATACCTTTTGTTTTGTCATCCTGTTGAATAGTTTTGCAGGAAAAAGGAATGTTAGAACAGGAGAGCTAGCCTTAATATAGTATTTTTAGTGGATTTTTGATGTGCTACTTGTTAACGAAGACACTTCTCAGACAAAAAGTGAGGTTTTTCACCTTCTTTGACTGTGTGGGAGAACTGCTGAAATCCATCTCTGGACCTACACATACTACAGTTGACTCTATTTAGCAGAATTCCTCAAAAAGAGGAAGGGAACTGGTAAAAATACTTTATTGGGATTTTTTTTCATTTCCATTTTTAAAAAAAATCTGAAGTGCATGTGTTTTGTTAAAAATAGGTAAGACAAATTAGAATTTTTAAATTAAAAATTTGGTCGTTAATTCAAACCGAAATAATTTTAGCATATTTTCCTTCTTATGAAGATAAAAATACCGCAGGAACAACAAGAAAGAAAATCACACTTTTAAAAGATCTGTTAGATAAGAGTGTCATTTATACTTCCTTAAATTTTTGGCCAAGTTATCAATTCTCCTACTCTACATCTTTTCCTTCAGTTGACTCCAAAGTGTATCAGCTGACTTGTTTTACATTCCTTTTAAACTATACATTTGTTTTTAAAAGCAAAAATAACAGAACACACTGAAAGGGGGGAATTGTCTTTAAATTACTTAGTTTCATATTTAACATCCCACTGTGTGCATGACAGAACCACAGAAACCAGCAATGTCAAAGATATTAGATCATCCAGTCTTTCTTTTTTAAAATGCAGAATTCTATTTGCTTTGATATCAAATCAAAAGAAACCAAAATGGAACTGTATGTAAAAAATTAAGGCAAATGTTCCTGGCCTTAGAATACAAGTTTCTATACTACTTTATATTTCATGTCTCTAAGGGAGGATTTTATGAAAATACAAATGGGAGTTGGGTGCCTGAGTCAACGGAAATCGGACACCTGACTCCCATTTGTGCCTTTGAAAATCTTCCTTTTATAAATCATTGTGGAATTCCTATACTATGATAGAATGTAGAAAGGGAGAGCGGGCTTAGAAGTGATGCTTGAAGTTCTCCAAGGACTATGCGGATACTCTTTCTACTTTCTTGCCTTTGAAACTGATATTCTTGGTTAAGTCACTGTATTTAAATATAGCTGTTCTTTTGCGGGGAATTATGGTTTGCAAATTATGATAACCAGCTTTCCTGCTGCTGGTCATTCAAAATTCTGCTGTATGATCTTTTCTTTGTAAATTGCACTCTTGTTTGCACCCATCTTTTACTAATTGTCTGAAGTAATGAATCTCCGAAAGAATCGGGGAGATAAAAGTATTCTGTAGCTCATTGAGCCACTGTTTGCTGTAATTATTACGCTTTTCAGTTATTTCTGTTGCTTTCATTTATTTTTTTCTGTTTTGAGGCTTTCTGACCACCTATTACAGTATCCTAACATGAACGTACAGGAAATCAATGACCTGAAAAGTTCATCGCGCTGTAATATGACTTAATTTGGAAATACTGTGCAATACAGTAATACTTATGGTCTAATCCTACCTCATTTTTTAACTTGTTGAAACAGTTTTCTTAATCCTGTATGGACCTGAGACAGCATAACTCTTCCTTCAAAGTACAACCATTTCTGTAAGGTATACAATAATAAGCAGAGATATTCTCATTTCCCACCACTGCTCCTTTCATCCCATGGAAACCCAGGAGAAATGCCATTCCCTCTCAGCTGTGAGAATGTTTTGAAGGTTTGTTTGTGTTATCCCCCAGGATAGTTTTCAAGGTCTTAAAAACAGGCTGGAATTCATTCAGAAGAATAGGCAGTAGTTTAGGGAAATGAAATATATTATGATGGAATAGTACATTCCATTTGAGGAAGATGAAGTATTTCTTAATTCATTAATAACTGATGAGTACATAAAATAACACCTAACACATATTACTTTTTATATCAACAGACAACTCAAACATTACAGTTATTCAATGAAATATTAATTTCATTGACTTTCAGTTAATAACATGTTCTTAATATATGTTGGAATATCAGAAAAAATTCAAGACTGAAAAGCATACTAATGTGATAATATTCAGAAAGATGCAAGGAATCATCTGGTAAGCTTCAGGGTTGTCAGACTGATATGAAGTTATGGAAAATATGTAAAAAATAAATAGGAATTAAGTGGATGTAAATTCAAAGAATGAAATATCAGCCAGCACTAATTCATGCAAATAAATATCTTTTACAAATTTGAATTTCATCTTTGATGAGACTATGAGTTTGGTATGGATAATTAAGAGATGAAATATATTACTTTGGGTATGGAAATTAGGCATATAGGCACTTTACAATGCCTAAAATGACCTCACATGGAGATTTACAACACCTGCCTCATATAATTCTTCTGATGGGCTCTGGCAGTGTGTAAATCCTTGTCCAAGAGAGTTGTGTAAGCTGCTGTCAAAGGCTGCAGGCAGACGGGTCCTCTACGTCTGCCCAACATCTTTATGTTGCCTAAAAACACAGTATTGATCCTCCCTCCCTTCTCTTCTCCTCCCCTTTCCCAACTTCTTCCATTTCAAGCCATTTCTTTCTATCTGCAGAGCTTATCTGACACTTTGGTGAGTTAATTCAATTTGCAAAATCTAACTTGAATTTATTCACTCTTTTGCTGGCTCATTTTCTTCTGTTTTAATGGATGAAATGACTCATCAAGAACTCAAACAAATGTCAGAACTGGGGTGTGGAAAACAGCTGGAGCATGTGGCTGGGAGCTGGCATGGGGAGGTGGAAAAGATGAGGAAAGTCAGAATTCCTTCTTTTGGAAGGTCAGAGCTGCTGAGCCAGCCCTGGCCATCCATTGGGAGCAGAAAGCTCATCTGGTGCTTAAACTGAAACATCTCCAAAGAAGCATCTTAGCTGCAGGAGATTTCAAAGAATATTCTGAGGTCAAAGGGTTCTGTGATTTGGAGCGTCAACAGAAATGTCTCGAAAGCAAGATCTCAGTTAGAGTAGATTGGTTCTCTGTCATGATTTAAAAAAAAAGAAAAGAGGCATTTAAAGTCTACACTGTATTTTAGGAAAGAAAAAAAAAAAAATTTCCCAGAGGAAAATAAAGGAAGGTGTTGGTTTGTGATGCCACAATCCTCAATAAGCCTAATAAGACTCTGAGTTGCTCTTTTGCAGTGCCCAAACTCTGACAAAGTCCATGAGTTATCCAAATGGGCTTATAAGTACCCATAAGCTAATTCTTTTGAAAAGTACTTTAAGTAATACTGTGATAAAATAATAGCTTCACAGGAAATCAGTTAAACATTGAAGATTAAACGAACATCAGAAAAAAATGCTTACAGAAATCATTTCACTCTGTGAAAGTATTTCTAGTAGGATTCTACAGGAATCTATATTAGGGCTGAGAAAATTCAGTGTTTCCATAGTGATGGAGAAGTAAACATGATACAGCTGCCAAAAAATAGGTAATTATTGGCAGAATGATAGATAACGATAGTGACAAGGATTTCCTGCAGAACAGTCTGGCAAGCAGGGTCCATTCAAAGAGAAACAGATATTTTCGTCTGTATATTTAGCCAAACACATTAATGTGAGGAACGTTACAGAATGGGGGATTGCATCCTGGTAAACTACTAACCCTAAAATTATACAGTATTGCAGTGTAACAGAAACTCAGTATAAAGTCACAGTAAGTTATTGGGTCAGAAGGACAACGGCAAATCTTTGAGAAGAAGCAAAATATTGATACTAAATATTAATATTGATTAATAATCAAATAATCTGTCTTGGTCTTTGGGGGGGGGTTTATTTATTTATTTATTTATTTACTTATTTATTTATTTTAGAAGGTAAATCAACAAAAATTATTTAAATGCTGGAAAGGAACAGCTTTCATTTCCCTAATTAAAAATGTTAGAGGATTTCTTTTGTCTGCACACGTATTCATCCTGTACAAATTGCTTGCCCTAAGAAAAATGTAGCTGCAGGACACAACTCCTCAAACCTCAGGAAATCTGCTCTCACTGGTACAATACTACTTGGTTTCCCATTGAAGGTAATTTTTTCTAGGGGTGAGATAGCTTTTTTCCTAAGACAGCTTCCCAGGTTCATTTGTGCACGGCTCTGCTCTCTTGATTAACTCCATGCTCTTCCCTTGGAGCAACTCCACATGCACAGCCCTGGCTTGAAGGAAGGTTGAGAGGTGATTTGACAAGTACATCCAGGAGCAGAAAACCAGAGCTTTTAAATGTCCATTTCACCCAGCAGAGACAGCTGTAACAGAGCAATGCTGAACCAAGCCAAATTCAAACTGGAAAGTGGGTACCTGCTGTAAAAAGTGAGTGGGATTAAACACTGGAACAACTTGCCAGTGGAAGCCTTGGTTCCTCTGTCTCCTGGTGTCTTCTTGACAAGCATAGATGTCTTTGTGGTAGTCAAACAAACTGCAGTTGGGTTCAATTTAGGCACAATTAAATGTTTTCTGATGTACAGAGCGTCAGCGTGCATAAGCTGAAGGTTTCATTTGCCTCCGTCAGCATGGCTGTCAGCAAAAGAACAACATTAAAGAATTATTACACATGTAGTTTTAACATTTATTTCATCAATTATTCTGGAGCTGATTAAGTACTAATATATAAAATTCAGGGTCTTTTACTTCAAGGTCAACTTAACTTGTTTTCTCCAGGGAGGTTAATGAAGATATGGGAATCTCAACATTTTATAGGACTAAATGACTTTTTCCACTCTTTATGACTTATCTCTCTTCTTGAAGCTCCTCCTCAGCTTTTTTTAAGATTTTTAAAGATTTTTTTTCTTCTAGCTCATCTACTCTATGAGTCAACCCCACTTGCTTAAGCCTTAGCTTTACTCTCCCTCTCTATTCTGTGCTGAAGAGGCCTCAACTCGAATCCTGTGTGCAGTTCTGGCCACCACGATAAAAGAAAGGAGAGTATCCAAAGGAGGGCAACAAAGATGGTGAAGGGCCTTGAGGGCAAGCCATAGGAGGAGGGGCTGAGGGGACTTTGTCTGTTCAGCCTGGAAAACAGGAGACTGAGGAGAGACCACATCACAGTCGACAACTTCCTCACAAGGGGAAGAGGAGGCGCAGGTATTGATCTCCTCTCTCTGGTGACCAGCACCAGGACACAAGGGAATGGCCCAAAGTTGTGTCAGGGGAGGTTTAGTTCAGATATCAGGAAAAGGTTCTTCACCCAGAGGGTGGTCGGGCACTGGAACAGCTCCACAGGGAAATGGTCACAGCACCGAGCCTGACAGAGCTCAAGGAGTCTTTGGACAATGCTCTCAGGCACATGGGGTGACTCTTGGGTGCCCTGTGCAGGGCCAGTAGTTGGACTTGGTGATCTTTGTGGGTCTCTTCCAACCCAGCTTATTTTGTGATTCTGTGACTCTGTGAGTTGCATAAGTATATGCCAACTTCAATCATTTTTCTAATAGAAACAAAATATTAGCACCCGCTCTCACAAAATCACTAACAAAACTAATATTTGCACCCTCTGAGATTATGATCCATTTTAAGAAGACAGAGAATGGTTTAAAGAAAATCCAGGTGTGTGACTAGTAACCTAATTCATATGAGAATTTCCTAAAACATTTTTGCAAATGGGGTGAATGAATAGTAAGTAATAAATTAGGTAACAGCAAATATATATCTGTTTAAACATTTATGCTCAATATTTTCAGGATTCAAAAACATTTTTGAAACACACCTGGCTTATTGAATACTCCAATAACATGACCCCTCTAGAAGGCGCACAGTGATTAACTGTGTTTATTGTTTATTTATGAAAATGTTCTTGACTAAGCTTAATATTTTTTCTCTTTTTTAACTCAAGCAGCCTTAATGGCCAGTGTGTAAAGCAAGATCTTAACTACAATATGATGGCAAGATTGAATAGTTTTAATTAGAGAAGGGTAATATTCCATGTGTAATGGAAGTGATTTACAGTGTGATTAGTTTGATCTAGATGTCTCTCAACTTGAATCTCACATGTGTTTTCTCTAAAAAATACCCAAATCCTGGCAATTTTTTTTTTAGGATTTGAGGGTCTTGACATTCTCTGAAAAATTTTATGCATGTGAGAACATTTGTGTGCTTAACAAAGTATTTAAATGTGATTTTCAGAAGAGATTTCTTTAGAGTTAGTCAATTAGATGTGCCTTTTTCAGATATCTAATAAAGCAAAAGTTTTTGTGTAAAAAAAATCTTTTTGCTGCTTCAATTAAACTGTAGATTTGATACTCAAAACCCCAGAGAGGCATTGCCTATACAGACATTTCCAAGGACTCATAGAGAGGTTTTGTGTTGGGTTTTTTGGTACTTGCCTGAGCCATTTTTAAAAGATGCATAATTTGATTCTGAAACTTTTTAATTATAATGTCTAATTGAAACACTCACATTTCAATTAAAACAAAGAAGTCTAAAACCATAGGGTGTTAGAATCTTATAAGGAGGGTATAATTTATTGCCATTTTGATGATCTCTAAGTCTTCAACTTATATCAATTATAAAAAACTCATTTGAAAATGGATACAAGTGAAATTAACTAAATTGACACCAGTTTCTTTTTGTGATCTGAAAATATATGCATAAATGGCAGGAAAATGTTAATTGACCTTAACCTTTTCTGTGATAAGTCTCTTCAGTAATGTACTAATACTTGGCACATATATAGTATAGTACCTCTTATCTGAAGATCTCAAAGATCCTTACAAAAATTAATTAAATCTCACAGCACTTCTTTGACGTAGACATGTGAAGTATTAAATAGGTGATTAAACTGGAAACTAGAGGCTAAAACTAATATTTTCGAAACAGGATGCCTAATATTAGGAACAAGACCCTTAATCTGTTTATTGTGATGCCTTATTCTCCATAAAACCACACTTGCCATTGATTCTAGGACTCTAATGAGTCATAAGCACAGAGCTTTTGTCTCAAAAGGTCTTTGATGCGAGAACTTGATTATTTCGGCCTTTATAATGCCAAGCAAATCACAGGTCAGACAGTGCAGAGACTCCTGCTTGGAGGAAGCAAAGACATTCTCTCATCTCTAACACCTTCTAATGCTGCTGAGGGAACACAGAGAATTTATCTTTGAAACATATCACCATCCAAGACACTGGGATGAACTCTCTCTTGGAGGTGCCTCTATCCACCAGCTGTGGGGATAACCAAGAAACTTGCTAAGACTGATGCTAATTTTGAGAGATTATCAAACATCATGTGAGATGAATTTTACCCTAATTAGAGGGAATTCTACACTAATGAACCTGATTAGCACAGCAATGTGATAATTCCAGCATTAAGAAGGCACAAGGAATAGGTAATACTGACAGACATCCTTTAAATACAGCACTTCGAATCACATATTTCTTTGTCGCTTTGAGACTAGAGACATAAAGGTAAAATAAACTTTATAATTATTACCCTATATTCTTCTTAACATACGTTGCAATCTGGATAACCATAAAAAACTTCATTCCTGAAAAGGCTTACAATCATAAAGCTTGGAAATGTAAGGTGGTGTCAAGCAAGGTGTAACCACATATTTGTGCAGATGAATGCGATGGTGCATGCACATATTGCACCTTCATTCCAGGAATTCCCGCCTGAGGAAGCAGTTCAGTGTCAATTCAAATAGAGGCATCTGTGCAGGATGGGAACTCTATCTTGCATGTAATTCATCCATGGTGGATTTGAGGAAGAAGACGTAATCTCGCCAACAACCAAGCATTCCCCCTTGGAATTAATTAGGATTATGAGCAGAGGTGACAATTTGTGTTAGTATGGAGTTCAGAAGTTTACGAAAAGTCTCTTAGGAGAGAGTGCACACTAGCTGGTACTCCCACCATTGAGGGGAGACAGATTATTTTCAGCATCTCAGTCCCAGCTCCCAGGTGTCTTCTCAGGTGATGTAAGAAAATTTTTGAATTCTGGCTTCCAAGTGCCCTGTGTTGGCTATTTCTGAGACTGAGAACAAAGAACCTCCGGGCGGGGGTGGAGGGGGGAGAAGACAGAAGTTTTCAAAGATTCATGGATACCTTATTTTCATAGGAGTCGCTATCTATAGGTTTGTGGTGTTATAGTCCGTGGAAGATCTCAAGCTTATATAATTTTCTCTCATATATCTCCACTACTTGTCTGTCTTGTTAGTTTCATTTTGTTTTGTTCTTCTCTAATTTAATTTTGAACACAAGTTACCCCAGCAAAAAAGCAAAAGCAGACAATTTATATTTGAAAACTACCTACCAAAAATATAATCACTTGACATTCAGTCTCACAAGCACTTTGTAGGACTGGGCCACCTTTATTCGTGTCACAGTGCACTGGCAAGAAATGGCAATTGCGAAGACCATGACCCAGGTTCCCTTGCAAGCAATGGAGATATCTTCTTTTTTGTTTGGTGGGGCTCAATAATCACTGTATGATCTTGTTGGATCCAAAAAAAAAAAAATTACCTCATTTTGTCAAATTTCATTCTTTTGTGGGTGAAGATCACTGAAGTAAAAATCTTTCGAACAGTCAAGTAAGTATATTTCTGAGTATTTTATTAAAATATCAAAAGACAAGTTCCAAAAATACTTTTTGTGTTGCTGTCTCTGTGAAATCCTTGAACTGGAGTATACAGGGCAGAATAAGACCAGCTGGAGCTGTTGAGTGTAATTCTGGTGGTAACTTACATTTTTATATCTCATGGGGCCAGTAATGTATGTTGTGTAGTTGGCACCACAAAAGTTTTGCTGTCAGTCTTTGAGGCTTAAAAAAAAATGTATTTTTGTTCAGCACATAGGGAGCACATGTTTTTTCTAGGTGTCTCCATGCGCACAAGCATGATGAATACATTCCACATTGTTCAATTACACAGCTGACTTTTTCTAAATTGGCATGTTGAGTATTTCCTTGCAAGCTTGGAGCTTGTCCCTGAATTAGCTTAAAAATATACAGAGCCAAATTAGGTATAGTCTTCTTTCCTTAGACTAATTTGCCTTTTCTAATTCTAGTAACAACAGAGTTTGCCTGGATCAACAGATTTTGTATTTGAACCTGTGTATTATCTGTTGGTCCTCCTTCAATGGTAACTTTACAGTTAGCCACTTCCTCAAATGGTTTAAAGCAACTTTACACACCATGAAAGAACACCCTAAGTGCACCCAAAAAGATCATTTTCAATTGAATTTTGCATTATCTTTGAAACAAAAAAGATCTTACGCAGAGCCATCAGCTGTATGGGTGCCAATTAATAACTGGGAAGACAGCTGCTGGTTCAGTTATTTATAAAGGTTTATTTACCTGTATGACCACTGAGAAAGTCAAAACCCTTGGCCTAGTTTATGTTCTCAGCTAGATTTTGCGTTGTCCATCCTGTAACCTTATAAATAATTCTTACATCATTATTGGTGCTGAAACAGCGTAAGATCCATGTTGGCATATTTAAAATTCAGAAAGTGTGCCACTGAGTCTGAACTTCGCCCTGCTGCAAATGAGCGCTGTGATTCCAGGATAAACCGTCTCCTTGTGCCCCTTGGCAAACCACACAAGTCTCCTTGTCTGACATCGCAGCCCCCGCTCCTTTTCGGGTTGACTCCAAAGACCTGCCCCACTCAGCTGCTCTCGTCCTTCTTGTGTGGGCCTGATTAGCATTGCAGCAGAGCACCCTGCAAACCACATCTGTTACCTGATCCTGCCCGCTGACACATCCGTAGATCTTCCAAGGAGCCTTTTCAGCCTCTCCTCGCAGCTGCTTCCAGTTCCTTTCTTTGTCCCGTTCAAGTTTTACACAGCTGTGTGAATCTCGCTGTGGCTTGGATCCTAATTCTCCTTTCAGTGCCTCTCTGTGTGCATTGCCCTTGCTGGACATTTGCTCTGCCTGATCCAACTGCCTCTGGATTTTGATGGGAAGGAGTTAAATCTGGCAGATTTTCAGCACAATTCAGACAGTGAACTTTTTTCTTCCTCCTGCCCAGCAAAGCAGTTTGCTGCTCATGTGGGACCAATGCTCAGCTGACAAATAACCCCACTGACATCAGCATAACTCGGCAGATTTATATCGGCTCAGGAGCCAGCTTTCCAGGGAATGCTGAAGGCCTATCTGCTCACACAGGCTTTTGCTTCTCAGATTGTCAGAAAGACACTGGACTTAACCTTCACTGTTGGCTTGACCTTTAAAAGCCTAGTCCCAAGCACAGTCCCTTCCCACCTGAAATGAGGGGTCTGATCAAGCTTCTGCAATCTGAGAACTTCCCTTGGCGCCTGAGCTTTGGCGCTTACCCCAGCCTGGGGATAACTGAGGCAGCTGCAAAGCTCATCCATGTTCAAAGGCATCCAGGGTGGGGGACTTGGCTTGGAAACGAGTTTTTAAGTTTGAACATTTGTTTTTCCCTCTTCTTGTTGCCATTAATAGTTTGTCACACAGTTATATTTGCAGGACTGGGTGTGTCTCTTTAGTAGCTGCAACTTTACAAAGTGACAGTGATAGGACAAGGGGCAATGGTTTTAAACGAAAAGAGGGGAGATTTAGATTAGACATTAGGAGAAAACTTTTTACTCAAGGGCTCATGAGGCCATGACACAGGTTGCCCAGAGAATTTGCCCCATCCCTGGAAATGTTCAAAGCCAGGTTGGATGGGACTCTGAGTACCCTGATCTAGTGGAAGGTGTCCTTGCCCACGGCAGGGGTTTGGAACCAGAATATCTTTAAAGTCCCCTTCCAACCCAAGCCATTCTGTAATTCTGTGGACACCAGGAGCTCCAGGGAAGACTACAAAAATAACCGTTCATTTTTGATTGCTTGATCTTAATTGTCCAGCCCTGGAGACATTTTTGATAATAAATATTTTCACTTGGTAAATCAAGGCGGACACACAAAAGGAAGATCCATTTCACAGTAACCAACAACATTAAACATTTTTAAATAGCTTGTCTGGTGCTATTTTTAAAATCTTCTTTATATATTGTAATTGATGACTTTATAACTTGCAACTTCTTTAATGTGTCCCTTCTGATTGTTCAAGTGTTCAGACATTGAGTGATGCTGGAAGCCAAATGAACAGGAGCCTTATTCCATGCACTGTCCTTGCAGTAATAGAAAGAGAACAGAAAAGTGCATCATTGAAAACAATCCCTTATGGGTTTAGGTGACCCTGTAAAATGATGTCATTCGTAAATCTATTAAACCCCATTTTCAAACCTGTTGTTATAAACAAAAATCAGGCCTTGTTGTGTGCCTCCAGAGCATGCAAGGAAATAATATCTCATTGTTTAGGCAGCAAGATGGATGAAGAAAGTCCAAATTCAGAACAAATACAGAGAGAAATTAGCTAAAGTGTATGGCACTGAACACAATTACATAATGCAAGGAGGGTTTGTGTAATTTCTGTTTCTAAACAGTGTGGTCAGATTATTTCCTTTATTGCCAGCTCAAATATCAGCAGAGTATGAACAGGTTTCTAAATTCCAGTGAAGACTTACGACTAAAGCCCCTGGTTGTGCCTTCTGAAGCATGTCTAAAACTGTAGTCCGGTAAAATTTCCTACTGATCCACGAAATGCTAAAGTTTAAACAGTATCATTTAGCTGCAACCACCTGTTTCAATTAATTCTCTAACATGTCTCATGCCTTGAAAGCTTTCGTCTTTAAGTCACTCTGTCAAGGACCACAGATGTTTTATTTTTGCTGAAGCCCTGCTATGCTTTCAGTAACAACAAGAGGTGAATTAAATAAATCTACAAAACACAGCATACATGGGCATCCATCATCACTTGCAATATATACAGGCATAGTTGTCAAATAAGAGAAACATTCCTAAAGGACTTGGCAAGACAACAGCCAGCCTTGTGCTGTACTTGCTGGATATCACATTCTGTTGCACGCTCAGGGAAAAAAAACTACACTCATAAGTGAGGGAACAGAGCTGCTGGTTATAATCCTTGCTCTCCTGCTGGCCTGGCAGGCAGTTTTGTACCTTCCAATCCGTCTTGTGAATTTATGCTGAGATCTCTCTTTGCTTAGTGTGTGGGGCATCACCTTTGGCAAGAACCTTTCAGTGTAATACTGAGGTGGACAATAATCTGGCACCAGAAACTCATACACAGTTTTTCACATTCTTGATAAAACTGTATTGAGTGCTATGGGTGTATTGAGTGACCAGCAGCACACAGCATGGAAATAAGATGATACCTAAATGCAATGCAATGCAAATGCAATTAAGTTTTGTCTCAAATACTTTCAAAGTCCTCAGTTAGCATTTATTTCCCACTTACAGCTCTCATACCGTGTGAAGTTATCCTGCTCTTGCCACCTAACCACCACCCTTCCCATGCTGTAGGGTCTGTCACACATAACCTGTGAGTCTCTAAGGTGACCTTCAGCTCCTTGAATTTCTAAACAAGCAGAGACAACGGCAATTTTACAAGTGGAGGCTAACAGGATTGTTTATCTCACTTTGCATTGTTTTTCAGGAGGACCACAGTGAAGGCCTGGACCTGCCTCCTTACATTATCCACAGGATGCCTTTGGATTATCCTTTGAGTTGTTCTACACCCAAACCTGATACACACCAAAGAAAACCTCTAGGCCATTTATCCAGGACAGCTTCCCAGAGACCATCCTGAATCTATTAGTACAAAACTTACAAGGCTGCAAAGTGTCATCTCTGCCACTCTGACCTTTTGTCATAACACCCACGACCCATTTCACATGTCCCAGAATTTCAGCTGGTATCAGTTGCACATCCTGCCTTTCCCTAATACAACTTCAAAATGCTTATTCCTTTCCCTCCAGTAGGAAAATACGGAAAGGAGTCTCCTGAATCTCCTTTTATAAAAGCAGCATGAATGAAATCCTGATGCCACCAAAATCACCTAAAAGCAACAGCTGTGTTAGATCTTTGTCTGATTTTTCCTGCTTGATTTCAGTTTCAAGAACAGTGATTTTCTTTAGTCTAGTCAAATTCAATGTAGTTCCAGTGGTTGTAAAATATTTTATAATACTGTGTTTAAACTGCTGTAGAAAAGAAAAATTTGGTCCATGACACTACAAGAGAGAAGTGTCTGCAAAACAGTTTTTTTAAAATAGTTCTAACTGGAATCAATATTTCCTATCCACAATGAAAAGGCTTAGAGGGGAGATCTCAGTTAAGACTTGAATGTTTATTTGTATACTTATTTGGATTTTCTTTATGCTGAGAGTTTTTGTGGGACACTAGAAACAAATATTTTATTACTGAATGTCTTATTTAGTTCCAATAATAATTTTAAAGGGTTTTTTTTTTTAATGCCTACCTGAGAGTAACAAAACTTTCTTCAGTTTTGGGAACGTCTATGAAAAGTATTACGAATTCATTTTTCAGTAGCTCCACCTTGAAATTTCCTTTTCTGTTCTGTGAAAAATACACCACAAAACTGTCAAAACTTCTAAATCTGTTTCCACCATTTCAGCCACTATGCTATCACATGGTTTCTTACGCCAGGCATTGGAGACAAAGACTTTCTTTGATAGAATGATTCTTGGCCTATTGGCAGAGTTTGAGGCACAAGTGAAAGTACTGCAAAAAAATTGAGAATTGTTTCAAAAATATGGACAGAACAATGTTTAAAACATGAAAATAATATTTGAAAAAAATAGCAGGGATTAATCAAGTGTGGCAATCCCTGAGACATTAATATTTTCTGGTCAAATTTTTAGATTTAAGACTTTTGTGTGCAGAAAACTTTTCTTGAAACTTCTCACTAACAAATTAAGGCTTTCATTACTCTACTTCCTGTATCAAGGTGCTGGAATTACTATATATATATGTATATTTAATTCAGCAGGAGATTTTTTTTAAATTCTCGGTCAAGCTCAGCTCAAGTTCAAATATGAGGGAGCTTTAGCGTTCATTTTGCTAGGAAAAGAAAGGCCAAAGCCTCTTAACATGTTTCTCCAAGTGGGCAATGATGGGATAAATTGCTGAGTCCAAAAACCTCTTGGCATTAGCATGAAACGGGACTAAAGCTGAGCATTAGATCTACACGAGCACTATTAACCTTTCCATCCCTGCTGAAATCTGAGGGCTGTGGGAGAAGGCTTCAGCCTTGTTTCAATCTGTAAAAGTCTAGGAAAGCACTTTGCACATGCCAGAAGGTATTTTGTTTAAAATAGGCTGACCCCACTGAAGTGATGGGGTTTGCCTATAAAATATTAATGGTGGACCCAAAAATTAGTATCAAAAATTAACTTTTTGTATTGTAAATAGGCTGAAGATGCTGGTTTAAGGGCTGCTAATATGACTGAAGAATTTAGCAAGAAAACATCAAGGAAATAAACCTTTTTTCCCCTTTTTATCCCTGCAAACAGGTCCTGCAGCTCAAGAAGGAAATATCACAATGCTACAGGAATCACTGCTAATATCACAAAACCAATTAGAATCACAGAATTGTTTAGGTTGGATACAATTTTTAAGATTATTAAATCCAACCATTAACCAGCACAGCTAAGTCAACCACTAAACCGTGTAAATTACTCTAAACGTTCATACAGTCAGTAGAGAGAAATACACTTTGAGGATTCAGTTCATCTGATCTTAGCACCACTCTCCACCAAAATTATACACAGCTGTGGAGTTCAAGGGACGCTTAGATGTAGATTTCAGTTACCCACTTTAAGAACCAGTCTTTATTTATTACTTTTACACTTATTTTTCCACACATTTCTCCCTGGCTTCAGCCAACCATAACATCAGCTGTCCTTGTAGAAATAGATATATGGAACTTAATACAGGACGAAACCAACAGGTATCCAAGCAAATAACTCTGCCTTTTGATGCACATGTTTCTCTCTCCGTGGCAATCTGGAGGTGGGTGGCTACCCTGGGTAGATATATTCAAATAACATCATTCCAACTGTGTCTCCACGGTAGCAAGGACTTCCTGTGAGGTGCACAGTCCTGTCAGACATGGCGTGTGTAAGCTGGGAGAGCTGTGCCTCCTGAGTTCCACAGCTCTCAGATTAAGGCTCACTTGGAGATGTCTGTGTAAAACGCCACCACATGAGAGTTTTGGGTGTCTTTTTTCTTCTGTTGAACATTTTTGAAAGAGGTCACTTCTAGATGATGATTGAAATCTGTATCGATTGGAGAGGAAATAAAATCTAAAGTTCTTATCCATCTGGGGTAGAAAAGAACAGGGCAGCATTTATCAGTTCTGATTTTGAAGCGGGGTCTCTGTGGAGACGCAGACACATGACTGCAGCCCTGATTGAAATATCTAATTTCTAAAGAGATCATTCTAATTTTCAGTGTTTTCCTGTGGATCAGTCTGATTGTTACGTGGCTTAGGTATCTAACTCCAAATTTTGGGGTTTGCTTTGCAAACTAGTTAAATCAAAATATAGATTCTGCAGCACTTTGAAATGCAGGCACCGATATGTTATTGTTCCTACATCTCAGACCCTAAAGAGTCCCCATGCTGCTCATCCTCAAAGGAGGATAGATGCATTTCATTGTATTCCATGGAATGTCTCTTTTCCATTTTGAACTCAGACAGCATTAATTCATATCCTGGCCTCCAACAAGCTGCAACCTGACTAGAAAGAGTGAGATTAGCTTTCAGAAAACTTTCCAGGCTGAGGATAATATAGATATTTCATGTGTCAGTCTCTTATCCTTATCACAGAGATCTATATAAATTACTTTCTGGCATTCCCCTACTTATCTGTTGCACAGTATTACAGATCTGTAAGATTACACTTTCTGTGGGCTCCGAGATTCTCTCCTGAATCCAGATATTCAGCATTGTTTTCACCACACTTAGACTTTGTTCCACTTTTAATAGCAGCATGAAGTCAGTCACATTTAAATCAGTTGAAAACCTGAATTTTTCATATTAATTAAAGTTCAATAGATTCCATATAAAGAATAGATGAAAGGAGCAGCAGTGACACAGGAGTCATGTAGGCCGGATTTTCTACAGATTAGCTAAAGCTGGTATGAACTTCCTCCCCAGCTTTCTCAAATATTTCCTGATTTTTTGAAGAGATTGACAAATCAGGTTTTGCATAAGAGCACAGAAGCAATTTCCTCATCATTCCCACAATGTCAAGAAGAGACAGAATAAAAGAAAAAAAGAAAAGACCCCCCACACACACACACAAAAAAAAAAAAAAGCTATTTCCCCTAAGTGTTGTTCCTTGTAGTACTGTTAAACATACAGCACCCTGATCATTCTCCAGTGCAATTCTCCCACTGGTGATGAATTTAGCTTTGACACATTTTGGGATAGATTCCTGGAAAAAGAACTAGTGGAGTTTCTGAAAACTGTCGATTACTGGAAACTGATCAAAATGGTTATTTACAAAAGAAAACTCCCACATTACTGTAAGAGCTCCTTTTTTGAGGTAATGGGCTCTATTATCATAGAATCAGAGAATAGCTGGAGTTGGAAAAGGCCATTCAAGTTCATCTATCCAACCCCACTGCAATGAGCAGGGACACCTTCCACTGTCCCAGGTTGCTCCAAGCCATGTCCAACCCAGCCTGGACACTTTCAGGGATGGGGCAGCCACAGCTTCTCTGGACAACCTGTGCCAGTGTCTAATCACCCTCATTATAAACAATTACTTCCTTATATCCAGTCTGAATCTACCCTCTTTTATACTAATACCATTATCCTTTGTCCTTTCACTACAGGCCTTACTAAATGTTTGCCACCATCTCTCTTACAAGCCCCTTTGAAGTACTGAAAGGCCGCGATAAAGCCTTCTGGAACTTTCTCTTCTCGAGGCTGAATAATCCCAGTTTTTTCAGCTTTTCCTCACAGGAGAGATGCTCCAGCCCTCTGATAATTGTTGTGTCCCTCCTCTGCTCCTGCCCCAACCAAGCTACTCTTACCACAAATGTTGCCGATCCTAGTATTAATTTTTGCTGGTGAAGAACCTGTTGCTAAAACATTATGTCACATTTGTTCTCAGTCTCCTTGAACCTTCAGAAGAGACTTAGTTATACATCCAGAAATAAGTCAAAGTGAGTGTTTACAAAACGGTAATTTAAAAATGGAAAATGTGAAAGTGTTTCAATTTTACCTAGAAAATAGATAAATTAGTAAATAGGTTAACAGGTGTATTAGTGACAGATTTTCAGATGAGCCCACATTTTAATAAGTTCTGTTTTAAACAAACCACTCATTGTTTTTACTTAAGGAAATTTTGCTTGTGGATTCACCACCTTTTTCTAATTAATATTTGTAAAACTAGAGGTAGTATGGAAATTCTATATTTTTCTGAGAGAGATCAGTCAAAGTTATTGTCAGTTAACATTGCAGAGGGATTTTTCTTTGCTTGGGTTTGCTTGGGTTGTTCCCTTGGTACAAAGTCTCTAAGCTATCAGTGTAAGCCTTGATTTGATTGCATTTTGGAAGACAGTCCCAAAAAGGCACAACCCAAGACATGCACACCCTAGAAACCTTTCCCTTGGAGTTCACTTGTAGCCAGGGAAATGGCAAGAGTGCCTAAGTGTGAAATTCCTAGTATGAGTAAGGAAATTTCTTCTGACTTTCTCTTTTGAAACGTGGGGTTTAGGATGTGAATTTGTTCTGAGCAGGAGAAAGGATGTGCTTCATTGCATATCCCATACACTATTTCTGACACATATAGGAAAATATTTCCAGTTCCCAGGAGGAGCAGCATTGTTCCCCTCACTCACAGAGGCTGTGAACAGTGAACTTGCTCTGTCCTCAGCCAGTTCTCAGAGGACAGAAACTCCACACTTATGGCCTTGGGTCACCTAGAAGCCTCCCAAGGCTCCTTTTGCTGCAAAGACAGTTTCCTCCGCTATCCAGGATGGCTCTGAGACACGGAGACCCAAGTTTGGGATACCTGGGTACTGAACTTCTCCAGGTGGCTTAATGGGCAGGTGCCTCACAGGTCCACCAAGTCAAGCCATGGATCAGTGATTTCCCTGCATGAGACAGGAGAAGAAGCCTCTCCTGCTTCAACATCTACAGCCCTTTAAAGACTACCCTATTTCTTCAGTCTGCACAGCCACCAAGCACACATCCTAATGTGACATTAAAAACCTATCCTGACTATTAGCCAAGCAGCCAGCAGCACAGGGAAGTTTCTAAGCAGATTAACTGCTTTCTCCATCTCTGCCAGAGCCACCTGCACTCTGACTTCTTACAAATAGCAAGGTTGAAGTTGACGCTACAGTGATTCCAAACTTGTATTCCTGCACAGGGATCAGTGAGATAACATCCATCAGACAGTGAGTTCAGCATTAAATATCCCCTTTCCACCAAAGATGTTCTTGAGACTCTCAGCAGCATGGTCCCACTGGGGTAGTATTATGGGGAGCATGAGGAGGAGTTCTCAGCAGGAGGATGGTGCTGTGGTCTGTTAGCCCTCCCTGTACCAACCAGACACACCAAAACTACTTTTCAGATCAAAGTTCTGTTTTGAGAGGGAAACTTCTTGTTTCACACAGACTTAAACATCAAAAAAAGTTAAGCCGGACTAGGCTGTGGCAAAGACTGAGGCCAGCCCTTCATCTCGTCCATGACAGAAATCTGAACATTCCAGCCCAAGCCAACACAGACGGCTTTGTACCATTTCCAAAGTAGATTTTTACGTTGGACAACTGGACTGAAAGGATCCCTGAGCTATTTCATCTTCCTGCAGTATCCTGATGGTGCAACGTGAGGGTGTGCTGAGATGAAAGAGATTTCTGGAAAGCTGGAAGGTAACCTTCAGCAGCAGCAGCAAGCTGCCAGAACATGCTGGTCTGATCTAGAGCTGTAGGTAATCCACCTTGCCTGGGATTTGTCCCTGGCATAAGGGAAGTGTGTGTGTATACCTTTGGTCCTCACGTGTGAGCATCTACAGACTTCTCAAAATGGGAGAGTTTTCCCTCCCAATAATTTTGGGGAATATGCAGATCCACAGTGGCACAGGGCTGCTGAAAAGACTTATGGAAATGTTGGGGATTTATCTGAGCATTTCATGTTACAGCGCCCCATAACTCAGGTGCTTCCTGCATGCCTCCTTCCTTCTCCTGTCAGGGCAATCGAGACATTGCATGGGCAGCCAAAGGGCAATAGAACATGGACCACTGGAAATTTCTTACCCTGCCTCCTGGAAGAAGACCCAGATCCTCAAGAAACATTCTGCGATTCCCTTCTAATTTAAGTTCTTTCAAAGATGGAGGTCCAGCCACTCCCAGAACCCATTCTACAACAGAAAAAGGCAAATGAGCCTTCAGCTATTGTTATCTACTAAAATAATATTTACAAATACTGTAAATAAGCAGGAGTTTAAGACATTTCAGAACAATTTGATTAGAGTTATGCTGAGTTTGGCTGAGGTAGAATTAGTTTTCTTCATAGTCGCTGGTATGGGGATATGATTTGAATTTGTGCTGAAAACAGCGTTGATAATTCAGGGATATTTTTGTTGTTGCTGGGCAGGGCTTACACGGAGTCAAGGCCTTTACTGTTTCTCCCCCAACCCATCATTTTCTTGTCACTCACATTGAAATCGGTCTACAGGATTCTAAATGATGGGTAGCGAAAAACAAAGTTGAAAGTTGCTGGGAGGTATCTAGCAGATACTGCAGGAGTCAGGTCAGGCCTTAATGTCTTCATTTTGGTCCAGGGGAAAAGAGTAAACAGAATACTAATGAAAGTTACAGATGGTACTGGAATCAGTAAAGGTTATCAACCCCAGTGAAATAACGCAAGAGGACCTGAGTAGGTTAGGAATGCGGGCTTAAAGCAAAATTGTGTTTAGCCTAGAAAATTGCAAGATAATCCCACCAGAGAAAAAATAATTAATGTTGAGTAGCAAAGGGAGAGAGGTAAAAAGAGCCTGAAAAGCAGAGTTAGTGAAAGAGATCTGAGGTGAAAGAAAACTTTTAAGTTAGAGATAAATTTGCAGTGTGAAGCAGAAAGAAAAAGTATTGTCGAGTTAAGGACTTAGGCAAAATTCACGCATGTCATAAAACAAGATGAAACGCTGGAGCTTTGTGCGTGGCAATATCTGGCAGAGCATCTCTAAATGAAAGCAACTCAGTACCAGAGGGCGAAGTACAAGGAGAGAAGACTTTTTTTTCTTCCCTTCAGGGATAATTGTTTTCTAAGGACACAATAAAGAAGTTGTTGAATAAGTCTTGTAAAAGAGAGCTTGGATAAGTGATATGAAAGTGGGCACGTCCCTCCAGAAACAAATATTTTCCTCTTTTACTAATACTTTCATTGCAGTTGGTCAAAGAGAATAAGATGAAGTTAGAGAGATCAGAATTGAGATCTAGTAGTCACACACAGAGAAAACATAATCTTAGCACTTCAGGCATTGGAAAGAAGGAGCAGGCAATTTTAGAGCTGTGCAGTAATAAACTTTGGTAAAATTGGAAAGAAAACTAGGTAGTACAGCAGATCTTCCACACTTGTATCTTGTGCTATTTCCTACTGAGTGAAGCTTTCCCATTAGGTTAAACGTGATTTCTAGGAAAGTTTTGTTTCAAACTCCTCCAGTCTCCTGGAGTGGATCCCTCCAACGTTTTCATTAAGATAAGGACTAATTTTGGTCAGGTCACTTTCATCTAATTAATATGACTGAAGATCAGCCCCAGTATTTTGTTATTTACAGCTTCACCTGGACAGCTTTGGAAATAAAACAGTAGCAGTGCATTCCAAGGGAATGTCCTTTGTGTTCAGAGATCCATCTTTTTTCCTGTCACTGACTTTCTTTGATTCTATAGAAAAGTTATTTAATATCTTTAAGACTTTCATTACGCATTGAAAACATGGACATAGTAGTACACATTTACAAAAACCACTGTCAATGTGTGAAATCTTCTGTATCGGGGCGAGATTTTACATCATGAAATATTTTATACATACTGACATTGCATTTTAACTTTTATATATTCTGTTGTTTAGTTAAACTAGTGATATTTGTTTCCAAATGATCTTAATTCTGAATTGATATTTTTTTTAAATTAAATATTTCATATTCCAGAAGACTTTCCTAGTAAATAACAATTTTCAGATTGATCAAAATATAGGCCTAATTTATGTATTGGCG
Source organism: Dasyornis broadbenti (assembly GCA_013397935.1). NCBI lineage: Eukaryota > Metazoa > Chordata > Aves > Passeriformes > Dasyornithidae > Dasyornis > Dasyornis broadbenti. Next base: position 2,168,942 of record VZRN01005169.1, on the reverse strand, counting down.
ATTTTTTTCCCCTCTGACAAGTCCAGGTTGTACAATTACAGTGAGAGGTTCCTATTTTATGTACAATACTTAAGAATGATTACTCACTTTCATTTGTAAGGCCAAATCTTTAAAAAAATCTATCCTCAGTGCTGTAATAACTGATAACTAGTTCCATTGAGTTATCTAAACTCAATTGAATTGAAACAAATAGAATTAAAACCAAAATCACTTGCTGCTTTTAAACCAGAGCAGGTTTGGTTAAAACTAAAATCCATGTGCTTCATTACTTATGTTAAATGCAACACAGAAATCCCTAATCCTGCACAGATAACATAAAAAATTAACTATAGGGCAGTAGTGCAGTTGTACCTGGAAATGTCTGTGCTGAAGGTCTTTGTTCTTTCTGCTTCACGGCAAATGGTCATTTAATGTTTCATAAAAGGAGCAGGGATTTCTGATGGTACAGGGGTGAGGCAAACTGATCACTGCTTCTCACACTTGATGTCAGGAAAATCCCATTCTGCCTCTGCCTCATTAGACAACGACGGGATCTGGGAAGGGAGTTGGGCTGGAATCTTGCAGGGTTTAAAAAGACGGGTTGTTCAGTCAAGCAGTTGGGTTTTGGCACATATTTTGCCCCCTGTGTGTCTCTCGAGCTCTGTGCAGGAGACCACGGGAATACCTCTGGAAGACAATTCCTGCACTGAGCCCCACGTGTGAGCTCTGGCCCTGGGAACGTGCCCGTGGCACTCGGCACAGCAGCACCGCAGAGACACACTGCAGCCTGTGAAGTGACAGCTAGGGTGCACTGACACACAAGTGCCTGGCAACTGCTCTAATTTATTGCAGTAGCTGTTATGGCTCTCTGTGAAGCCTAAAATAATCTATGAGCGTTTCACATTTTAATAGTATTCATGTTGAGGGCCTCTGTGTGACTGCAGCTATATGATAACATATGCCCCAATCGGATCTGCCCTTTGTGTACGAGATGACACAATTTGTGCACAGTTAGCCATGAGGGAGATGGAGATTATCCATTTCCAGTGCAGGCAACGCTGGGTCTTCCAGGCTCTCATATACACCAAAGAGACAAATATTTTCCTTTTTAAGAGCATTTACACCCCCAGAGCTCAACAGATGGGATGTTCTTGCCCTTCAAGGCAAAGCTCTGCTGTCAGAAGAGACACAGAGGACCAAGTAAGTAGCAGGCGCAGAAAGTAGTTAAGAGTTTAATGGGATTTGGCTGATTATTATGTTTTCTTTCATTATAATTAACTCATATCTTTAATAACACCAAGGACCTCAAACAAGGGACAATATTAGGAATATGCAAAGTTCCTAGCAAAGAAAAATGCCATCCAAGAACATAACTGTTTATAGAAACTGATCACTTAAAAAAGTTAGGAAAAACTACAGTTAAGATCACTATAGTGATGTTCCTTCCTTCCTCTGAAACCGTGGTGTCCAGTGCTACATAACCATACGTCCTTCAATACACAGTTTCTCTCTGTCCATCCAGCCTATTTCTGACAGTTCAGCTCCATGTTTGAACCAATCCCTCTGACTGACTGCTCTCACCTTACTTCCTGGCAAGTCCTATATAACCAAACTATTCTCCAGAAGCATCTCAGTTTTAGTTCTCTTTTTCCAGGCTTTTTTTTCACCTATCTCTTTCTCCCCACCTGGATACACGCCAGATTTGCTCTCCTAATGTATTACCTCTATTCCATTCTTGCTTTCCTTGTCTTTAGTTTCAGAGCCTTCCTAACCACAGTTCAAGTGCTCAGCGTGGCCATGTCTACAGCGGTGACTGAAGTGGTGACTGTCTTGGGACCAAAGAGCATTGCAAAAATCCATATCATAGAATCATAGAACAGTTTGGATTGGAAAGGACCTTAAAGATCATCCAGTTCCAACCCTGCTGCTACAGGCAGGAACACCTTCTACTAGATCAGTTTTGTCCAAGCCCTGTCCAACCTGGCCTTGAACACTTCCAGGGATGGGCCATCCACAACTTCTCTGGGCCTAAACCTTCTTTCCTGAACTCCCAAAATTAGGGGATAGCCTGTCATTCCAGTCATGCTGCACCATCACCTAAACCATGTGGAATATAGCTTGTCCATCCCATGTTTATTGCTAATTTCTTCAGAAGGCTCCTCATTAATGTAATTTTATCGATGTTTTTTTGTTGTTGTTGTCCCTGACATAATTGTCACCTCATGGACAAATTTCAAGTCCCTGCTCAAATCTTGTCAGAAACAAAATTTTTACAGACCTCCTGAAAGAAAAAGCTACTGCCATATCTGGATGCTTTTGCCCCAGCCTGGCTCTCCACTAAGACTGGGCTGATTTGACCAAAATTTTCCAGCAATCAAAGGCAGACCCAAAGAAGAGAAAAATTTAATCCCAGAATGTAGCGTGTTAAAAAGTCATAAGCAGCTGAAAACAGGGCTATATAAAAGAAAACATGAAACTTTGACAAGCACTGCTCCTAGCCCTGCTAATAATACCTCTTTGACTGGTCTGATATTACTTGATCCTCTTGTAAAGATTGCAAAAGATAAAAAAGATTTTACAGGCAGGCTCAATAAATACCAGGTCTTGTCTTGTCTGCGTATTTGCATATTTCTCACCTGTTAAGTTTTAAGCTCAAAAGCTAAAAGGTGCTCGTTCAGGAGCTGACAATCTCCACCTCCCGAAATTCTGTTGGATTGCTCCCAGATCCATGCAATCAGGCGCAGACACACAGGTCAGACGCGAGGGTCAGCGCCGCACACACGGGTGCCTTTCTGTGGAGCAGCTCATGGAGTGCACTCCTATGGCACATGTCAGGATTTGCTGAGAGCATTTAGGGAAGCTGCCAAAGCGTTTGGAGTGCTTTGGCAGCAGAAGAAACAGCTGGTCCCATCAAAGTGATCACATTCTTGGACATTAATTTAGCGTCTGAGAGGATGGAGTGATGCTTGCCAGGGAATAAGCTTCATAATCCTAAACGGTTAGAGACTCGGCGATTAGTAAAGGTGTGGTTAAAGCAGATGCAACTGCTTTGTTAACAGGTTGCTTGAACCTTGGAGAAAAGTGTATTTAGGCAACGTGTAACCTCTGAACTAGCAAGTTCTCTCAGTTGGAGGAGCTGGAAGTAGATTGCCATCAGAAGGCATCGGGCTCTGAACATTGGGAGCCATTTTATGGAGTCCCAGTAAATAACAATAGGTCAGTGCTGGTGCAAGAATGAATTATTAATCAGCGTGTATTGTGAAAATACACTTGAATGAGTCTGAGAGGTTTTTGTTCTGGGGAGAACATGCTGGAGGTGCATGGAGATACATAACAGAAAAAGACTTAAAATATACATTTGTTGTGACCTCAATTAAAATATTTAAGGCCCATTGCTGTCTGACTTATTGTGGCATTTCCTAAACACTAGATAAGTAGCTCTCGTAAAGTTTTGGTGTTGACCATCTCAGAACAGCCATAGCAGATGTCTTTTTTCATTTTTTTACCCAATCTATAGCAATGAGAAATATCCAAATAATTCCTGAGTCCTTTAATAAGTCCCTTTCTGCTCCAAGGCTGTAAAGAAGAAAATACACAGGAGTCAGTTATGAACACCTGAACTTAATATTGGTAATGCGAGTGTGGTTATCTCCTCTCCTTCTCCTATTTACACCACCATGGAAAACATCCCCTTTCACCTTGGAGCCAAGGCTGTTATTGCAACATTAGAAAATTGCTGAACAATTTTCTTTCTCTGCTTAGCTATTATTTCCATTGAATCATCAGTTGCCACCCATTGAATGCAACCAAACATCAAAGCAACCCCCAAAACACATTATGAATGAGTTGGCACCCTCATCTTCCGCATTATTTCTTCTGTGAAAAGAGGGAATTAATACACAGCATCTGTCTGTCTTTCTTGTCTTAGGGCTTTACTTTCACACCACAAACTATTCTAAAGAAACGAGCATTTGGAAGGCTAACGCACAAGGATGGATTCATTTATCAAAGCATTAAATTCCATATTTAAGGGGGGTTTTTTTTTTTTTTTTTTTTTTTTTTTTTTTTTTTTTTTTTAAGTTAGACACCATTGATTGCAAGACAACAGGATGTACCGAGGGGACAGAAACACAGGTATGAAAAATGAATTCAACCACAGGCAAGGCAACAGGGAAGGACTAAGATGTGTAACTGTCATTTATTAAATCACATAAACTGAAGAATTTTTTCTTCCCTGAGAAGAAATTTTGGTAAGCAAAACTACATGCTATAAAATAATGATCTTTTAATGGAAGTTGTAGCAAGCTGCTTTTTTCAGCTGTGAAAAGAAAAAAATAAAATGGAGTGATTGTTATCCACAAGGCAATCAGAAGTTTAAACTCTTAGTTTCCACTTTACCAAACCATTTTTATGGGCTGGATTTGTCTGGGGGAAGGAAGAAGTCTCTTTTTTTTTTTTTTTCCCACCCCAGCATCAGTGATTAACATATATAGGTCACCACATCAGATGTAGAAATCCTCCAACAACACACTACTTCTGAAATAATGCACTGGATTCAAAGACCCCACAGAACTGTACACAAAGTACTCCATTAACAGCAGGTGCTGCACAGAAAAGCTCTCTTTAAAAGAGCTTTTAATTACAGTATATCTTTGTTTAGAAGCCACCTTCAACTACCTTTTCCTTGTGAGCTGCAGAGGAAAGCAATTAAATGTATGAGAAGACAGCCCTCAATTTAAAGCTGCAGGGGAAAGCAATTTGTGTAAAAGAAGGCTTAGCTTGTACACAAAGAAATACGGTACATGAAGTCAGTGGAGGCTGGGTATTACCCTGACATAATTAATACATGTTGTAAATCTTAAGATGTGCAACTCCCCCACGTTAAAAGCCATAGCTGGCTGTATGGCCCATGTTTATTCCCAACTCTCCCTCTAACAACGGAGTTTACACAAAATTACATTTATCTCTCTCAGCTGTATAATTCACACCTTCTCTAAATTCCCTTTACAGAGGTGAAGGGTTTCAGTAGAACTGAGTGAGCAGGAAGACACGGGGGTTTATTTATTTGAAGTGAGGCCACTTACATAGATCCGGCTACAAAGAGAGTCTTTACAAGAGGAGAAAGGAGATCTTTTTGGTCTTGTTTGGTATTTTTAATTTACAAGTCTTGTTTTTAATGCTGGAACTACTCTCAAATTAAAACCTCTTCTTCATCACACCTTTTCCCATCACAGTAAAGCAGAGCCCTTCTAGATAGTGCAAAAAGGGGTTTGAAGGTTTGGTGTGTTGTTTGGTTTTGGATGTTGGGGGTTTTTAAGTAATTGAAATTTACAAAATGGTTTCTGTGTTTTTAGGAGTTAATCTTTGATGATCAATGACATCAAAACTTGTGGGGGAAAAAGGAAAAAACAAACAACAAAAAAAACAAAACAAAAAACCAAACCAGTCAATAACTCCACTGAAGTTAAAGGCAAAATTGTTCCTTGCTAAAACAACACCAGAAAATGCTTCATTTGATGGCATTTTGTGGAGGATACAAAGGTTAATTAGATACTTTCTATTGCATTATATAGCAGAAACCTCTGTTAATTACTGCTTTTCTAACACAACTGATTCCTTAAAAACTGACTATAGAACCACAAATAAAAAAAAAGAAAAAATATATCTTTCCCATTCCAACCCAAACGATTCCAGGTTCTAAGAATTGTGTCCTCTGGGCACCTGCTTTTCTGCATAATACCTAATTTACTTCGACAGTCCAAAGCCTGTGACCCTTAATCAGAATTCGATATTAACCGAGACACTGAATGGTTAATTTTAACGTACAGCATTACTAAAACCCTAAAATGAATGAAACTTCTACCAACTCCTAAACACCTCAGCAATTTTTCCTGTGTTTTCTCATGTCCTATAAGAGAAAAGGTTGATATTAATATCTTATTTTACCACTATTTTTATTTCAACTTAATAGCACAACTGAGGTGTTTCTCTAAATGTTTTATTTGATGAGCTTTTTTGCATTTTTTCAACCAGTTAGTCAGATTTCTTCCTTGAAGGCATCTCCTTGCCAAATCCAGCTTTTTTGGGTTTTGTTGTTTTGTGCACTACTGTATTCCTTTAAAGGCAAAGTTCAATTATTTGTCTTTTGAAGGTCTGAGTGCCTTGTTTAAAATGCCAAGTGCATTAAAAGCAGTCCTCCCTTGACTTTTGCAAGGAGATGTAGAAGGATAATAAGTTAGTTGGATTTAACAGAATTCTGAAATTGATCATGTGTGTGTACGTATGCATGAAGATACCAAAACAAAGATTAAATGCTGTCAAATCATCAAGAACACTTGGTTTTTTAACCTTTTGCCATTTTTATTTCTTAACAAGGAACAAAAAGAGGGAATGTTTTGTAGTTGAAACAAAGGACAGGGAACCAGGAGACACTGAACTTGGATGAAAACTTGTACTAAAACAGTTTACAAGCACAAAAATAGGGCTTTAAAGACACACAAGTGTAAATGAGATCAAATTATAGTGGAAAAATGCTGCATTTTTGCTGTTAGTACTTGGGGAATCCATTGTTCCACCTCTTCTGAATTACATTCACTGTCCTTATATATTTGTATTTAAATTTTGAAGACAACTCTATGCTGTCTTTTTCCTCTATGCAGATACTGAATCCCCAGGGTATGGCAAAAGTTTTTGCAGACAACCTGGCTGCTACAAAATCTTGGTGAACTTTGCAAATAGATGTTTCTCGGCCGTGACAATTTATTCCTGTCTGGAATGGTGGTAGATTTCTACCAACAGTGGAAACGGCTTGAGGTAATTTGCTGTTAAAAGGGCCTGGAGGCTTTAAAAGAGACAAAAAACAGCTTTAAATTTGACTGTGGTACCAGCTTTTCACGGCTGGATGCTCACAAGCAGGAGGTTTAGAGGGCTGTAGAGCAGACCCTACACCTCGAGCCCTGTTGTGCCACTCCTGGTGGTAGGAAGCACCTTTTTGGATATTCTTTGATGAGTAAAGGCTGCAGGAGCGATGTTTCTGCAGGGTTTTTTAAAAACTATTTAGAAGCCAATTGTCTATGGTAGGCATGTTCAGCATGCATGTGTCTCTTCCAGTGCAAATTTTGAGTAAGACTGAGGTTAATTCAATTAAGTTTAAACATTTCAGCTTTTCTATTTTATGGGCACACACATAAGTAGAGCAATAACTGAATACAAATGTTGCGTATTTACTGTGGCATGATCCAAGCAATTACTACTAAAGTATTAAGGAAAAGCATCATTTCACTCTTTTAATTTTATTTTATAATTAGGCAGGAAACATATTTTGGTGAATACATTTATACTTAGAAATTATATTTTATGCTTATCTTTGTTTTGAGAGGATGATTTTAGCCCTGTTGCTACAAGCCTGTTAGCAACAATTAAAATAACTATTAAAAAAGGCATTTATAGCTTTTGAACTTGTTTTTCTTGTTAGTTTTCATCAAATATTTCACACTCATATGATGTATGCAGTCTGTTAACAGTCACTAGCGCAGACTGTCAAAAATGGTTTCAAACATCTGGGTAAAAACAGCTTTTTATGTACTGGGATTATTAGTTCGTCCTTTTCACACAAGTGTTGTGCCAGTTGCTCATTATGCCTCTGACTTCTGTTACTTTTTGTTCTGAAAAATGATTTGAAAAAGTTTAGAAGGAAAACTTAAAAGAAGAGCAAAAACAATGCTGGCAACTTCTTTAGTGCCAGAGTTTTAAGTGCTTTCTGTTGAAATATTTTTCTGACTTTCCATTCAAAAAAAAAAAAAAAAATTGTGCAAGGTGTTAAAGGGAGGGATGACTGCATCCCTGCAAAGTGCAATACAATAAATGTCTGTGTATATTTTCCATATAGCATACTATTAAAATCAATCTGTTCAGGTTAGTTTCCATTCTGAGGAGAGCTGAGAAACACAACCACCAGTTTCTGTCACGTGCCACGCCGCATCAATTAAAAATAAATTAAATTTCATGCAAAGAACCTAACTTAAAATCTCAGCAAACAACAACAGAACCTTTTCACTAATGATTTTCAGTCATCAGAAGTGGAGAGAGACTCAGACAGCAGACAGCATGGTCCCAGCATGCTTTTTGCCTTTTTTTTTGTTTGCACAGTAGCTGTCAGTTGCAGCCCTGCAGGTAGTAGAACCCAGTGGGAAGAGGGGCGGGACAGAGCGATGCTGCCTGAACTGACAGCAAATTTAAATTACTGAGCTTTCTTTTGCTTTTTTTTCTTTCTTTGAGTGCCCTTTCTTTTTTTTTTGTCTCTCTCTTTTTTTTTTTTTTTTGGTATTTTTCTACTCTGCGACAAACTGAAAAGATTCGAGCACACACTAATTTAACAACCCTGCTTCGTCGTCTTCTTTTTTTTTCCCCTTCTGCTTCCAGGATAATTAAAAGAGAAACCTGTAAAGGCAACGTTCCTTCAAGCAAGTTGGTGCTGTAACGTGCTGGTAAGATGAATTTAATTTATTTTTTTCCCCATTTCTCATATTTTCTTTTCCTTTTTTGGAGCTGAAAGCTTTTGTATATCTAACGCAGTCATAAGTGTGGTTCCCCTGCTGTGGAGGGTTAGGATGTAATGAAAAGGTGTAACGGCTTGATATGTGACCTTCTCCTATTACTTAAAATGGGTAATAACAGCTTTCCTGTCTGTCCTCATGATGCTTTTCTCTCTATGAATTGACTATTTGCTCAACAGAAGAGATGCTGTGATTGTCGCACTATGACAATGAGGACTTGATTGTTTTTTGGTTACTGTTCCATGCTCCTATCAGAACAGATACTTGAGTTGGGGGATTTGTGTTTGTGATTTTTTTTTTTCCCTCTGAACGTTGCCTGAAGCACTGATACGACAGGGGGGTGGAGATGGGGGTGGAGGAGATGGTCTTGGGTATCATCCTGCCTGTTCAACTGTTTACTAGGTAGGGAAGTGCAGTACTGAAACTTTTTTTAAAAATAAATAAATATTTTAACCGCTTGCATCAAGTGGGATCAGTGTATCCAGGATTTATTGTTGTCCAGGGCTGGGTAAAGTTCTTGCTGTCCCTTGCATTTTTCTTCAGGAGAAGGGGGGAAGGGGTCTTCCACTCCATACCTTTTCATACCATTCTAGCAGCTAATTGCAAGAAGCTGACAAACTTTGAGACGAAACACCAAGTGTTGCTTTTGTCCAGAATGAGTTTGATGCTGTGGATCACCTCCTGTGAATACCAGCCTGCCAGATACAATCAGATCTGTATTATGCACGTTGCATTCCTGGCTTGCAAGTCCCCTCATTTCCAAGGTCTCCTTTCTAGCCTTTTTCTGATACTAGCACATTATCATTTTATTTTTTTAGCAAATGAGATGTCTTTTGCTTTTGCTTTGTGTTTAAGCTTACAAAACTTACACGGTGACGTGTTTTTCTCAGGCTTTCTGAATGTGGTTCCGCCAAGTATTAAATGCTACAACACCTACTGAAATCAACAGGAAGGCTGAACTTGTCCTGTATTTAAGAGAAAATTGCTGAGTACTGGCAGGACTGGATCTTATGATTGCTGAACTGTCTCTCTCTTCCAAACTGCAATTAATTCTTGTTGCACTTTAGACTGGACGCTGTAGCTTTTACTGTAGTATTTAGACTAAACACTATTCTTACACTTAGTTGCTCACAGGTTTGTGGTCATGGTGATGAAAACTTTTTGGACATAGAATGGAGTTTTTAGGAGAAATTGAATACAGTTAGAAAACCAGTGTGATTTAGTCCTCTAAATCCTGGAAAGCTCTCTACCTTTTTTTTTTTTTTAAGAAATGTCCTGAAACTAATAATCTGCATAGTGATGCATCAGACTTTCCAGACTCAAAGGTCTGTTTTGCCAAATGCAAAATGTGATATCATGAGAGAAGTTGCATAAGGAGAGTGGAGATGAGGAGCAGTGGGATTGAACACAGAGTCCTTTCCGTGTCCCTGGAGAGGAGGAGTAGATGTGCCCGTGCCATATGGAAAATCACATCCTTTCACAGCAACTTTGTTAGGGCACAGGGTTAAGGGCGCTGCACTTGCACAAGTTCATCACTCCCTATTTCAGTCTCAGTTTCAAGCACTGCAATACTTCTCTGAAGGTTTGCTTTGCTTGTGCAGAAAATGCTGGTGTCTTGTGAAATGAGGTCGTTGTACTTCCCACATCTTGCTTTTGCCTTGAAAATTTGCCTTCCCCCACACCAACACCAAGGTCTGCGAGGCCCAGAAAATTAGGCTTTGTCCCTTGTAATCCTAAACTCCCACCCAGAGAAGAAAAGGGTTGAATTCAGTGTTCTTGTTATGGAAATAAGTTTTTGTTCACTCAGTATCAACTGACAGTTAGAAGCGTATCTGATGTAATATGAATAAACTGTAGGCTGTTGTTGGTAAATTATGCATTTATAGTCTCACATTCTCCTAGAAACAGTGCTTTTACAATGCTCGAGTGGCCTAATGGGGTGAAACAACCACCAACCCTCTCATCTGAGCTTCCTAATCACCCAAAGTCATGAGAAGTCCATGGTGGTTGGTTCCCACTGTCCATGGTGGGCATCTCAGCCGTGGGTGAGGCCGCGTGGAGGAAAGCCTGAGTTTAGCCAAGGGTCTTTGGTCACAGAGGTGATGTCAAAATCACTGTTTTGAGGCCACATGAAAACACAGTACAGCTGACTGTGGATGTTGAGTTTTGTGGCAAGAATTGATTCCTAGATCCTCAAACTACAAAAGAGCTGATAACAGTATATTAAAAAAAAAACAATCCACCCCAACCCAATCTACCAGTCTACATCCTCTTTGAATTTAGTCTTTAAATGTATTTCTTTTTAATTAATCTGTGCACTTTAAATTGCTGTTGGCTTCTAGCAATATTGTCCTCTATTCAGTGCTTGGAAATTTCTAGTTGAATGCAACTGCTTTCAGTGTAACAAAAAAGAAGAAAAGCAAGCCAGAAAACTTGCTGTAATTTCCTGTCAGTAACAGAGAAATAAGAAAACACTAGGCTAATAAAAATGATAATCTGAGTTTACTACTGTTAACAAGAGTCCTGAATAGAAATGGTGCTATTATGCACAAAGAATTTCTATCATCACTGGAGGAATGTAGTATAAAATTATGAGGTTTATTATTAGGGTCCTGTCAACCAATCAGAAATCAACCCATAATCTTACTTATGAAAAACCAGCATCTTCCCTCCCCTCCTACTAATAAAATATTAAAGAAATTTTATAATTAGAAACTTTGATAACATACCTATGAGTTTCCTTTACAGTAAAAAGCTGGCATAATTCTGCATTTCTTCCACATCTCTAACATCCCATATAAAGTCACTGCAAGTCTGAGTTGCACGCAGCAGGTAAAATGAAGGTAAATCTCAGACTTGCCATGGGCAATAACGATGGGATTTCATCAGATGCTTTCTCCTGGGAGAAGCCAGATTCCCAGATTTTACTCAGGACTCTGAAGAATTACTAAAGAATATGTCATAGCACCTCTTTCCCTGAATGGGATTATTTATTAGCATTTCTGGTCAGCTCAATTCAAGTATGACAGAATCTTGGAAAAAGTTTTAGATTTTAACCACTGCAGATTATTTTATTTCATTTTAGTAGTAAAAGACTCTTAGATTTCTCTTCTAACTGCAAATGATTTATGTCATTGTAAGAAGCTTGCTGTGTTTCCATTTGATTTAACATATTAGCCATGGTCTTCTTTCAGCAAGAGCCACTCTTGGAAGAACACTGTACATGGGCTGTGAGTGACCCCAAGTCTCTGGTCCTCCCCCTCTCCCTGATTGATAACATATTGGGCTAACACTTGCCAAAACACACTTCTCCCACAGGTCTGGCAGCCTGTCACATGTCCTTTATCTCCTTGTGACGTGCACGTGGCTCGCTGCAGAGTCCTCGGGGCTCCTAACCCTGTGTAGGGAGTAGAGAACCCTAAAAATAATCTGATACCTCCTAATGACTCTCATCACACCAAAGGCAACAGAGCTCACAGTATTCATCAGATCATTAGCTATGAATTAGGAATACAAATAAATATTTTATCTATTAAAGTAAACAGTAAAATAATAGCAAGAAGGAAACAAAGTGAAAAGAGAACTAGAGGCCCATTTCTAGACCATAATTATCACCACCCAAAGTCTTCCCTTGGTTGTTTTGCATGTCCCATGGCCTGTGGATACTGATAACTCAGCTCCTGCCCTGATATGCTCTGAGAGCTCTTGAAGCCACATCTTTCATACTGTCATTTTTAAAGACACATATTGTCACCTTCCTTGGGGATGGTAACAAATCAGGAGCAACCCAAAAGCTTTGCATATTTATTTTCTTTTATTTGTTTTCTCAGTCTGGAACCTCCAACTGCCTCTGTGTTATCCATAGAGGTGATTGTTCTCTTTCCATGGCATTTGGGCACATTTGGGATTCATCTCATCCAAATTTAGATACCTGTAGTGTAGACACCTATATGTGAATGAGCCACCTCTGGCTCTCAGTACAGTCTGAGAAAACAAGCAGGTGATTCCAGGGAGTGATTTTTCTGACCTATTTTAAACATCTGTTTTCTTACAATCCCACTGAAGGGACATAATTTTCAAAACTCAGACCATTTAACCGCCTCTCCTCCTTAAAGTTTCTCGACTAACCATACTGTTGCATTGCTTAATTTAGACACCTCTTGTAACTATTTCATGAAGACAGAGGACTTAAAACTCTAAATTACAGACCTTGAAAAAGTATTGATTTACCAAGCCTCATATACCTGGCAGTGGGCTTAAAACAAGGCTAATCCTGTGAAGTTAGGACTGGATTGCACAGGCACACCCATATATCACGGACATCATGTCACTCATATACATCATTAGTCCTCCAGGGCTGCTGGAGAGAAGCTGTCACACGTGCGTGCCAGGAAATGTGTTTAACGTCCAATTAATCTTGTACCTCGTGGTTAATTTTATTAGGCTGAACTGATCTAGTGAAAGGAGGTGCTGTGATTGGTTTATTTGTTCTGTTTAGGAGACTAGTGGCATTTAAAAGCCATGCTGCAATGCTATAAGTAAAAATCCAAAATTCAGGAAACTCCAATGAGTGTGATAGAGTCTACTTGATTTAGGCATCAGTATTATAATGAGTTGATGCTCCTGATGTAAATTCCCTTATCCAGAGGAAGCTTAATCCTTTTGAAAGCTTTCAGACTGATAATTTGACTTCCTAAATTATTTTTACAGCTAAAGATGCATTAAGAGTGCAAAAAGTACATTCTGCAGAGCAATCCCCATCTCCCAAAAGTACTTCACACCTCCATCCCACCTGGCCATCTGTGGAGGGGCTTCTTGTGTCCTCTTGGCCCTGTGCTTGGCCCCAGGCATCTGTTTTCATGCCCATGGTATGTGGCATGAAGGGCTATGGATGATGCTGATGGGTCACAGCCCACCTGAACAGAGGTTTGAAAGGGTCCAAGGGAGGCAGTTTCAGGGCAGCCTTGCTCATAAGGTCTAGAGGAAGTGATACCTAAGGATGACCATAACCAGCATCACAGTCAGGTTTATAGTCAAGGAAAATCTGATTCACTTAAAAGACAGATGTGTCAGCACATAAATACATATTAGTATGTGTATAAATACACAGCATGGCTGTTGAACATATAAAACCCCACTAGAGATGTACGACATTCAGCAACAGGAGCACATTCTTGTTCAAACATGGTGTCCCTTAGGATTCATTTCTCTCTTCACTTAGGTAACCTTCAGCACCTTAGATTAGGTGTAGGTTTGGTTTAAGTCAGAGAAACTGGATTTTGCCATTCATTTAAGCATAAAATTGTTGATCATCCACTCAGTTGTTGATCAATGTGGTTTAGAGGGTGTGGTGGTGTTCATTCAAGGTAGGTTGGGCTTGATGAACATGGAGGTTTTTTCCAACCTTAATGATTCCATGATCATCACACGTGGTTGAGGTAGCTGTATTCTGAACCTGAGCTCTGCATGTTTTGCAGAAACAGACTTTATTCAGACAAGGGGAGTGGCCAGATTTTGAAGCCAGCAGAAAATGAGTTACTATGCAGTAGAACTGCTCACATAATAAAGGAGCTCTGAACACAAGGTTGGGTCTCTTACACATTTTCTGTTTCCAGGGATTAATGCATGGACACTGTAGCAGCCACTAACACAGTGAGCAATCCAGAAGGCTGTTACGTGCATTTTGGATAACAAGAGACAGAAGTAAAGATTAATAGTGGCTCTTAATCAATCCGATGCAGTCAGTTTTCCATAGGCACTCCATTAGCAAGCAGCTTGCAGCTGTACCAACACCTTTATTTTTCTGCACCCTAAGTCTCTGGCAATTATGAAGGACATGTGCATACTAAATGAAGCTTTTGCACTCAAGTGCTGCCAATCCAGCAGTCACAAAGTAAGGGAGACCACATTCATAGGACATTAGAGGCTGGGTGCTCTTGCTGAACAGGTTTACACATTTAAGCCTTGATCCTGCAAGGACTTACACGCATGCTTAACCTTACACACTGGAAACGAAATCCCGGGCCTCTCAAAATCAATGACAAAAGTCCACTGACTTCAAAGGGCCGCTCTGTGAATAGCCTTTTTGGTTTCAGTGCAGCCACACAGTGTGAAGAAGCGTGTGAGCTGATCGCCCCAGCCCTGCGTGTTTGTGTGAAGTCTTAAGAGACTGAGTGAGCTGCTAAGAGTATTTTTCAGAGCACTTCTGTCTCACAACAAACTATAAGCATTCAAAGATGTTTTCTTGTTTGATCTGTGTTCTTTATGAGTTTTGCCCAAACCCTGTGGTAAAACCTGCTGAAGAAGTCTGTGAGCAATCCATAATGCAATTCCCTCCCTGGCTAGTATTGCATTCTGAGCAGTTTGTTTTCTTTACTTTCCGAAAGATCCAGTCTCTGGAGTGAGGTGATTATGCTGGAATCACATCTTTCCTTTTTGAAGAAAAAAAAAAAATCTATAGCTCACATGACTTTATAGGAAATCTGGAAAATATCTACTGAAATGACTTACAGGTCAGAAAAAAAAAAGTGTATGAATTTGTGCAGGAATCAACTGCTGGTTTTCATCTGCTTTCTGCTGGTAATTGAGATACATTCTTGTAAAATCTAACATCTATCTCAGGATCTGTTGGAGACCAGAAACCCAATCCAGGCTCTGTCTTGGTATGGAAAACTCTCTTCTGACAGTGGTATCCCTCAGACTCACTGTGGAGCCCTGAGGAGTTTGGTGAAGATTTCAGGTGAATGGAAAGTGGTATCAGTCCCATTTTTCAGCATAGATCCCTTTCCAAAGCAGGTTAAGTCAATGATCCAATGATGCTGCACTGACCCTCTGGTTCTGGGAGTGGTAAAATCTGTTCCCAACCCTCATGGTGGCTGAGGTGCTGAAGCTGGGGTCTCTTGGGCAGCCCTGAGTAGCACCAAGGGGTCTCAGCTCCAACAGCAGAGCTCATGCTGGAAAATGCAGATCCTGGGAGTCAACCAGCTGTACTGGTGTGCAGATGCTCTGCTGCACCCTACACGTGCTAGGGACCAGGGAGGTTTTGGCTATCATCTCCCTAAGCCTGCAAAAACACTTGTGAGGACAATATGTGTACTGTAACAGGGAGCAAGGATTTGGAAAAGATATTTATAAAGTTTTGCATCCCAGTTATGCTTTAGGATAAGCCTGTGTTAACATTTGTGTAAGCCAAATTACCTCTTCTCACCTAAATTGGTGGCAGTCATCTGAGAAGGAGAGTAGGCTGGGTGAGCTCAGCGAAGCTACTTTTCTCTCTTTCAGCATTTTCCTCTGACACGTTTCATTGCTCTAGCAGCAAAAAAAAAA
>VZRN01005169.1:2070091-2143597 GCA_013397935.1 Dasyornis broadbenti | reverse complement strand
TTTTTTTTTTTTTTTATTGTGTCACAGACTTACTCTGCCCCATTTATCAAGGCTATATTCAAGCAACATGAACTGCCCATGTCTGGTCAGGGGAGAAAGTTGGTTTTAATAATGCCCCATGTTTTGCCTGGTAAAGCAACCACACAAAAATACAGATCCAAAGACCTGTTTACAATCCAGGTCACTTGAATACGGTGTTTAGATTCTTTTTGCTTTAATTGCCTTCCTAAATGTCTAGGACGAATTAGAGCAAACACAGCTTAGAATTAGAGGACATATGGTTATCTATATTCATATCTGTGCCATACAGATAGAAGAAATATATGGTTCAGCATGTGAAGCAAGTAGACATGAAACAAACCCACCCCTGAGGGGTCAGCAGCAGAAAAGGTGTTAGAAGCTCGAGGGAATTTTATCTGAGCACAGGCAACACGATCAAGCTCTGAGACAGAACAGCTTTTAAGTGAACACAGGCAATCCTGCAATTAATGGAGACATATCTACTCAGTGTTACAGTACAGCCAACCTGCATCCTTGGCTTATTAATTTCTCCCACTAGTACAAGTAGGTTGACGTCTTCTAAATTAAAAACAGTTCCGCCTTAGGAAGAATTGCCAAAGAATTTGTACATTAGAAGTCTCAGGAGATGAAACTCTTGCATGCCGCCTTCGCTGGGGAAGAGTACAAGCTTATCCTTCAGGAAGTGTCATCTGCCAGTTATGACAGCTACACATTTGTATTCATTTATGAATTCACCATTTACAACTGTGGCTATTTAACACAACAATTCCCTGGAAAATCTTTGGACTCTGTGTTTGCATAATAAGAAAAACTTTCAAGAACAGCTCATCTCTTTCCGCCTTTTCTACAATTCCTGTTTTGTACCCAATGAATTTTACACAGGAATAATTTAGGACCGCATTTGGCAGAGTTGTTCTGGTCTCTGTGCACGTAGGAGGCTTGTGAATCTCTTGCAATCTTGCTACAGGGGACAACATTTCTAACAGGGCGTATTCAGGAGAGTTGATTTTGTTATTCTGTGGAGTGAAAGTGTAGTCTGTCACCTGGGCAGATAGGACTGTTAACTGGAACAGGGCTCCAGGTACAGAAGCTCTGTTTCTGATTCAACCAGAGATGTTCTGAGTGACCCTAAATAAATCACTTCATCTAGCTGGTTCTTTATCTTTGTATAACATCAAAACACAGCTATGATTTTTCCTCTCCCAGGCATGCTGTGGGAACACAGCAATGAGGTGTTTAGAGAGCTGTGTCTGCTCTCCTCTGTATTTGGGCTATAACTACAATTGAAGCACATGAGAATCCACCTGCACTGTCAGCTCTTCCTCTTATGGGAGCTTTCCCTTTGACAGCTGAGGTGGTGGTGGCCATGTGTGACGTTAACTCATGGACTTCCTTAGAGCAAGAGATGCAAGAGAGTGAAAGAACAGGCTGCCTATCCCTCCCAAGACAAAAAGGAGACAACAAAGTACAAAACTTACCTGTGAGACTGAAGAGAGAAGCAAAAATCAATTTCTTATTAATTTTACACCGTTTCAGTTGATTTCCACACTGTATTTAAATATCTGTACTCTGAGATCAAGAATTGACCCAAAATGGATATTTCCACGAGTCTAATTTTTTTTTCCTTTCTTGGCCTCTTTGCTCATTAGTGGTGGTGAGGCATTGCCAGAGGGGAAGAGGATATCAGCTGGGAGATGTGTAGGTATTATTTAAGTAGAATATTGACCTCTGGGAAGTACAGGGGAGCAATAGAAAGAGAGCTGCTGGTGGACTTGTGTCTCAGAGAAGGTGAAGCAACATGCTGCTTGGTGCATATGTAATAATGGGAGATTTATGAGGAGGGGAGCAGGTTATAAGAATAGACCACATTAATCTTCTGCTTCAAACTCTTCTCATTAATCTCCCAGTAACAAACTGCAATAGTTAAAAAAGTAGACTATTCCTTTAGGCTGATTTTGCCATGACTTTACAAAGTCCTTAAAGAGATTCCCTGCAAAGAGATTCTCTGTTTCTCTCATCTTCCCGTACTATCCTATAGGGGATGCAGAAAATTCCTCTTCAAGATGCAGGTTTGCCAAAACATGTCTCATCATCATGATTTCTTTTCACTTCTAGCTGTAAGTCAGTGTCCATTCCTCATGACTCCCACCTTCCTTTCCTCTTTCCCTTCTCCATTGCTAATGAGATAGAAAAGTATCTTGTGACTGCTATCTGCTGATTAGGCTGAGCCTGAGCTCTGTGAGTGGACAAATTTGCATTCAGAACATTCAAATAAAGCCAGGTACCTCAATAAGCATGAGCAGAAAAAATAAACACAAAACAAAAAACAAACAAACAAAACCCTGAAAAGATAAGATTTCCTTTAAAAATCATATAAAGAAAATTCAGCTGAATTTCATCTGAATCCACTGGAAACTCTGTCTGCTACATGTAAGGGTTGCAGAAGTGATGCATGCTGCTGAAACCATCCAGATAACTTGGCAGTATCTCAGTAAAATAGATTGGGCTAATCACTCGCCATTGTATTCTAGTGTGCGTCTGAATTTCTTGGCTTTGGTGCACTGCAAATGTTTTTTATGATTTTCGGTTATCTTTAAAAATATCTTCTGAAGAGTGGAGGCTCTGACCAGATAGGGATCACAGACTCCATGAAGTCATTTTTCTTCACAGAGTAGTAGAAGTACCACTGTCACAACAGCAAAATTGTATTCTATCCAGGGAGTAAATATATTGATTGCTTACTTAGCAGAACTGGCGAACAACACACGTTACACCAATTCACTGCAGCTTGCACTGACTTCCAATTTGCTTTTGGATGTAGGACTTGATGTATAAAGCCATGGGTTTTGTGTTTGTGTCTGCTTTTCTGCTCCTTCCCGTGTCCTACCACTAGAGATCAGTTGGGATCTGTCTGCCAACAGTCTCCATTAGCTCAGAGGGACCAAAGCTTCCGTCGTACAAAGTACTTCTGCTGCCCCAGCAATTTTAACCCGTTTAGTGCCTGGTACAGAGTCTATTTATTCAGATGATTGCTCGCAGAGTGAATGAACAATGTCACTGAAATTTTTCAGTTTGTTCCGTAATCATCAATCTTGTTAGTCCTCTGCTTATAACCAGAGGTTTGTACCCATGGTAGAAAGACAGAAACATGGAATATCCTGATTTGGGAGGGACCCACAAAGATCATCAGTACAGCTCCTGGCCCTGCACAGGACAAACCCTAAAATCCCACCACATGCCTGAGAGCATTGTCAAAACACTCTGCACTCTGGCAGGCTTCGTGCTGTGACCACTAGATAGATTATTTTGGGGTTTTTTTCCAAGATTAAATTAATATGACAGAGCTTTAGTTCTTCAGATTAACTAGAACTCAGTTTAGCAGTGACCACACCCCAGTCTAGACACATGCTTCCTCAGCTGGTGTGGTGAAAAGATTGAAGTTCTCAACCTAAAAGCAGCCTCAATGGAAGTGTCTCTATCTGGTGCTTGAGAAAGGAGCTTCCAGATCTGAATTCAAGAGAAATACCTAATTTAAACAGTCTTTACACCAAGGTATTGCCCACTTAGCAGAACTTTTCTGCTAATATTGCTAATGCTTTTGGGGGAAATGTAGAACTTTGGATGTTCTGGATATTAATTACACCCCTCCCCAACAGACATTCATTTTTTAAATGCAGTTAAGTGGATCAGCAAACATCTGAGTAAGCAACACACTCTTGATGTTTCATTTGTTTTGTTCTGCCTTTGGGAGTTTTGTTCACTCTAACCATGGTTTCCCTCATAAACGTATATGCCTATGATGTAGGACTGCAAATATGTGTCTCCCTTGGATTTAGCATATATGGACAGAATCATAGAATGGTTTGGCTTGGAAGGGATCTCAAATATCATCTGCTTCCAACTCACCTGCTATGGGCAGGGACAACTTCCACTAGACAAGATTGCTCAAAGACAGAGAAATCCTACTTGACTTCAAAGTGTGATTGAGGATTTCTGGTAATCCACAGGTTCCACTGAGTAGTAGATGCTGGGCAGCACCTGCATAGCACCCACTCAGCCCTCCCCATTTGTCTGTGACTGACCAGTTCACACCCACACTACACCAAAGTATGTGCAGACTTCAGCCTGTTCACTTCAAAGTCTTTTCAAACACTTTATTTGCTTAATGTGTAGCTTGTTCTTAGATGCACCCAGTTTGTGCTCATCCTGAAGTCACAACAAAGCCAGTGTGCTTGTGCCTGCACAGGCTGTACCATTCAGACCAAATGCTGTGTGAACTTACTGTCAGCCCACGACATTGCTGGAAGTTTCTCAGCTGTGTAAGCTTGCATTGCAAGAGAAGCCTTTTTTATTGATTGCAACAGAAATGATAACTGTAAATATCTCTTCTGGGTAAAAAGATCATCCCAAAGAAAAAATGTGGCTGGTTGCTATGATAGTCTACTAGATTGTGGGACATATGGGGGATCCAGCGCAGGAAATGAGTTCATGTCTCCTTAGGCAAGAAAAGCTTGGACTGGCCATGGTTTCTTCCTAGGGTTAATGATTTTAATCCCCTGTATTTTCTGAAATGGGCAAGCTGTTTGCTATCCAGCTACTTGACTGATTGCAGATATTTGTGTCAACTCAAATCTGAAAACTTTACTACTGAGCAAAATCCCGCAAGAAAAAGTTTGTATATTTGTCTTGCATTCAGAGATAACCTTTATCTTGGTCTTCTAAGAATACAAGGCTTATAAAATAACAGTGCTTGTCTCCTCCAGGCCACCAATAACTCCTGAGTCCATGAGAGACTTCAGCCCAGTTTGACAGCCACTCTGTGTTTTACACCAGCAATTGGTTTTGCACACACAAAAGGCAGGACTAATCACAATGTCTCTTGCCTGCCAAGATTTCACGGGGAGGACCAGCCCATACACGAGCTGGAACAAGCCCAGGGCACAACGTGGACACAAAGCCTGCAGGAAGTTTGGCTTCATGAATTCTGCAGGTCACACAGCAGGTTGTGGGGCGGGAGGGGGATGTGGATGGACAA
This sequence comes from Dasyornis broadbenti, assembly GCA_013397935.1. Classification (NCBI taxonomy): domain Eukaryota; kingdom Metazoa; phylum Chordata; class Aves; order Passeriformes; family Dasyornithidae; genus Dasyornis; species Dasyornis broadbenti. The sequence goes on along the minus strand of VZRN01005169.1, from coordinate 2,138,541 downwards.
GAAGAGATTAAGTATTCTGCATCTGGAGAACCCCTCAAAATGGCATGTAAAGCAAATCTTCCGCTCCGCAGAGCTTCCTGGGAAATGACTGTCCCAACCTTTATCGCGGCTTATCTCTGGCGCGGTGTCCTTTCAGCGCGCGCACTCTGCTGCCCAATCAGCCCACCAAGCTGTGCCTTATCGCAGCCATAATCCCTCTCCTCCTCACTCTGGAAGAGCAGATAAATGGGAAGCAGGTGTGTTGCATCCGGCATGTTAACTGAGTGAGTGCGCCCCAAATCTGCTTCTTCAGCTCTGCCTTTTATCTTGTCTTTAACACCGAGCAGCCACTGCTGATAACAAGCAGATTAAAAACACTATCAGATTAACATTTTTATGTAATAAATGGTCAAGAACCTCACATTAAAAGAGTATCTTTCCTGGCATTAAGCATCCTTCACTCACCCAGGAAGCCTTTATCAGCTTGAACCTGCTCTGCTCGTTGCATAATAAATCTCCGAACCCTGATTTCATCGTAAGGAAATTCTTCATGAGGACAGCAGGGAACTAAATGGATGACAGTGTTTGAAAGGGAAATCAAGCGAAAAGATTAAAGTGCTGGTCTTCTTTAGTTTAAAACTAACTTTGTGCTAAATCTTTTATCTGGGGGATTGTTTAGTTTGGATGTTCCACAGTGTGGCACAGATTTTTGCTTTCTCCAGGGCAGTTCAAATTTAGCACAGGTCAGATTTACGCCAGATTGACTATTTTTTTAATGAAAAGATTCTTAATTTTTCTTCAAAAATAAATCTCTGATCCACTCTCCCTTTCCAAAATGTTAATATTACTATTAGCACTTTTGTTGCATGTGCTCATCTGACACATTTTACCTCTGACAGTTTCTGGCATCTTTTGTTTATTAACAAAGTACTTCTCAGGCCAAACACTGGACTTTAAAAAAGTGGGAAATCTGAAAAAAACCTATTTTGATAAACATGGCTACAGCAACTGTTCCACAGAAAATCCTGTGGAAAATGAGCAAAGTTCGTTCTGAACCCTGTCAAATGGAAACACACTTGCAATTTAGCTTGACCAGCAGCAGCCTTACCAAGAATATGTAGTAAGAACACGAATCTATTTTTTCAGGGTAAACTCTGAAAGATGGTAACAGCACTTGCCACTAACTCACATTATTCTGGTTGTAAGAGGAACAAGATTGGGGAGGAAAGAAGTATAAGAGAAAAGGACTCCTTTTATCCCAGCACACACCCAAATAAAGAGGGCAAAGAGGCATTTGCACCAAAAATGCTGCACCTCTGATAGACAAATAAGCTTCTAAAGATCTGGCATCCCTAGATAAGCATTAAAGCTACTCAATGAATAAAAAAAAAATTTGTTAATAAGATTTTTCAGTCTATGGTAACTTGCATAAACCTAACATTTTCTTACAGGGAAACACTGTGGATTTTCTTGTGTAGTGCATCCATGTTAAAATATGAGGACTTAATGAGGTTTTCAACAATAACTGTCCCAGAAAGAGTTCTGTATTCATTCAGTGCTCTGTTGCTCTTCAAGATCTTCCTTGAAGGTAATCTTCATTTTACTTTAGCCATGCTGTCTGGCAAGTTGCTTGGCTAGTGCTGCCTGATAGATTTGATTTTCAATCCTAAGATTATTTAAAAGAAAAAAAAATCCTGAAGGAATCTGAATTAAGCTTTATTTTTAGAGTACTGGAAAGCCTCTGCCCTTTATTATACAGCTGTGCAATACTCAGACTTAATCATTAGCAATTTTCCTATACAGTGGTCTTAAAGCTGTGTGTAAATTCTAGTACATTGTCATTACATACAAGTTTTTTTGAAACTCAGATGTTCACAGCCACTTTTGGAGAAGAAGAAATCTTCATCACTGAATCACAGAAGAACAGAATCACAGAATGGTTCAAGTTTGGGTCTAGAAGAAGGTGTCCCTGTCGATGGCAGGTGGATTTGAACTGTATGAACTCTAGAGTCCCTTCCAACCCAAATCATTCTATGATTCCATGATAAATATACAAATTAGAAAACTGTCCAAATGCATGTTCATATAAAATGTATAGGGAACCAAGGAAAAAGTTGTTTTGGTATTTTTAACAAAATATACGCTGGTTTCAGTTATTGGTGAGTAAATCCTGAAACAATGCTCCAAGGTTGGTTTTGCAGCCCTTAGTCATGCTGATTTAAACTTCTCAGAGAAATTGCAGCAGAACATATTTCCAGTTGAATAACATCATTTTGGGAAGGCAAGAAATTCCCAGATAATAATTGATAACACCTGCCAGAAGCTAATTTTTTTAGTAAAGCAATGACATCAGACCCACTTGATGGCATTTTAACCTCTATCACTACAGAATGAAATTGTAAAGAGCCAGGGTTTTGTGTGCAGAGCACCTTTCATCTGCGCAGATCCTGCAGTATTGTGCAAACGCAAGTGATGGCACAAACAATGCAACGATTCTCTGCAGCCAACAGCAAAGTTCAGCAACAGCTGAGCCTGAACAAAAAGGCCGCGCACAGAAAATCCAAACAAAAGGGCATGAGGCAATAATGATTCTACTGAGGAGGCTCTTTTATTTTTAGTGTGAAAGGATATTGGGGAAGGGATAGAAAGGTTAGGCATGGAGATTCCAGCAAGGAGGAGCACAAGGGGCTACATGGCCAGGCAGAAAGTGATGATTGGGCAGGAAGACCAAACAATAGAAGTGCTCTCAACAGCAGATGCCAATTTCCAATAAATTCAAGCATCACATAGGGTTTTAGCCACATGACTCCTATTGACTTTAATAGGAGTCATGCAGCTAAAAACCCCTTATTGCTTGGAAAGTTGCTTATTAAAAAGTGAATGCGAAAAATTAATTTGAGACAGACGGGCTATTCTGAAAGATCTGGCTTGGAAATACTGTGAGTTATGCCAGCAGAGAATTTGGCCTGATAGTTCCTGCATTACCCCGGACACCTTTTTCCACTTGATATTGTACATGTGCCTTCTCCAGCATTAGTTACCGGATAAAGAGGAATGTGAGCTCAGTTGACACTTTGGTTGACTGCCAAATAGAACTTAATAGAGTTAATAGACACTAATCCTGATTTAGAATTTTTCAGGGTTTGCTCCATAAATTACTGTGGCCACTGTATGTTTAAAAGAGGAAAAGCATAATACAGACGACTGAGAGCAGCCAGGCTTACACTATTCCCTGTAAATAGTATTTCTGAAATCTGTTTAAGAAGTTGTTATGTAAAGAGATGTTCTGTATTTTTGAGCTGGTGTAACAACAGCTATCATTGACCAATTTCTGCCCCAAAAGAAAGATAGCCTGAAAACAAATTTGAGGGGTTTTTATCTCCATTTCCATTCCCACTTTCTTTACCAAACCGAACAAGAAGAAAATGGAAAGATTTGAGTGCAGAATCAGTCAGCTGTTTTCAGATGGGATGTTGCTTGACAATAAGCATAAACAACAATTAGAGGGACAGCAACTCTTTAAAGATACAGTAAAGAATATATAAATTTCCATCAGGCTATCCTCAAAGTTCCGGGTTTGAAAGATCCCTGAGAGAAAAATGAGCTGAGTTCATCCTTTAACATTTTCTTCTCATATGTTCATCTGTCGTTTCCAAAGCTTGTTGTTGATAAGCTGAGAAGAGGAGAATAGACAGGCTCAAATATCTTGTGTTTCATAGGCTGGACACTCTCTGGATGAAGAAAAATTCCCAAAATTAGTGCCTAGGCCCTTTTGTCAACAAGCAACTCTGCACAGATACACCAGTCCAATGCAATCTCAGCTCTTTAACATGCAGATCTCTTACCGAAACTATAATAAGCAACCTAATAATTTTATTGAGGAAGATCTTATATATCAGGTATAAAAAAACAGCTAGAATAATGAGTATCCTCACACTTATATATCCATCTCATGGCAGCCACAGCAGTTTTTTTACAGTATGAACCTTCTGCAAAATGCTGCCCTGTATAAACACAAACTAGGTTTGACCTAAGAATACTGAATTCTAACATCTGTAGCTCATCCATGCCTTGTTCAATTTGTATGCAACCTAAAACACAACGAGTTTCTGTATTTAAACAAAAAGTTTAAAAGTTTTCCTCAGTTTAAATGCTTTCTCCTACTCACCTCCTTGACAAGTACAGATAATGGTCAAGGCATATTTTGCACCTTAGAAGCTTCAGCACTTAAATCAGCTTACAGTTAGGAGATAGAAAAAAACTACAGTGTTTCAGGAGGGGGTAGCTCATACTTTCTCCAAAGAGTTTCAATTTATTTAATAATTTAAGGAATATCTCTGATTATACTGGATAAAGAAATGTCCTGAGAGTGAAATCAGGAAGACAATTTTTATGATGTCCTTCCTTGGTCACAGCAATTAAATCAGCTGAATGGTAAAAGAATTAAAGGACATGTACACACACAAGAGAGTGTGTAATGCAGTCCCATATTTATAGATGAAGCTGATATTAAAAATCTGAGGCAGGCACCTTCAAAAGGAAGCCATGTGAAGCACACAGAAATGAGCCCTGCTGATATTATCATGTCCAAGAAATGGATGATGCATCCTTTTACTGTACTGACATTTCTGCTGGCATAAACAGTATAGGATGTAGCAAATCTGTGAGATAACACTGAATCCTGAAGAAATGTCTTCACTCACCCATGGCACCCATCCATATCTCTCTGTTTCCATGGTTTTTTTGGTTTGCACACTGGTTCCTGTAAACGAAACTAGCTTCCCCCCTCTGCCCGGGATTTTGGATGACTAACTTTCCCCCTCTGAGTAGGAGCACTAGCTTCTGAACATGCAAATGCTAAGCATGACAACCACCTCCTTTCAAATACCACCACAAGAGTTGCCAATATGCAAAAGGAGTTTCTCATCTGGATTTCTGGCCTGCTTGAGGACAGAAAGAATGACCTATGGTAGCTCTATACAGACATCAGATTTTCTCACCACCCACTCTCACAAGGAAATGAAGTTGGAGTCCTCCACAGAAGATGGTTTTCAAATTGCTTTTCTCTGGTTCTTAACCTTGCAACTCAGGGCAGAAGCCCCACCAAATTAATGTTGCTCACTCCTTTGTTGTAACACAGCGGAGGTGACCGAGAGAGGAGGAGGCAACAGAAGGCAGGAGGCAAGAGGCAGGAGGTGCAGTCAGAGATTTTCTGAAACTTTGCCATACTGGATTCTCTTGGGATGGCTGCAGTAGTTCAGTCTCATGTAATGCGCCTCATTACTTACCATACAAATATAAAAACTTGCTGCCTTTCTTCATTAAATACAGGCTCCAGAAAGTCTGTCTGTCAGGGGAGTGAACATGGTGTGTGCTTATTTTTCAATTTGGAGTTGTGATGAGAAGCCTGAATTGTTTTGATTCTTTCTTTAAGATGGTCTTCCCAAGAGATTTCAAGGTCCTCAGCATTAAGACAATTGTGTGACTTTTAAAAAAGTAGAGAAGAAGCAAATATCCTAATCTGCCATCCCATGGTGTTTGGATGCAGCAGAATATTTTCTGCCCTCAGATATCTTCCTTTGTGTCAGTGAAAATGTAATACTTAAAAAGCAAAAATAGAAAGGAAGAAAGAAATCAAACCACACAAAGGGAACGATGGTACCCCAGGGACAACAGGCAAAACATGTCTGAAGTCCTGAAATATGTTAATTGCAAATCAAAGAAGAAAGCACAAACCAATGAAGCAGTGATCCTCTGCAGGTTTCAGCTGACACCTGCATTTAGCTTCCTTATTTTTTTCCACCTTAATGAACATATGGAGGCTGCTCTATAAAGGGAGCAACATGTCATACACCCTGTAAGGAGTTTTGCACAGTTGCTGAAATGAAACAGAATAAGTGGTGCTATAAACACCTTTCATTAATCACCCAAACACTGCTATGACACTTAAGTTAGCAGCTCGATTATTAAAAGCCCATGTTGGTGGATTTCTTGCTCATGCAAATGTTATCCTATTCCAATAAAGCACTAGGAAAACAGTGTGTCAAAAGGAAATTAATCAGTCACCGGCGCCTGGTTTGTTTTCCCTTTTCCATTTCCATTTCCCTTCTCCTTTTTTTTTTTTTTTTTTTTTTTTCTGCATTGCTTTAAGGAGAAATATCCTTAAAAACTACAGGTGGGATCTGTATATATTTGCCTCAAATCAAACAATGGAGTAGAAATATGGGTGTCCAGGCCTTCTTGCACAACCATTCGGAGAATCTGAGGGATTCTGTGGGCCTGAGATGCCCCGGAGCTGTGGACCTTGAGGTTCATTTTGGTATTTCCAGGACTCCAGAAAAGCTGAAAGGTATCACTGAGTGTTGTCATAGATAAAAGAATATGGAAAAGTCAGAACTTTCCAGCTGAGGATGAGACAAGTTCCTGAATCCTGTCTTGTCTGGGTCAGATGATATCTCTGACCCTCCTCAATTCTTTACTGCCTTCCTTCTTCACACCTATCCCTCACAGTCCTTAGGTTGTTTGGGGAGTTTTTCTAAGTTGTCAGACTTCTGGCATTTCCTGGGAAGTGCAGAATCTTTCAAAACGTTGAGTTACTCTGCATTCCCTGTTGCTAAAGCAGCCCATGTGCCTGAACTGTGCTGAAGCAGAGGGTGCCAAAAGTCCGAAAACCTCAATGCATTGAGGTTTCCCAGAGCCACAGATGATCTGAGCCTCTCTCAGATAATCTGGCAGGAGGCCAAGCTCATTTCTGATGGAAACCTGCATTAATATAATTTCAAGAAAAAGAAAGAAAAGGAGATATTTTCTCAGCATGTCATATTTAAGAAGAATTGGCATCGTTTCCACAAGAGTCTGCTTTGCCTGGAAATTCACACCTGCAACAAACTACTTGAAAAAGTGGATGAGACCAAAATGACAGGCCACAATTAGCAGTCTATCTGTCAAAAGAGAAATCTCCATGTAATGGCATAGCAAAAAAAAAAAAAAATAAACAGAGGAACTCACAGATATTTTGTTTCTGTTAAATTATTAGTTTATAACAAATTATGTTTATTCAAAATGAGAGATCCAATAAACAGATTACAGAATATGTATCAAATACTCTTGTAAAATTTCTTACCACAGTTGTGTCTACTTGTGTTCCTCTGGAAATTCTAGACTGGATAAGCTCAGAGTACTTAATGTTACTGCAGTCATCTCTAAATTGTTCTTGGTTTTCCTGCACCAGTGTTTTAAAATATTTTTTTATGTATTTTAAGCAACAAAAGTATCACCGTTTTCAGTGTTATCTAGGCAGCTAAAAGAGGTGATGGCAATAGTTCAAAACTAAATTACTGCCTCTTGGGGTTTCCCTAAAGAAAATGGACTCTTCAGTGTGGCAGTAATAGGAAAGGGAAATATCTGATTCCAGCACATCTGTGTAGTTACCAAGCAATTGTACTTTTTCTTTCTGAACAATTGTCAAAAGGAAAAAGGTTGCTCTGGATTAGCACCTTGAAACAATTTTAATGGGCACATCATTGTAACAGCTGATTGTGGGCAGCAGGATGGGATTTGTCTTAGAAGCCAAGGTGTGTCCATAAGTCTGACTGCTTCATGTAAGCAGGTGGGGAATATTCTAGAAAATCTGGAATAGCTGACTGTCTTATTACACAACAAGGGATCTGCACACAGGCTTGAATAAGGTCTCAATGGTATTTGCTCATACAAAATACTAAGACACAGTTTCACAGGCAATCTCTGTGCTCTTCTTTGTTTCTAAAGCTCAGACCTTGTTTGGTTTTGTTTTTTGTTTTTTTTCAAATACATTATACATGTATTTGATATCATATCCAGGGAACCCACCATTATGGAATGCAGCTTCACCATACATCCCCTGGATTACCAGACACACTGGGGACTCCCTCACCTCCCTGCACAGCTCAGAGGCAAACCAGTCCTCCTGGGGCAGCCTTCAGAGGACATCCTGGAGATGACTCCCTGGAAAGCCTCATTTAAGTATCACTGCCCCAGTGTATTGAGTCTAAACAAAGATTTTGATGGCAAGGAACAGCCGGTATATGCCACTGGTCTTCCTCAGTGCCAGTGAGATCCAGGGAAGGCAAAGAATTTTTCCTTGCCCCCAGCCTTTTGCCTTTCAGACCTCACTGTAGTTGTATTCCTGTGTTTAGCTCTGCTGGTTTGAGCATTTTGGGGCAGCTAAGTTAGCACACATGGGAGATCTTTTGCTATTTTTGTTCTGCGAACCCTACAGCAGTCAAGCAACTTTGACTTTCAGAAATGTTTTTCTCTTTAACTCCAGGTCAAATAATGTGTAGACTGAACTGCTTATTGTGTCAACCTATCAGACCTGAAGTGTTAATGAATGGGTCTTGTGGACTTTTTTGAGGCCGTTCACCTAAATGTACATAAGATCACACATGGAATCTTAGGAAGAGCCAGGCACACCACATTCAGAGCTAACACTGATGGTACGGGACTGTCCTTCCTTACCTTAGGGACTGAGAAGTATTCTGGCCATAATCTATGTAATTCAGCCTGAAAGTTCAGCCTTCTAAGAGAAGGTAAATTATTTGCTTTCATGAGGATTTTACCAATAGTCCATATTTCCAATAACAACACTGAAATAAATACACTTGCGATAATATATACCTATAAATTCAATGTTTAAAAATGCTAGTTTCTGTCCACCTGTATGATTTGTCTTTAATTCATAGGGAAAAAACAGAAATTCAAAGAGAGCCAGGACTGATTTATGCCGTCTAGGCTGCTTAAATAGGAAAAAACTTGGGTGTCTGTTTTTCTGTGTTAATATGATTAACTTGTATTTACAAATCACTTACTTCGTAGATGCGGTACTTAGGGACATGGTTTAGTGGTGACTGGGCAGTGCTGGGTTAATGGTTGGACTTGATAATCTTAGAGGTCTTTTTCAACCTAAATGATTCTGTGATTCTCTGATTCTATAACTCCCACACAATTCCTGGTAACACTCTCATTAACCCTATCCAACCAACGAGAATAATATGAGCTTATCCTGCCCATCTTCTGTCTTTAGTAAAACCCTGAGATATACTGGCACCCATTTAAAATCAACCCTAAAGCCATCCATTCCTAATGATTCAAAACTGACAGATTTATTCATATACTTCACCAGACACACTTAGCCCCGGAGGGCCTTGGAACATTTTCTTCATAGATCCTCAGGGAATTTATGCAAATGCCAAGTTCTCTACTTAAGAGGGTTTCGGGAGTGCAATAACAAGGATGGTATAGCTCAGGAACTGTGATGCAGAGGAAAATTTCATTGCACCTGCCAATATTAAGACTGGATCTTGTCAGTATAATGAGCACCCATTTTTATGGCAGTAAATTTGCAAGGGAGAGTTTTTGGGGTTAGGCTATGTCAGTCCTCTTCAGAATCACTTCTGAAGGCAGGAGAACATGACCTCCTGTTGGCACCAGATCTGGACACATCATACTCTGAAAATAGTATATTTATTACAGCATTTTACCCTGCTTTTCTAAAAGCCTAAATATTACATGTTGATGTCTTGTGGGTGTCTTATTTCAAATTTATCTGATTAAAATCAGAATTTTGTGAAGGACTAAAAGGAATCAAGATCAATCTACTGATGGCAGAAAATCTGTATTCCAGTTTATTTCCTTCTTTACTTGTGAACTGAATGTTCCTCTAAAAGCAGTGCTTTGAGACGCTTTTCCCAAGAAAAATCTTGGTTGGAAAATGTCACTGAAGGATGTGCATTTCTGTTGCTATAGGTACAGGTTTCCAATTAACAGAGCCCTTTTCAGAGCAGGATCTGAAAACTTGACTACAAACTTGATGTTACCATGACATCATAAAGCTCATTCTTCCCAAATATTCACAAACAAGAAATTTTATTATAAACATTAATCATAAAATTTCTTACTGATCCCTTCTTTGTAAATGACATACAGAACTCAAGAGAAGGAGGTAAACTTCTACCACACAACTGAAAAGAAAAAGGAGATAAACTACAAGTATGCAGTTGAAGATTTGAGAAAGGCTGAGGAAAAGACAATCCAGAGCATATATTTTATATGGATTTGTTTTAATGAAGTGCTCCAGAAATGGCTCCTGACTAGAGCTGACATCCACTGCTGCCTTATCAGAGATGTGTTATGCCAGAAAAGTTGTAAAAAATGGGCTCCCCAAACACCTTTTTGATTTGTCTATTCCTTGAATAGTTTGCTCATTAAACAGTCTTTGTTAATTTCTAATGTTCCGGATCAACATTCAGACAAATGTACCTTATCTTTTCCTGATTAAGAAGGGACAGCAAAGTTATTGGGGTAAAGTGACCCATTCTCAAATCCTCCTGCACTGGAGGCTCAATTTATCACTTCCATGAAAATCTCACACTTCTGGCAGGTGAGGAAACTACACTAAACAAAAATCAGGTCCCACCTTCAAAAGGAAATCAGGCACTCTTTTTCCTCAGCTTCAATTGCCCTGGAACTGAGAATGGATGAACAAATAATTCAAAATATACAAAATTCATTTATTAAATGAGCTTTTAATGCAGATTCAATTGTTTGATTTTTTTTTCCAGCCTCCTCTAATTGAATAGAAAAGTTTGAAATGAAAAAGAAAAATACAGATCAAAACAAGGGACTTTTCCCCAGATACATTCCTGTGTGAAAAACATTCCTGCATAAAGCCTTGTGTATTATTAAATAGAAAGTATCTGGGATTTTAAGCTCTAATTCCTGCTAAAATTAGAGCTAATGTCTAACTTCTAATTCAACAAGTTTTACTGCATGAAAGCTAATTACATCTAAAATGCTTTTCTTCACCACCACCCTGATCCTACGAAGATTTATATTTTTGCTGCATCTTAACCATGAGAATTATCCTACTGCATCAATGAAATTGGTCCTATGTTTAAAATAATGTCAATATAAGTGAATTTGGTGTCTTAAAGAAAAAGGATTGTAGCAATATTATCAGGCATTTATTATCATGTCCTTATGACAAGAAGTTGAAATAGAGATGAAATACTTTTATTTTTTTTTTTAATAGTGCTATTGTCTTTTTCTTTAATACTTATTTTCCTTAGGATTTAGCTCAGCTTTTTTTATTTCCTGTTGCACTCACTGAGGGCAGCTATCATATCATAGCCAGAAAAGATAATTGAATGAAGAATTGATTTTTATTGCCTGTAATAAAAAGCAGTTCTTATTACTTTTACAAATTACTCATAATTAAAATTGTCTAGAGAATGCCTTATCACCCTGAGTGGAGTCGAAATAAGCTGGATGCACAATAGTACTTCCACGTCTGTGATTTAAAACTTGTGTTCTCATTAATGGCAATGTAAATTAGAACTATGGCAAATTAAGTTAATATCATTTTACTGGACAGATTCTAATACTGCTGGGGAAGAATCTAAAGCAGACATGCAATTTATTTCTGAGTGGCACCACTCCTGCTGGAGCACGTGCACAGAGTCTGAGACGTTTCTTTAATTATTGAGGAAGTAGAGTTGTGCAAGTTACACCTCATGAAACATTTTGATTATGTCTTTTAGAGCCCAAGTGTTGGAAACTCTGGTGTGCTACGAGCAGGTATCTGATTTGTCCCATTGCAGACATGCAAAGCTAGTTCCAGCATTCAGATTGCTCTGATTAGCTACAGCAGATATTTATTGAATGGCCTTTACTGAAGTCTTGTCTTTAAATTTCACAGAAAAGCAGCAGTGAGTTTGCATCTGGCACATTTGAGTTGTTTTTGTCTTGTTTATCAGGCAGTAAGGTGAATAGAGAATATATCTGGCTTTTTTCCTGCCCTTCTCTTTTGTTTTTTCAAGTAGACCAGGTAATTCTGAGTCAATTTAATGTATTTGATCTGTTACAGGACAGAGAGGGAAAAGCTGGAATTAATCAGAACCTCTCTCACCTCAGTAAAGAAAAATGAATTGTTAAAAATCCCCTGGACAGTCAGTCCTTGTTAACTTCCATTGCAGAGGCTTGTGACTTACTTAAATGTGTTAATCAGATAAATCCAGGTATTGATTAATCTCATTTGATTATTAAAAAAGTGTCTTCCAGGAAGAATGAGAACTAGTTTGGGAATGAGAGATGGATATTCCTTCTTATGACCTCTTGTATGACTGGGAAACATCTGGCCTTCTCTTGTTGAATAGCGTGACCATAAATAGAAGTTAATTTTCTGAGGAGTGTTTTAATGATAATTTAGATTTGCTAGGTTTTTTTCATATCATACTTTCTATTTTATGTGGTTTAACTCTCACACTTAAAACTTAATACCTTTAAGACAAATTCTTATTCTTGACAGCACCACGCAAACTTGGATTCACGATTATTTTTTACCTGTCAATGAGTCCTAATAATTCAGTAGAACCTGGCTAAGGATATAATCAAGAATTTTAAGAGCAGTTTATACATTAAACTTGCATACCAGGTATCCAGACATACCCTAACCACACTGTGCAACTCAAATATGTAGCATATATGGGCATGTGTTGGGCATCTGCAGTTATTCAATACTAAAATTGAAGTATCAAAGTCCTTATCAATGTATATGGTATTTCCAATGGTCTGTGCCTGGGGTGTTTTTATTAATAGTTTCTGTGTTTGACAGTAAAAGTTCAAAGCATCAAAAATATAAAAAAACAAAAAACAAACAAACAAACAAAAAACCTCACAAAAACAAAAAACAAAACCAAACCAACTCAGAATATTCTCTGAATTTGTGAATCTGTCAAACTTTCTTAAATGTTTTCTCAGGATGTCCCACTTGAAATTTCAGGGAAGAAATGCATACTTAGACCCACTCAATAAACTCTCGAAATGTCATTCTACCCTCAACAAGTTTGAACTGCTGACAGTAAAGAGAAGGAAGGAACTATAACCTTGGACACAAGTCCAATAAATTCTGGGAACCTCGGAGGAGACAGACTGCTCCCTTTCTGGATTCAGCAGAGCTCTGTGGACGCTGCAGCTTCTTCTAAGGATTCCCTCAGCAGCTCCTGCTCTGCATCCATGATGCATGGAACAACTGAAAAGACAACTTTTTCTTGTTCCCCATGGACACAACCCTCAGTTATTCCCCATCTTCACATGCCACCAGACTCTCAAGTAACATAAATCACGTCAGAGCCATCACTCTCACTTACCTTTCAGTTTGCACTGCAGCCCAGACTCCCCAGTTTCTTGATTTCCATCTTGAGCCCGCAGTGTCCTAAGCAGGGAAGTTGGGAGGAAACGTTCTTCATGGTGGGGTTGTCACACTCAGGTTCTGTCTCTACATGACCTGTAGACGTAACAGCATTGTCATAACTTCTCTTTCTCTGTCAGCCCCAAGAATATCTACTTTCAGCAGACCTCATGGGAAGGAACTCTGCACCACTGTTGCAGAGACAGCAGGTCATGGGGAAGGACCGGGTCTGCCCCTTAGATGGAACCACAGAGCGGCTTTCTGTCTGAGAAGACCAATGGAAAAACTCTCTGGAAAACTAAACATTGACAAGGCAGACTGAGGCTGAGGCTTCTATCAACAGAGAAGTGCTCAGTTCAAAAAGAGAAAGTGAGTATTTACCCTTAGAGAAAGGACTGAGCCAACTAGGGCTGTGAGATGCACTTTTGCTTTTTAAAGTGATTTTCATAAGATAATTGGATGGCTGATGACAATGGAATGCTTCAGTGTTCACAGATTCCTGTCAGCAGAGCAGTGTTGAGTGTTCAACAGAAGCCCTGGGGCCACCTCGTCAAAGGATCCTCAACACATCTCCAGCTCATCCCACTTCCAAACCAAGACCTGGTGGCATCGTCCAAGACATGATCCTCTCAGACCTCTCCAGGCACAGCTAGGCCTCCTCCAAAGCCCAAAGCCCAAGACACAGCTTTGGTGAGAACATTCATGTGATGGGGACAGGAGGAGGGACCAGATGTATGTGGCACTCTGGGCCTGACAACTGCAACAACAGCGCGTTCCTTTTTGTCTTTAAACTTCCCATGATCTCTTCAGGAACTGATGTCCCCACCCAACCTTCTTAGGACCTCTAACTACTTAAAACTTCAGTAGTCCATGTTTGAATACTAATGTGGTGTATTATCTTCTGTCCTCCTAGTCATGCAAATGAATTGCATGGCTGTTTTTTTCTTTTCCTCACAGATATATAGAAAGGAGAGACATTGATCCAGGACATTTTCAACATGCAAATCCCAAACAAATTAGACTTGCTCAAGTGGACCAAAAGCAGATGATCTAGCAGAGAAATTGCAAGACAACTAGAGGACTGAAGTGAGAGCCTGCAGCTGAAAGAACTGTGAGAATTAACCTAATAAAATTAGCTGACAACAGCCCGGACCAAGCAGACAAAAAAAGCCAGAAAAGCAACTTTTAAGTGCTAGACAGTCCTACCAGCAGCCATTGTGGTAGGGGACAAAATTCAACAACCCTGCCAGAATTTTGTCCACTGAAACCTTTTTCAATATTTTGGGCTGTGCATCCAACCACTAGAAAAGATGGGGATAGTCCATCTCCTCTTCCAATGACTGTGATGTGTGGGGACAACACGTGTGCTCTCTGCAACAGGCCACGTGACTGCTGCCTTTTCTCCCTCAAAGATGTAATACCTCTGCAATTATAATCATTCCTTGTTCTTAATGTTCTCATATTAGGCCAATTCACCAACATTTACTGCCTATGAAAAAAATAAATGGGTTTCAGTGTTAAAAGTGTCTGCAGTTCCTTAACTTTTTATGTTTTTCTGGGGCTTTCTGAACTTTCATACGATTTGGACCACTTTGCTAACTAGAAAACGGATTAGAAGCTGACCTACTTCAGTAGGACAAGAGAAATGACTGTTGTTAACAATCTGTTCTAGAAATATACACATATATCTCTACATATTTTTATATCCTACTTTTTTAAATTTCATTTTATGCTATGAGGATAACACTTAACAACTGCAAAACTTGAGAAATGAAAGTAGAACGGGGTTTCAGATTTTCTGGGGTTTGTCCTCTGGAAGTGGTCCTCAGTCTTCCACAAATAAACTTTCACATTTCTCTTTGCTTCTGCTCCACTCCTTCACTTTTTTCCCAAACATTATTGACTTCCCCTTGGGGTTCCCCTGGCTCCCATTACTGCCTTCTCAAAGGACGGTTCCCTCCACTGTGTCAGCTCTGACTGTGCTGCTCAATTCATCCATGCTCTGCATCACTCATCGTTAACCTGTAATATGCCAAATTTAGCTGTTTCAGACTTGAAGGCTACACTTTTTCAGATTTTATGTAATGCAGGGTAGGTAGAACTATACCACCCCACAGTTTTTAACTTGCACCAATGATAGGACACACTGGAACTCCATGGTATACAAGAGAATGAGAAATTCCTACACTGCTTCTTAATTTCTTTCTTTTAAAATGGATGTAGTAGCATAGACTGACACCTTATTGCTTGCTGCCATGAAAAGTCAGTCTTGCAAAACTTGTCATCTGCCTTCCCTATTTACAAAATTTCTTCTTCTCCAGGCTCCCCTTCCAGCTGCCAAGCTAAAAGCAATATTGTACCTCTTTTTAAATGTAAATTATTTATTCTTGGACAACAGTCAAGTAGGATGTTGCAAGTAGATATCACTTTTTAAAATAGGCTGAAACATCCAACAGCAGAAATCAAAATTAAATCATAAGAATCACTGTCAAACTATTCATATTGTTTATTCTTCCCTTTGTCTTCACTGACCCCTTGGAGAAAAAGTTCTTCATAAAAAGGCTTATCTAATACTTATCCAATTATTTCTTAAATAGTGTTCTGGTGTGTGTTTCATGATCAGTTGTGGTTAGCGTTTTAATTAAACTTTTGCAGGGTATCTGCATGAAAATATAGCCAGTGAGACAGACACATTCTTGTTCTAGGGGAGGTGATTGACAGCAGGGAACAGATTGACTTGGCATGTTAGTAAGACTCATTAATCTTCCTCAAGTGCATACTGGGAAAACACGGAGTTCTCTCAACAAGCTGCTACCAAAACAGAGTTTCTGTTTGAACAGTAGGAAAACTAACAGTATGAGGGGAAGCTGTAAGGAAAGAGTGAGATGCTCTTCCATTATGAAGTATTGTAGTCTGGGGGGGTCTGTCACTGTGTGTGCTTTAATATTTAGAACAGGGTAATGGATGCTTGTTAGAAACCAATCCATTATCACTTAGGTTTGAACTTCTGTGATCTGAGTACAAAGCTGGATCTTAGACATTGAAATCTTGCTAGGAGTCTTGAACTAGAGATTATTTTAATAATTTTATATTAGACAAATGTGCTGCTTCTTAAAAAGAAACACATATATAATGTGCTTTTGTAGTTATCTAATGTGACAAAAGTTGGGAAACAAGTTTCTTAGATGAAGTACAACAGAAGGGCTGCTGAACATACAAGGACATCCTGTTGGAGAATCAAATTAATTGAAGTGGAAGAAATTAGTTTCCCTTAGTATTTCTGATCAGCTTCAAAGTAGAGAGACTGTTAACATCACTCATATATGATTTGTATTAGGCAAGTTTTCATTTTTCTTATACTGAACACTTAGCAGGAAGGATTGATTTTTTTTTTTTTTTCTGGACTCTTAAATTACTTAATAGCTAATATTTTAACCACAGACTACATCTGATCATTCTCTACAATCTACTCCTATCATTTTTATTCAGGTAACAATGAATATATGATCTGAAAAAAACTCTTTTTAACACAGAATGCAGAAAGTCCTTCCAGCTGAGGTGTACTGAGGTAAGACATATAATGAGATATTTTGAGGGAGATATGCACACGAATACCATTATATTTGTGACACGGCCATGAAATCTATCTCTAATGCATATGCAATGTAAAGAACCTAATTTTGCAAAGGGCTATGAATGTGCATTTTATTCCTACTAAACTCAACAGGATGCTCAGCACATGACAGAGTTCCCTCAAGACAGAAAAATGCTCAAGAGCCCAGACAGCAGAGGCCATAAGGAGGAAATGAGGCCTAAGCTCTTTCCAAAACTCTCCTTCCCACATAATAAATTAAATTTATGTACCTCATAAGCCGAAAAGCTAAGATGATCTGAAGAGGTGATTACAAGTAGTCTGTGAACACGTTTGTTTTCTAAAGTTTTTTTTTTCTCATTGTATCTCCCTGAAAGTACCAAAGGGACTGAACTTATAGAAATCATCACTATCTCAAACATACGACTTAGTTCTCTGATATTTTATAATTTGTAAAATGAAGAACATTTTTTATTGATACCACAAATAGTATAGGCAAATTAGTTGCTATCAAAACCCGCACTAAACATCAGCATCTGCTTTGTGTACAATATATTGCAAAAGAGAAGTTTCCTCTGTTTTCTTGCAGGAGATATTTCCGTGTACATTCATTGTGTTTGCAGAGCTTTCTTTTCCAGTGCAGTGTCAATGGGATGGAATTAACTATAAATCTTAGCAGGCCTACAGACACACAAGGAAATAACACAGACTGCAACACACTTAAGCATGGGCGATGTACGTTGGAGCAAAATTGGATATCGTTGATAGAGGTTTCCAGGTAGCAGAACTGCTGTAATATGAATTTTTATTCAAATTTGTTTTAGCGGGCATGCTTGAGGTGTCGTGCTCAGTTCTGAAATGTAAAGCTGACAGCAGGATACAATGCACAATAACACTGCATGTTTCCAAGGGAGAGCTCTGCTGTGTCTTCCTTGATCCTCCTCTGTTACAACTGTCTGCAGTTCTTTACATTTCCAAATTCAGGGTCATCAATACTTATCTCTTCAAGAGGAGCAGCATGGGTACGAATTCTAGAAAGAAGGACAAAAACAAAGACAATTTTAGTGATGTTCATCAGTGCCTCTTTTTGGGATATTCTGTGGGTTATTATGTCCTGTACTTTCATAGACCAACAAAGTTCTTCCACCATCTGGAATGAGCAGGCCTGTGTACTCATTACTTTTGAAAATTAAGTTCATGGCTTCAGCTCAGCATGCAAACAGCAAAACTCAGACATTTGCAAAGTGTTCTTCAGGCTTTCTTGCCAGTGAGTAATGGGTGATAGCAGAGAAGCTCATAAATAAGTTTGCTTGGAATTTTTTTGACCATGTTTGGCAAAATGCACAGTCTAATTGATCCTAAATCTTAGCAGAGATGTACCCGTTAAGTTTTCCTAAGAAAGAAAACTCCTAAAGAGGCGTAAGAAAAAAAACAAGCAGCAACAACCAAAAATGTTCAGTTTACAGAAAATGAAAGAGTAAAGGACAGGTCAAAGTAGCTCAGAAGCGTCTACATGGACACTTTCATTTTATGGCACCTTAGCAGAAAACTGATCCATGTGTTCTTGTCATCGCATCTTTGTTAAAGGGCTGGGAAGATTGTTCTGGGGTAGAGACCTAATTGTGACCTGAAGGGAACCTGCAAGAGAGGTAGAGAAAGACTATTTACAAGTGCGTGGAGTGACAGGACAAGGGGGAATGGGTTTAAACTGAGAGTAGGTTTAGATTGGCTATTATGAAAAAGTTCTTTCCTTTGAGGGTGGTGTGGCCCTGGTACAGGCTGCCCAGAGAAGCTGTGTCTGTCCCATCACTGGAAATGTCCAAGGCCAGGTTGGATGGGGCTTGGAGCAACCTGGGATAGGGGAAGATGTCCCTACTCATGACAGAGGGGTTGGAACTCGATAAACTTTAACGTCCTTTGCAACCCAGGCTGTTTCATGATTCCAAAGTGTAAAGTCAGGTTTTGGTCTCCGTTTGGACTGATTTGGAAGGGCTTTTTTTTATGCATCTTGTACCAATGCCTAATCCTCTATGCTACACTACATCAAAATCAGAGAAGCTGTTAAAAACTTGGCCTTTGTCATCTGGGCAGCTTTACCACATTAGACAGTAAAACCCTATCGTCTGTATCTTCTCTGTCCTGCGCTCACGTCCAGCCACAAGTCCAGTGTTCAGCTGGCTCTGCACCTCTCACTTATTTTCATGCTGCACATTTTATCATTCCCTTCCTGCCTTCCACTTTCCACCCACATGCTCCTTTAAATCGGGTTTCTTCCTTTGGCAGGTCAATGTTAGTGTCTAAACCTCTCCACCATAAAGCAGAGAGCTTTAAATGATTTGCTGAACATTGTTCCAACATCTCCAAACCACAGGCTACACCAGGTAAGGGTCCTCTGAAGTACAAGATCCAGAGTTAGGCATTGATGTATGTCCACAGATCTGAGATTTAGAATCAGGAAAACTCTCCCTGAGGCCCCAGCGTATGCACCCAAATAACAAAGGACCTCGGTGGTGTTGAGACGAACAGGTTCTGTCAAGTTTGGTGAAGCCTAAACTGGAGATGAAAAGAAAAAAACTGGAAATTTCTGTATTCATCATCCAGTGACATTTGAGGAATGAGAAAAGGCCCATGCTTCTGGAATTAGAAGCTTTATTTGAAAATGTTTAAGGAAGAATTTGTCTAGTACCTCAGTTCATCTTTTGCCACTTGCTGTTTCTTGAGAAATTTCTGTGCAAGATTCCAGACCTGCTCTTCGTCCTTCCCCTTCCTTCACCTCCCTGATCTTCCACACACTCAGTGAAGCACAGATAGGAGCAATCAAAACAAGCAAAGTGTCTGTGTCAGCCCCTGCACCCACATATGCACTGAATGAAGGCGAATGAAAGAACAAATACCTTCTAATGGGGTGCCACAATAAAAGCCATGTAAACCTAAGGGTGATGGCCATCACAGAAAGAAGCTTTTAAATGATGAGTATTCCATACCAAAATTATTTCAGAACCCGAGATAAATGTGGATATGCCAACAAAAGAGATGCTTTATTTAGGCATCACTCCAAACAAGATAACTATGAAGTTCTAGGCGAAAGTATTGTAGATCAAACTTTTCAGGACAGGGTTTAAACTGGTAGCAATCAGTGAAAGAAGCATTAAAACCAATTAAAAATACTATTCTTATATAGGGCAACTGTTACTGTTAATCTAGCCAAAATTGTTTCAGTAGCACCAAAAGTGCTTGTGCAAAAGCAGATTATCTGAGAAATTGCTGCTGGGTTCGTATACCATTTTCATAGGCTGGCAGTAGAGGCTGTTATGATTATGCAGAAAGTGCACAGTAATGGTTTAGTTATTACCAAATAATTCCTGTATTGCTAATTACATGGAGCATTTTGAATAAATTATTCATATGTAGTTTAACCTTTTTAAAACAAATGTTTTTAATCTGTTTTTAATCTGTTGTAGGCAGGCCCTGTTTTGTTCAAACGCATGCTTCCAGAGTAAATAGTACTGATGCTATTAACTAACATGGGCTATTTTGGGAGAGATATACTTCAAATATCCATTTCTTCCCTATGTGTGGGTGCCTGGCTATGCTAAATTGTTGCACAGACTATACAGCAAGTAGATTCAGCAATAAAACTGGGTGAAAATTAATCTAATGTTGTCTTTGTCACAGTGATGGATCATGTACAGTCAAAGATCTGACACCTTACAAGTTAGAAGGGACTATTTCTCCTCCTTACTTGCTCTACTTTTCAAAATTCATATGGCAATTCACCTAGAAAATCTCAAAATTGTTGGTTGGTAGACTTAGCAAGCCTGTTTTCATTTGACATTTGAATTGTAGTTGAGGTATTATGAAAAGCTGCCTAACAGTCTAGGTGCTGAGCACCTTTGCAATGCAGTATAAATTATTTTATTACCAATGATTTATATGTGCTTTCCCTGGTCTTCTGAGTTTTGCTAAGATTAGACTTTCAGTTATTATTTATTTCCAAATCTCTGCAAATATAAAAAGTGAATTATTCATTTCTGTGTCATAGTCTCATATGGTTGAGAGGGATCTCAGAGGCTATCTCATCCATCCCCTGTCCTAAAACGCACCAACAGCAGATGTATTAGTCCTGACAGATGCTTGTTTGAGGTCTTCTCATAGATTTCCAGAGATGGAGTCATCACAATGTCCCAGACAGTCTGCTCAATGTTTCCCTACCCACAGTTCAAAAGAGGATTTGTTTAGGTTTTTTATCCCCTAATGTCTTTGCTTTGATTGAAACTCATTTCTAATCCTTTCCAGCACTGGCCTGAGGAATAGATTCCTCCCTTTCACACTGCAGCAGTACCTGAAGACCACTACTAGTCCCACAACAGGTTATTAATTTCCTTCATTCGTTTCTCATAAACCATATTTTCTTATTCTTCTGAAGCTTCTCTAGCCTGACTCAGCCCTGTGAGCAAAATGTGGTATTTCATCTTCCCTGGAATTTCATTCCAGTTTCTATGATGTGGCTGTCTACAGCAAAGTCACCATAGGCTCCTTTTCTACCCCCTCAAAATCAGCAGCACTCCAGGCACAAATGGTTTCAGAGCCTCATCCAAGCTGGCCTTGAACACTTCCAGGGATGGGGCATCCACAGCTTCTCTGGGCAACCTGTGCCAGGGCCTCATCACCCAGTGTGGCACTGGCCCATTTTGAGACATCGTGAATCAGTTTCTTTTCCACGGAAAAGCTACGCAATCACTTTTTCTTCATGCTAAACATACATGTACAACCTGCTAATTATTCTGAGGAGTTGTATATTGCAAGTGTCTCATGTCAATCTCAATTAATGTGGGAGTCTAAACTAACGTGCTTCTGGTCCATCTGCCTTTGAATGCATGTACATGTAACTATTTCCCCTTGAACTCTGAGTAAATTTATTCTCCAGAACTCCAGAGCGCGCTCCAGTGTCTGTGCTTCACAGTTTGGTGGCATAAAACACTAGACAAAAATGTGGTGGTTTGCAGAAAATCCATGGGGATCAGGACACCTAAGGCCCCAGCCAAGACCATTCACTGATTTCAGTCTTAGACAAATCTCTTTCTTTGTTTCCCTTTTTATCTCTATCCTTTCAGATCTCTGGCACAAAGAATATCTCTTTCTTTGTGCTTCAGTCTCTGCTGGGACTTCTGAGTGTTACTGGAAACCAATTAATAATAATAATATATTAAGCTTATAATAAACTTGACATTTACGGAAAGAAAAGCTACTCATTTTTATTTCTGAGCATGTTAGATATACGGCCAAATATATCCTATACCAGGAATACTTTTGTATCAAGGGGAGAATTTCTGGTCCATTGAAGAAAAAGGGAGTTTTGCAGGCACAATTTTAACTGCAATCTATTATTAAACCCAAAAAGAGCAAGGTGTGACAGCAGGGTGCAATGTACCAGGTTTTTTATCAGATAACTGTAGAATTAGACACGGAGGGGACTCTTCCTAGGTTTTAGAGGATTTTCTTATGGATCGTTCCTCTGGCTGGTTTTCCAATAAAGTACCCATTTCTCACAAGTTTAGAGTTCATATTGTGTCAATTCTTGTGTCTACCTCTGCTGGATCTATCAGCTCAGAAGCATTTCCTGATATTCAGTTTACAGTTTGCTTTGTTCATTGAAATGTCCCTTTAGAGCTTCATTTTAAAGGCTTATCTATTTCATAGAAACTAATGCACTTTTCATTTTCTAGTATTTGGTATTAAATGCAGATAGCAATCTTTGAAGTTTTTTTCGTGGAAAAGGTTATTATTTTTCTTTTTATCACATGGATTTCTGTAAGTAACATGTAAAATTATCTCTGTTCTTCTCTTATAGAATTGCAGACACATAGTGCTTGACTGCAAAGCTCTGCAATTTTCATGTTGTTTTTTTTTAATACCCTGCATTTAAAGTTTCACATCTGCAGATCTGAAGAGGAGGATGTAAAATAAAAAGCACACAATGTTCTCAGGAAAACAAAAGAGGAGTGGGTGGCTTTAGATAAAATGATTGCCTTGTACCTCTGACACTGATTATTTTGTTTGGTGGTGCACAAGGCTTGAAGGAAAGAGACCATTTGGGAGGGACATCTGCACTCTACATTTGCCCAGTACAATGGGATACAGGTTAGTCCCTGGCTGAAGGAAGAATTCAGATAGATCAGGCAGAAATGAATGTTCAGTGTTAAGCAAAGAATGCTGCATTCCTTGGATGGATGTTAAACAATGTGTCAGGCAGCTCTAAAGCAGACCCTTTAAAATGAAAAGATAGCATTGCCTCCATGTCCTACTTGCTTATTTGCACTGAAGCATCAGTGACAAAATATAGATTGTTTCTCTGATTCTATCCAAAGCAAGGCTTTGATTATCCTCAGCTGCCAGGCAGACTAAGCCCCAGGTATTATCACAAGACAGACTTTCAACTCAAGACATGGTTTACATCGAATTCGTGGTCAAAACATTTATAGCTGTCCTGGGCATAGGCAGAATCATAACTAGAACCCAAGATATTTTTCAAGTAAGAGGTTTTTCATGATTTTTTTATTTCTTGTATATTTCAACCCAAACTTTGACAGGCACCTTTTTCTACAAAAATTACAAGGATTTCTCAGGGAAGAGGTGGGTATTCGTGTGTAGAAATGAGGAATTATGAGATTTCACTACAGTAAGCCTAAAGGGAATACATTTTTTTTCTTACAGGTCAGTGAAAACAAGGTTAGTCGAACTTCTTGTTGAATAATCAAAAACCAATATACTATACATCCATGTAAAACTTGTCTGATTCAATATTTGCTTTAATTAGGCTTGCTGCAGCAGCTAGTGATCCCTTTAGAGTACCAGCATTTCAGGTTAGGATTCCACTGAAAGACTTGCCATGCCAATTTTAAAAAATCCCTCCCTCAACCTTTCTCATCTTTCCTTGGGGGGAAAAAAAAAAAAAAAAAAAGAAGAAAAGCAAATTTTAAGCATTAAAATCATATTTTCATCATTAAATACTAATGAAAAATATTTCAAAGCACAGTATTCCATACTTTTGCAGAAGGCTAATCTAAGGGACAGAGAGGTTACACAACTTGATCTATGTAATGTGACATGTTAAAGGGAGGGTCAGGACTGGAACATAAGAGCTTTGGGTTTTTTTATCCTGGGAATATACATAATTATCATTTCATACTTAAGAATAGCATGAGAACAGTCTGCTGCTCCTATTATTTTTTTTTTAATATTATTCCAAATGGGTGGTGTTAAGGATAATTTAGACAAAAGTCAATGCTTCCAATTTGTGGGAAAATCCTTGTTCTTTTGAAAAAAAGACTGAATCTGTCTGAAAATGTTTAATGCCAGAACTATCTGCAGAGCAGAAGCTCTCAAGAGGCATTGAAATTGGCAGCCTGGCTACATGTATTTCTACAAGGATATCGGATTTACAGGACTGCAGCAGAGAGTTCATAAAGTCCCTGGTTTTAGGGCAAATCACCCAGGAAGACTCGCCCAGGAGTGAGGACCTCATCTCTCCACGGTGTCTGGCTTTAAGTGCTATCCCTGCCTCCCAGCTAAGCCAGCACCGGAGCTGTCTCACAGGGGGCTGCATCTGGACTGACACATCTAATTTCTTTTTTTTTTAACTTTGTCCAAAATATTTCCAATCACTACTAGCGTGGAGCATAGTAAAAAGCCTCTTCCTCTTCTTGATTTTAAGAGGACAACTGAATAAGCATCGAAAACACCTATGAAACCACCTTACAAATGTTCTGGTTTCCTCAGAGCCTAATAAAATAGCCTTCAGGTGTTAGAGTTTAAATGAGACAATAAACTTCACCACACTGGGAGTTTCTTAGGCTTTTTTGGATCATTCATACTCTAAGACTTTTAACATTCATAGTTTCAACTCTAAGCAGCAAAGGGTAAAACAAATGGATGCAGGTTTCTAATGTTTCCAAAGCATTCCCCACAAATTAAATATACTGCTAGGTAATTTTTGTGCTTCTTTTTGGGTAAAGATTCTGCTTTGGAATTAAAATCCTTATTCCTCTAGACATGCAGATGTTTACAGGTCTGAGATTGAAAGGTATCTTTTGGCTACATTGTTCTTTGCATTCCACTTTCTAAGCCCTCCCTGTCAGAAATGCTGAAGGAATGGACTTTCTCCTGGTGGTCTTCGGCAAAGAAAATGGCACTTCTGCCAGTTATTTGCCACTATTGATGCATATGTGAATTCAGGCAAAGCAACAGAACCAGCAACAAAATGGGAAAGACATGAAAAAGAGAAAGTAAAAGAAAATCTGAATAAAAGCCAAAGGTGTAGAAAACACTGAATTAAAAAGAAGAAAGAAAAAAGAGTGAAATAAGTCAAGGGAAACAAACGGAGAGAGAACTCTATTCAAAACGAAAAAAGAAATGATGCTGCTTCTTTCAGTATATTAAAGGAATGGTAAACCTAAAGTGGAAAAGTTCAGGAAAAATATCATGAAAGCAGAAAAAACCACCAGAAAATGATGAAGAAAAATAAAACCAAGAAACACTATAATAATTCCAAGCATCTTATTTACAGTGAAGTGCTTGTAAATATGCCTTCCATATGCTTATAAATATTAATGTTACATATTAAACATACAATAAAAAGGCAAGCAAAGGAAAGAATCTAGCTTTAATGTGATTGTGATTTTCTAAGCTGTGACACTCTTTAGCATTGACATAATATACCAGGAATTTAACTGAGCATGAAACTTAAGCATATGCTGAAATTTAAGCATTTCAAGGATTCCATTCACTGCTGTAGCTGATTAAAACAAGTATATGCTTAAATGTGTTGCTGGATTAGGGTGTCTGGGGACAGGTTAACTTGCAGTGCCTACAAAAGAAGACAACATTTTAAATAACATCAAATTCTCTTATTCAAAGTCTTTTTATGACAGCATAGGTCTCTATGCAAATATTTGGGATCTCTTTTCAGTTGAATCTCAGCACCACACACTGAAAATTAATGAGGATGGGAGTTTGAATTGAAGGGATGGGGCTTGGAAAATGTAGAGCAAAATTGCACATGCACAGGATTATTACTTCAGTACATCCACTAATTCGTCATAAAAAACAAGGTGATAGCAAATACCAGATTTCCCAGGCTGTGTTCCTGTTTGCGAGCAGATATCTTCTTAAATCCTGCTTACATTATGACTTCTTTGACACAGCACTCAGACAGGGGTAGATCAGCAGCATCAATGCCAAACTGCACAATTAATCTAAGGTGACCTGAGTAATTCAGCTAAATGAGGCGTGCTCGGAATATGACAAGGTAGAAGGCCTGCAGAGAAAGGGAGCAGGGTATGAAAGGAGAGGGTCTCAGCTCAAAACGAGGCACAAAGGTTCGGGTTCACCATCGCCCTGCACGTTTTGTATTTATTTGCATCTCTGTACAAAGTGGGTGTCACACGCTACAAGAGAACAAGTAAATGAAAATGCATCTCCGTGGTGCTCTTCAATGGGAAAGTAGGACAGGGCTGTAATTTAACACATGGGACAAGGCTATGCTAAAAAAGCAGCCAAAAACCCTGCACTTCAGCAGTATTATCTCTGCTCGCTCAGACCTCTTCACTGTAACTTCAAGCCTGACTCTCACCATTTGTATAAAGATGACAGTCAATTGAATTTCCCTTTCAACAGCCCTAATAACTCATCATCTTTTTTTCTGTCTGATTCATTTGTGTCTTTCCATGGTACATTTTCTCCAGCTGAAAAACTTGTATAAGATTTTCTTACCCCATCATGCCCCGGGCACCTCCAGCCCATGTCTCACCAGAATAATTCAATACTTTAGTTCTGCCAGTGCTGCTTTTGCACCACATCTCAGATTTTTGAAGTAAGCTGAGTTTAAAAAAAGTAATAATTTTTAAAAAAATTCCACAAAACCGTTCTGCAGTTGTGTAGAGAGAAATGTGGCACATGGGAAGGAATAAGGAACTTAGAGCACAGAATTTTGTGTAAACTGGTGAATAAAAAGAAAAAAAAAAATCTTCAAGATCTTTTGAAATCTCAGCCAAGGAGGGTGAAGTATCAGTCAAATAGCAAAAGAAATAGCTGTGTTGAGTGACAACTAACTTTACCCAGTTACAGGCAGAGTTTAGTGAGCTGTCTAAAATCTGTAAAAAAAGCAATGAAAGAGTCTGAATGCCCTAATAAATCACAGTGCCCTAATAAAATATCATCATTTATCCTTCTCCTGATGCAGTGTTCAGAAGAATGAATAATTCCTCAGGTTTTTCTGTTACAGGAGCAGGCATGTGCTCAGGCAGCAACATTATATACCTTTGATGATGCTGGGACATCTTTCAGGCAATTGTCTCCTTTTATACCGTTGCTATTAGGATCACAGTTTAGTTCAGAGCAATTTAAATGTATCCTTATCTCTTTCTTACATCTCTCCAATAAATCTTATCTGGTGGCTTTGTGGAGGAGGGGGTGGTAGAGCAGATTGTTGTAAAAGGTGTTTGCTTTACGAGCCAAAGTAAAATTTACATTTCCATCCAGCTGCTGGAAAGGTGCCTTTTTTCATATGCAATTCAGTCAGACCTTTTCACAATTACTTTTTATTTTATTATTTCATGAAGAGAGCTCTTGCAGTCCATTATAAGCTGCTACCAGAATCAATTAAACATGGCACAGTAAAACTGCAGAACAAAGGACAGAAGCTTTGCAGGGTACTGTATGTTCAGTTAATTAGTCCATTATGAATTAGTGGCAATTAAGATTGAAATCTTTTTCATTGATTTGTGCTAGTTTATCTGTGATTGAGCCAGCAGATGAATTGCATAAAATGACAAAAAAGAAGGAGGAGTGAAACAAGTTCAGAACCCATACTGGATATTTCTCAAACCCAAGAATTGAGGCAGAAGCCAGGAATGGCTGGGGCAGAGAATATGACTAGCCCTTAATAACAGATATTTGGTATGTAGGAGAGGAGTAGGCCTGGTCAAATATTGTGTGGTTCTGGTGGAACTCTGCATTGTGTTCTGGAGATCATGAGGGTGATAAGCACCTCCTGCAAATACTCAGAGGGAGCATCTGGATTTTAAAGTGCACTTTTCTCTGTGACATTTAAATGCCTCGAAGTCAGCTGTGATGGAATCAGCTCCTCTGCAATTTGAATCTAGGAATTTTTGCTTTCAAAGTGAAAATCACATGCCTCCATTAGTAAGCTGGAAAGAAGGAGACCACAAAATCTAAGAAAAAATTATTAGAGCCTGGAAGTGCAACTTGTTTTACTGTCAGAAACACACAGTTTCTGAGCCTAATTTATCTCTGACCACTTCACAGACCTCCCAGTTACGCAGTTCCTGAAGAGAATTTTTCCACCATATACTTTCCTTTAGGTGGACTACAGTTTATTCAACTATTCCAGTCCACCTCCTGAGCTGGTTCCAGAAAGCAAGGTCACAATGTTGCACTTGACAAAAATTAGTGCACAAAGGCAGTCCTCAAGGCGTTTTTTGTACAATGAATAAAGTACACATAATAAAATGCCATTATAGAATATTAGGCTTTTTGCGTACTGTGAAATGTTGTGAATGCAAAGGGAATTATTACATTTCCAAAGCCTGGAATGCCCCCAGACTTTCTGTCTCTGAAAAGACATTAATGCCAGTGAAAGGGGGAAAAAATAAAATATATTTAAGGTATTTTTTATTCACTTATAAGATACCATTTTTATGAATGCATGAGGAACCAGACTACTCAATAAATTGATACTTGGACCTCAAGAGCTATGAGTCAGTCACAAGCTGTTACTGTCTATTGGCCATTTCAGAAAGTAAGTTAAATAGTCCACATCCCTGTAGGCAGAGCAACATCCCAGGAACCAAGGTATACGCTCTGCTGTTTTTCCTGCTACCACTCTCATTGCTCAATGATGGAAATGACCTTAATTTTCTCCCGTTGAGGCCATGTCTTTCTATGCAGCCTGAGCTGCTCTGACAAGCCAGCGTGGGTAACTGTGCACTTGGTGAGATACACGTGGCTTGCAGAGCTCAGCGAGGATTTGACACACCAGGAGCCAGCAGCGTGCCTACTTCTACCGTCAGAGATCCCATTTTCTGGATGTACACTGCATTTACGTGCAGCTGTACGTTCATGAAAGAGATTCCATGCAAATTCCATATGAATTACAGACTCACAGAATGTTTTGGGTTGGAAGGGACCTTAAGGATCATCGAGTTCCAACCTCCCTGTCATGGGCAGGGACACCTTCCACTATCCCAGGTTGCTCCAAGCCCCATCCAGCCTGGCCTTGGACACTTCCAGGGATCCAGGGGCATCCACAACTTCTCTGGACCTCACCACCCTCAGAGTAAAGTATTTCTTCCTGGCATCTAACCTAACCCTGCACTCTTTCAGTTTAAACTCACTCTCCCTTGTTCTACCACTACATGCCCTCACAAAAAGTCTCTCCCCATCTTTCTTGCACATGATAGTTTAATAAGTCTACTAAACAGGCTTTTTACAAACTTGATGTTTCTTCCTCTCTGTTTTCTGACGTGTTGGCTCCACCTCTCTGAAAGTAGTGGGTGTGGGCATAACACAGGCACAAGATAGCCCAGATAGATCTGTTAGAGCTTGAGTGCACAGACCCTGCTGGAGCTGCTGAGTTATGTAACTGCCTCTCTGTGCACACGTTTTCGGAGCACAGACGTAGTAACAGCCTCGCTCTCCCGTTAACATTTTAAGCGCAAAGAGCAGAACAGCCTTGCTGAAAAAGCAATGTACAAGCCCAGGGACTTCCAAAGAGCTGATATATTCCTGCTCCATTATGCTTCTGAAGATGTTTTTTTTTTTTTTTAACATTAGTTTTTCACAACTCATAATAATTCTTATGTACAGTTATACCTACTACACATGCACCTCTCTGGTTTTAGATACATAGTCAGACCCTGCATATTCATATATAGGTCAGCATAGAGATACATACAAGATCTAAGTGGTATGGCACCCTAGATGACAATAAATTCTTGTACATTCAATAAGGAACACTTACTTTTATATACTTACTTTATATACTTTTATATTTTTCAGAACATAACTGCAATTGCAGAATATATTTTAGCATTAGGAAAGTGCCATTTCGTAGTTACACTATAAAACTCAGAGTAACAGGTAGGATTTTGGACATTTTCAGCACAGACTTTTCAATGCACTGCATGTTTCTGCCTGCTCCAAGGCTTGCAATTCCCACCAGGTACACGCCAGGCTCCTACCAGAGCTGCCATAGCCAAACAGAAGTGACTGAACTCTTCCCCTCCAAAAAATGTTTAAAAGTTGCAGGGAAGCATCTCACTCCATTTGGAATAGCAGTGCTTCACAACCCTGGGAAGGAGAGCAGAATTCAGCTCAGATCAAGACTCCTAAATGTCAAAAGCCACAAGTAAGCCTATAGCTGGGAGCCTCAGCCTCAACTGTAGTCATTGGAGGTGTGAGATCCAACCTCAGTTCCCACAAACAGGCATCCACTGCTATTTGGGATGGGCTCAGGCAGCCAGCCTGTCCTCCAGACACTTCCAGGAAGCTCCATGGATCATATATTTTGTGTTATACATGCCAGTCTCCCAGTGCAACTCAGATCCTCAAGGATGCATCAGGTGGCACTAGAAACCTATTTTTAAGGAACTTAGCCCTTGTCTACTTTTCAGGTGAGCTGAATTTCTCCCCAGATTCTTTCAACTGACATGGGGACTTTCAGTTGACTAGGGGATCAATAAACTGTAAAAAAAAGTTGTAAAAGAAACTCAACAAGTTAAAAAAATTATCTCTCTATAACAATGCTTTTTTAATGAGGAATTCTCTTATGTCAAAGTGATGTAAATACACTCTTCTTGGACCTATCAACCTGGGTGACTCAAGGAGCTGAGAAATTTTCCCATTAGTTTACATGGAATTTAGACAGCAGATAACCCACAAATAACTGTGCATGATATTTGTGGACTGGTTGAAAAGGAGAATTGCAAGCTATTCAGAAATCACCTCAGCAAAATAACTTTCTGCGAAGAATAGCATTTAGACAGTCACTGAACTACAACATCCCAGAATACAGATTTTACCCACAACGCAATTTAGTTTTCTGCAACTTGCTTTGAATCTTGCCCTCCATGTCCATGTAATCCCCCTGTTTGTGGTGTTATAACTAAATACCAGAAGATTTGCACCATCTCCACAGATTTTCTATTTACTGACTGCGTAAGTTAAATCAAATACGTTCAGTGTGTGAAAGTACAATATTTAACATTTTGTGTCATTTTCATGAAAAATTGCTAGGAACCAACTATTTCCCTAAATTTTGCTTTTAGAAATTTGTGGCAAAACAGGTGCAGAAAAATAATGAGTTTTTTTAATCTATGCCGGTGCAATGGCCACAGATCTCTGTCTCCTCAGTGACAGCCCTGTGTCTTCAGCTGATACTTTGCTTAACAGGGCATGCCCATGTCTTGTTTCATTTCTCTAGAGGTGGCTAATCATTCCACAGCAGGAAAAGCAGCCTACCACTTTTGAGTGTTCTCGCTGTAAACCTCTGAAATCCTATTCTGAAGCATCTGAGGGTCATTTTAATTGCAGTCACTCACTCCCTAGCACAACCACCCTAGGAGTGGATGAGGTTTATTAGATCATTCCTTCAAACTCTGACTGGAGCTCCCCAAAAGTGCTTGTTGTCTGAAAAGTGACAGTAAAATGACATTGTAGGTTCCTATATATCTTTTCCCGATGGATTCCAGATCCAATTTTCTCAGATCGTGAGTGAAAAGAGGCTTATTTTCTCTTCCCCCTCTTGCAGTCACAGCCTGCAATCTGAAAACCAAGCAGGGTTCTTCTTCCTTTTGCCTCATTACCAGTAATAAAGATCCTGCAAGCAGAGTTTTACCTTTCTAATGATGAAAATACATTCTAATTTGGTCTTCACTTTTGGCTTTATTCCTCTAATCATATCAAGACTTTTTCCTGTCAACAGGATAAACAGAGTAAGGGCCAGTATCTGAATAGGAAGAGGTCACTTTTATGAAGCCATGTGTCGTATTATAACAGCATTTCACAGAGATTTGTTAATGTGTCAAGAGAAAATTGATATGCGGAAGATATTAAAGTTTGGGTTTGAATTTCTTGGCTTGAAATATCAATTTGAAATAGCATCAAAACTGGACTATAATGCCAGCAGGGAGTCACGCTGCTTTGCGAGAATGCAAGAAAAGAAAAATTTAAAAGACAAAAAAACTGAACACAAGGGAGTACAATTTTTGGCTTTAGACCCTTGACAGCACCATTTTTATTGAACCAGTCATAATTTTTTCCCTTATTTTTCAATGAACTAGTGTGGAGAGCAAATGCTTCCTTTAGGGCAGTGTGGGGTAGTCAACCAAGATCACTCTAATGGGATTGCAAGTGACATTTCACTGGCCCTCATTCCAGGTAGATGTTTCTGCATCAGCAGGTTCTTTTCAATGCCTCTCTCATATCTCAAAAAGCCAAGAAGCTGTTTCCAGCAATTACCTTGACTATATCTGACCAGGCCAAACTGTAATCAGTTCGTATTACTCCGTCATTTTGAAACTAGAGGTGGGAGAAAGTTGGATTTGAGAGGAGTAGCAGAGAGAATGTAAAAATTAATATATCATATTATTATTAGCAATAAAACATCAGCCAAATATAGTGATCATAAAATAGTCACGAACCAAAATCAAGGAGTGTGAAACAAATCCTCTAATCTTCTTGCTTCACATCACACCGTTGAATTTTATGGTAGATTGCGCAAAATGCTCTTTGTGCTCTTGCAGTTGCAGGACTTTTTTTTTACTATTTTTAATGTGCATACTGCTTTTAACCTCACCAGCACTACAAAATCTCATAGTTCATTGCAAAATGTAGTGTAATGCACTTCACTATTCAGATTAGATATGGGTGATTATAACAATAATCGTGTGCATGTGCTATACATCTGTACAATCAAGCCATTCTTTTTTAAATATTAAATGGCCTCTTGGGGCAAAAAGTAGGTTAATCAAAATAATACTGTCAAGTAGAGAGTACAGACCTTTTTATAAAAGAAAATTAAGTAGAACTGGTAATTATAAGTAGTGTACAACCTTTCAATGTAGTCAATAAGAAAGTCAATTTGCTTAAAATAATGAGGTATTCTGGCATGAACAATCTGTTCATACTTTGTTCCCAAGAGCCTCCAGAGGGAATCAGAGCCCTAGCTGACATTTGATACTTTCTGTCAATTTATCAACTCGGTGTCAGTCTGAGTTTGCAAGATGGTGGTAGAAGGATGCTTGGGGACTGATACGAAAACTGGGAAAACAGAGTTGGTTTCTAATGCCTGAGCTTATCCTTATTAAAAATAAATAAACCCCTCACATTTCCATCCACACTCCCTTCAAAATTAACTTGGGATGTTTAGATATGGTGTTAAACTAACAAGAATAACTAGGGTAGTAATAATAATAAATGTAAGCAATATTTGGAAGAGCTGAGGAGGTCTTAAGCTTTGGGCTTCTCTAATGGAGATCTGTTTGCAAGTTAATGAGTATGGGAGAAAACAAATTACCTTCCATTTTCCATTTCTCTCTGAGGTTGCTCCTGTGCTGCCAGGAGCTGTCAAGGGCCAGTGTTGGTAAAACAAGCTACTAGATGATGTCATTTTGGTGGCCAGTTCAGAATATCCATTAAATTATACAGATTTAAGCCCAAACCATGAAGGCTTGTGTTTCCTTCTGCTGCCTTGCATTCAAACACATTTTCCTTAGGAAGTTTTTCTTGGAGAACAGAAACAAACAGCCAGATAACTGGCAAAGGCTTGGGGTTATGGCAAGTTATCCTTCTGTTTTTTGCATACCTGTTCATGGCCAACCTGGAGAGATTTGGGCCCCCCACAAATCAATGGTGCTCCATCAAAAAGCAGTATCAGTGATTTAGTGATAGGACATGGGCAATGGGTTTACACTAAAAGAGGCGAAATCTAGATTAGATATCAGGAAGAAATTCTTTACTCAGAGGGTGGTGAGGCACTGGAAGTCCAGAGAACAAGTTGTCCAGAGAAGTTGTGGCTGCCCCATCCCTGGAAATGTTCAAGACCAAGTTGGATGGGGCTCTGAGCAACCTGGGATAGTGGAAGGTGTCCCTGCCCATGACAGGGTGGGTGGAACTCGATGAACATTAAGGTGCCTTCCAACCCAAACCATTCTGTGATCCTTTGATTCTATGAGTGTTAGGAGAGAGGTGTGGAAAAGAGATACTTGTACATTTGCCACATAGAGGTCACAGTTAATTAACACTTTGTGATTAATGAGAATTCATGATGATTCATGCTGATATTTACCGGTTCATTAAGATGTGCTGCCTGTTCAACTGCTTTGTGGAATTTGTGGTGTCTGAATGGAGATGATCCTCAGATCACCAAAATCAGTCTTTCAGCTAAAACTGCCATCTGGGAGAGCTGCTGAGTGAGACAGCCAGCCAAAGAAGGGCACTGGCTGGTCCATAATCCCAAATCCAGCTCAGTTATGGCCAGGTGGAAATGGTCAATTACCCTGTGCTGAGTGGACCCACGCTGGAGACGAGACAAGGCATTGCCACCACCACCTCTCAGAATAACCCCTGAGGATGAGCCTGTGAGATCTGAAATGTAAGACCAGATTTCTCCAGTGATGGAAGTGTTGCTAGAGAAAGAGTGAATCAGTCCTGGCGATCATATTGACTGCTTAGGAAAAAGTAGATGCATCTCACTGAGGGCAAAAGGGGGCTGAAGGAAGAGAGGAGAAGAAAACCCTGAAAGCTGAGAGGGCTGCAGGGTCACCTACTCCTTCCAAGAGCTGTCTGAGCCAACTGAGGAATTGAAGTGTCCTTCAAAGAGAAGCTTGTGTACATGTGCAAACAGTTCAGGGAAAAGGTACTGAAAGCAGGTAATTCAAGAGCAAACAGTGGACGTTTTGAGATCCTTGTGCCGCACATCCCAAGCATTGCCAGCTTGTACAGAGCCCAGTGCAGGACCTGGGGAATTTTCTCACTTCAGGAGTGCAAATCCTTGCCCTCACTAGTGCTCTGCCATAACTGTAGCAAAAGGTTGCCCAATTTCCTTTGACCTCCAATGAGCTCCATGGTTTGTTTATCCTGGCAAAGGAAGAAGGAGAAGTATGTGCTTTCCCAGGCCTCCCCACAAAGAGGCGCATGCCAGGCATTCCTGGGAATGTGCAGAGCCATGCAAAGCCTCCATGCCTTTGACCTTCTCTGCAAGGGTGCAGAAATCCTCTCTGAGACATCCCTTCACGGGATCACAGCCTTCCCCAGAGACATTTCTATGTGTCTCCCAGTCACAAATGTGGATGCACTGTGTCCATTGAAATGGAAATGCTCTGCAAAGTCACAACACCCAAAAAATTTCCCTCAGGGGAGCTTTAAAAACACCTGATTCCTAGTACTGTCTAGTCTATGTGGAAGGCAAATATTTGCTCCTCAGAAAGGTTTTTCATGTTTCCCGGTGTTGAATATCATCCCTAGCAAGGCCGCTAGCACTGCTTTTGGCTAAAAAACAGAAATATTACAAGTTCTTTCCAAGAACACTCAGCAGTGCATTGAGACAGTCTGGTGAGCCCCAATAGGCAGGACACGAACAGCCTGCTCCAAAGGATGGAAGTAAACAGTTAAAGAGTAGTTAAAGGATAGAAATATTTATTAGTCTCTAATACAAAACAGAGACAAGAATTTCATTACCATGAGGTTTTCCTTAAAGAAACACTTGACTCCTTTTCCAAACAGAACACTTAGGCAGACTGTGCAACTTTCCAAAATAAAGTAAAAGGAAAACAATTACTCACTTTAATGTGTTCTGTTTCATCCTGTCAGCATCCTCACATATTTTTTTCTGGAGTGACCAAGCACAGAAGGCATCAATCAGCAAGTTCTTACATTTCTACAAATAAGAAAATCTAAAAGAAAAACTAAACCAGATTTCAGTCTAATGTTCCTTTTAAATCTTTTCACTTAAAGAACTAGCTGGCTTTGAAATGCAAAGTGAGTTACAATGGCAGACACAAAGTCCTGATGCTGGAAATACTGCTCACTGCTTCCACTGCTCTACAGCCACCCAGGACCTGCTGTGTCACATTGTACCATCAGAAACAGACACCTGAGCATCTCCTCTGAAAACATGCTATCAAGCAAGGGCTAATTATACACACTTTCTTAATTAATTCCAGCAAGAGGCTAACGTTTGACAGGAATTGAGGTGATAGCAGGAAATATTTCCTACATTCCCTGTCATGGGGTGGTTAAGAGAGAAAAGGTCACAATGTCTCACTATCCACATATGTCAAACACAGACCTTGAGTCCTTAAAAATGCATCACAAGTGACGGAATTATTTCCTATGAATGCCCATTCAGTTATTTTTAAGATTAAACCAATTCTTGCTATGAAAGTTCAAATAGAAAGGTTTTTCTGTTTTTTTGAAACTGAAATTACAGGGAAGATTTTCATACAAATAGCTGCACAAAGCTGAGAGTAGTTTCAAACTCCAGCAACTCGTTCAAGGGTGCATTAATGCTCTGAACTGGGTTCATGTGCAAAACTGTAATGCACTTGTAGAATCTGGACTGTCTTCATCCATATGCCTTAAATGAACTTGTTTGTTTGGCAGACAGTGGGTCTCTACCCACTGGTGATTGGACCCCACTTAAGTGTCTCAGATTGAATGCAATAAATACTAATTGAAAAGTACAAGCAGCTCCTGAAAGTGTTTTTGGGGTTCTCTATAAGACAAAAGAAACTTAAAACACTGAGGTTTTTTGGTTTTTGTTTTTTTTTTTTTTTTTTTACTATATGTGTGTTGCACGGGATGGAATTCATCCAACCACACAAGGGTTTCTGGATGTACACAGCCAAATTGGTTTCAGCATTTCAGCAAGTAACTCCAAACTCCTTTAGTAGAGAGAGACAGTCAATACAACCAAGTGTCTCATCCTATTTTAGACAGCTACATTTCATTAGATAAGCCTTGCCTCTAATCTCCACTGACTCTCATGGAGCTCAGATTCTCAAAGCTCCAAAGAATGAGCTCAGGCATACACTCACCTTTTGTCAGAACAATTTCAGTTTGAGTTTCTGACTCTACAAATAAGCATATTTCTAATCTTTAAAATTAAAAAAAACGCTATGTTTTTCCCTCCTGTAGAACTTAGAATTTATGCTGTTTCCCCATGGTTAGGTTTTCCAGTCCTAAGGAAAATCACAATTCAACCTGCCCACCTTAACAGGGAATTCTTCATGCTCCCAAATGTAGTTGGCTATGGATACACCAGTCCTTGTGTGTTTTCAGGTCTCACCTACTCAATGGGCCTGGATTCCACCCACACACCAAAATTGCCTCTATCCCTCAGTATCACATAGGCTGATTTCAGCCTTCTTCTCTCCACTTTTTCTAGTCCCAATATGTAGATTTATATGTAATTCCCTGCATTAAATTATGACACTAATATACCAAATTTCAATGGCTGTTCATACAGGTGCCTTGTTAATGATAGGTTAAGTGATTTCACATGTTCACTTAGTGAGACAGTACCAGAAATCCCATATCTCTCCCTTCTCCATCCTCTGCTTCTGACAGCCAGTGAACTCTGCCTCTTCATGGCATGATGAACACAGGCAGTGAGCACTAAGAATCATTAACTGCATCCACAATCCACTCCACAAATGTCTTTCACTCGGCTAGATCGCATTGCGCAATTATAACCTAGTCACTTATATTTTGCAGCTCATCATCAGAGTCTTCTTATCACTTGTGGCATTTGCTCATTAAGGCTGAGATGTTATTCCCAGGATTCAGGCAAGGGTTAACATCAGTAGAAGTTGCATTCTCATTCTGTAAAAATGTTGTTCAGAGGCATGACTAAACTGATCATCTCCTGTTAGAAATTTGCCTCTTGAAGAAATTAAAGGCTTTGTCAAATAAAAATGAAAACTTCTTCCTAAGTTTGCAGTTAAACGGCGTGCATTAAATCAATTAGCTGTAAAGCCAATTAAAGCATACTACCTTAAACTATCTTCCTTTTATTCATTTTTTTTTAAAGAGACTACAAAGACTAACCTTTGCATTTCTGTGCTGCCTGCATATATAGTATATTCAAAATGCTGAAATATCTGGAGACACATTTCTACAACTGAACTTAAGTACAAAAAAAAAACCCTCTATTTTTTTTGTATGCTCTCCTTAAATATCTTTTATACATATTTGACTTCTGTAGTCATCCCGGCTTCAAAAACACACTCACATTTACCGTATTTCTTGTGGGACTTAACACCGTGCTGGGTGGAGGAACTTTGACTTGTGTTGGGCTGCTGTAAAAATCAATATCAAAGCCCTGAATATACTGCAAAAGGGAATGCTTATTAACGTGCAGTTGAGGAGAGTAGTGAAAATGACCCATCTTAATGCTGTTGACAGCACATTTGTCTTGGTGTCTTATTGGTTTTAATTTGTCATCTGGTAAATGTCCATTTATGTAATGGAAAGTTAAGTGCTCATTAGTTTACATTTAGCTTTGTGTCTAGAGTCAGGTCAGGCTGCTGAAACTGATGTTACATGAAAGCTATTAATAGTCACTAAAGGTTATTTCAATAAAAACAGCTGAAAGGAAATATTGTATTTGTAAGTGTTCAGATAAATTCATCGTTTGGTTGCTTGATTGACCCTAATGTCAACAAAATAGTTTTCTGGGTGTTTTCAGATGATGTGGAATTTCATACCTCTTAATGTCCAAGAAATTCTATATAAAATTTTTACCAAATCAATTTTTAGAAATAGGAAAACAAATCTATAACCTTTATTACTGGTGAGTGAAGCAGGTTCTACAGATCACAAGTAAAATCATTAATTTATTGGTGTTATATGGTCTGTATTGCAAAACCACCCATCTTTTCCTTCTCTTGGTTTTCATTTGTGTTTTTTCAGTCTTAAAGTGAAGTTATCAATGCACTTATAATGAAGATGTAACAATAGAAATCATTACTTCCAGGGCTTTCGTCTGACACCTGCCATAAAACTCAAGGAAGGCATAAAAATGGCATAATCCAAAATCATTCTGCAGAACTAGGCAGAATTTTCACTCTGAAATGCATGTAATAGCAAATATTTTATCATCTTTCCCAAAATACCGTAATGAAAAACACTCAGCTGCTCTGGTGTTGTTTGGGCATGGGGTGAGAATGTGCATAAAGTCAAGGTGACTGTAGTCTGGGCTACAGAGTAAAAACAGGGTCCAAATCAAAGTGCTCCCTGCCAAGTACATCTGCTCTACACTCACCTGTTAAAGCCACTGAATCTGCTAAGATCCAGTAAAACCTCTTTGAGGGTATCTACCTGTAAATTTTGCCCTCTTCCAGCTTGCAACAAGTTATTGCTTTGCTGTACATGTGAACTCTGACTTGTTCAGCTGGAGTTAAAATATCTGTTCTCAAATCCTTTAAACACAGGAAGATGGGGGAGAGCTTAGTGCACGATGCACAGCGCTGCTGACACCTTAAAACAATACGTGTTATTCTTTAAAAGCAATCTTAGGCCAAGCCACCCTCTGACTTCAAATCCATTCTGTGGCTGTGTTAATCATATTGAAAATGCCAAGATGCTTTTGTACTGCTTCGGAAGGTGAAAAATGAACGAAGAGGACAGTAAACTGCAGAGAGAATTATTTTCTAGGTGTTGTTTGTGGGTTTTTTTATCTAAGCAAAGGGTTTCATTTAAATGACCACTTCAGTTAGTACCACACAGCTCAAGTGCCAACCTCAGCTTTCCCATCGATTGAATATGGTTGACCTCCTTCTTAAACTACCTGGGTTTTCCTTGATGAAAGCCACAGTGCAAGAGCTGCCCAGTGGTGTTTCATATCCCACAGGTAAGTGAGGGCAACTTGTGCCACTAAGCTGTGCCTAATGAGTACCTGTATGAGCTTTCAAATCTGGGCCTTTGGCTTAATTTCTCTGCTCGGGCAGTTTTTCAGTCCAGTTCCAAGCAAAGGCATCCTGTGGGCATCACGCTTCCTGTGTCCCTAGGTGCCAAGTTTCCTGAGGTGCCACAAGTATCTTTTCTCATGTGACCCCTCTGTTTTCCCAGGCAAAATAGAACCATGCAGCAGGAACTGTGTGAAGGAGAGCTGAGCCTGGACTGTCAGAGTCAGAGTGGATTTTTCCCTAAAGAGTCCCTTTCCTTCCAGGGGCCAGAGGAGCACAAAGAGCACCTGAGTTCAGATACAGGATGGCTTTGAAACAGTTCTGTGCTGTCAGCCTCGCATCTTCCAAACAATTCTTGCACAGGGTTGTGCTGAGATAGTTTGAAGTGCAGCCACGATCTTTTTGGAAGGTAATAGAGTTCATCTGTATGGAAATGAGCCACACAGTGCTCTCTGGTTTTAGGCTGTCTTGAGTTACCAGTAAGGAAGTCACCAGAGAGGCACTGGGGTCAGAAGGAATTATCAGTAATCAATAACCATTCCTAACATTCCTGCATTGTGCTGGAATTACTGTGATCTGGATTCCCAGCTTGAAAGATAGAACAATATTTCATTTTTCACAAGGTATCCCTCATATTTTTCTTTCAGCTACATTCTTAAGGACCTCAATGGTCTTACCACATTCACAAGGTTTTTTTTTTTAAATTGTGCCTGTTGGTTCTCAAACAGTTCAATATATTTTTAATCACTACTCCTAAAACTGAAAAGGGTGCAATTGAAGAGTTTTAATTTTTGTTACGCCTTTAACAATCAATGTTTAGCCAGTTCTAGCAGCCTATTCATATCTGTTCCCAAAAAGAGGAAATATTCTGCTTTGGAGACAGAATTGGAGAAAATAAAAGTTCACAACCTTTCAGAAGTCCAAGGAGTTGAGATTTGAAGGCAAAAGTTCTGGCTGTTTTCTAGAGCAATCCTCATCTCACAGACACCCTGAGCTGAATCTCTAAGCACACAATATTCCTCAGACAAACACTCCATGCCCCCAGCCCCCACACCTTATCAAGTTTCAATCCTTCAATAATGCTCACAATTTCGTGGGAAGTCAGGACTTCTTCTGAGAAAGTGGAGGGATCAGGTGAGGTTATTTTGTTTGCTGAAATCAAAACGTGAAGCCAAACCTTTCCAAGAATGAAATCCCTTTCCACTTCTTCTTCATACCCAAAGCGTTTAGGATCAATTCTCACAAATTCTGTTAGATAGGTAGACAGTACCATAAATTTAGCACGTAGAAGATGAGATTTTTAAATTTTAAGCTTGTTTCATTCACAATGCAATACTGATACACTTTTTTCTTGCTGCCCTCGGTCTTTTAAGGTATCCTCATTACCCTCAGAGATTATACATTTTCATCTGGGTAATCTTGACTGGCCCATAATTATACAGAAAAGAAGTAAACAGAAAGTAAACTCTGCTGTTTGGAAGCATCTTATTTCATTTTTTTAAGTGTCAGAGATCTGGTGTTTAACAAACATCACCTATTTCATTAAGTGTGTGTTGGGCAAGTAATTTACGTCTGCCATTCAAGTTCTTGTGATAAACATCAAAAAGCTACCATACATTTACTACAGAATCTCAAACATAAAATAATGATTCTCTATAGCAGTTTCTGTATTATATAACATAAGAGCTGGGGAATTAGCTCTATGTACTCATTATCATTTTCTACGAACTTAGAAATTGGTTGGTATCTCCTAAAACAAAACATCACGCATTTTTAAGGAGCAGCTTATAACAAAGGAAGTGTCTCTAATAGGGAAAATTTTCTTAGAAGATAATTTGTCTCAGGCTAAAAAAAATCTGTGTGTTAGGGCTAACAACAATATCCAGATTACATATTAATTTCACAGAATTTAATTAAGATAACCAATTAAATAGAGCATTTGAAAGAAACTATATTCAATAATTATGAAGTAGAAAGTGATAGTAAACTGTGATGACTGTTAAAGTTGAATACATCGACCACTGCAACATGGAAAATAGTCTTGTGTAAAATGGAGAGCTTGGAGCACAAAGGCAAGATTAGACAAAGAAAGCAATTATGTTCTTATCTACTGACAGTTGCAAAAGGAGAAGTCAAGTGTAATATCATGTATTAAGAGGCAAAGTACCAAACATGAGTCCGCAGTCATAATATTTATTTCTGATGTGGAATGACATGGAGTCATAAAACAACACAAAGGAAAGAAACTTTTTTTTCCCCCCAGCTCTATGATTAGTTCTTGTTAAACTACCAGCTTTCTTTGGGTTCAATTCTGAAAGGAAATAAAATTTTTTCAACAGCTCCATTGCTTAGTTTTGAACTGTGATGTTTGGATGGATTAATTCAGCTTTCCCCTTATCCTCACAAGTAAAAGAAACACTGAAAGAAATTCAAGTGAGGGAGATTCAGTCCTTTCAAGTGGCATATAAACCGTTTTATTTTGAACAATTTTCCAGTGATCTTTTGAGTATTTTGGCTAAACAGTAACATACCTGTTATTATTAATTAAGTGAAGGCTTGTTAGAGATTTTAATGTTCCTTATGCTGTTCGTTTTGTTGAATAAGAAACCTTCAGCTATCTTAAAATTGTCTGACACCTGTTTACTTTGTACTGGAATAATATGATGTCGAATTTATCCTTTATTGACTACCTGGAAAAACATAATATTTTGGTAATTGCAATAGCTATCATTGGCTTATATATATTTTATTAAAAACATTAAGTTGTGGCTGCCCCATCCCTGGAAGTGTTCAAGGCCAGATTGGTGCAACCTAATCTAGTGAAAGGTGTCCCTATCCATGGCAGGGAGTTGGAAACACATGATCTTTAAGGTCCCTTCCAACTGAAACCATTCTGTGATTCTATGAAGTTTTTATATTTATTTTAGTAATAGAAGATCTGGATATTTGAGCCAAATCAGCATAGAAGGAACAAGGACATGGTTTGTAGGGAGCTGGCCTCTGGTGGTGACTGCAAATACTTAACCTCACAGAGAAATAGCAGAACAAATGTACCAGTTCAGAAAAAAAAAAAAAAATGGGATTCAGGCTTCCACCTGTGGGTACAAGTAGCACCAGTAATGATGGTGTCTTAACAGCACAGGATCATATTCTGCACAAAAGAAACCCATAACACCAAGGCCTCCAGTTCTACAAGACTGAAAATAAGTTGTTTTCAGTTGTTTTTCTGTTACACAAGAGGCCAGTGACAAGGACAGGGCCCCATAGTATTGGTCTCAGTACAAACACAGAACAAAGAGGTTGCCTGGGTCAGGAGTTTAAAGTCTAAATATAGCTCTTGATTTGTGGAGGGCAGGGTAAAAATTGACTGCTCAGTCTGGCCAGCACCAGTTTAGCATGTGCATCACATTCCTTTTTTCCATTCTGCTTTCCAAGACCAATCAGGAGGGATCAGCTAAGAAGCATAGTTCAGGCAGAATAGACTTACTATTTTCATTTTCTTCTACATAAATAATGCAATGTTATTATGGAAAGGAATAGAAATAGATTATCCTCTTTTTAGTTCCAGTCCCTGGATGAAGGTTGAAAAATATATTATTGTAGTTAGCAATGTTACACTTGCAGAGAGAATTTGAATATCAATAAGCAGAGAGATATTTAAATGGATATTTACATATAATATCACTGCATGTTTACATTTAATATCATATTGGATTTAATTTTATTATGTTCAAGAAAGCAATTGGGTGAAGAATAAACACTGTGGAATGTTATCTCATTGATATGCAGAATCAATATGATAATCAAGTTGCTGATATAAACTCATAAGAAAAAGCTTCTGACATTTCATCTAGGATCCCTAATTTCATATTTACAATGTGGTGTGAGACTCTATACTGCAGTCTTAGTGTTTAATTAGGAAGATACTCTTGTATCCATTTTTATTTTTTTTTTTCTAGATACTTTTACCCTCCTTTCAAATGATGAAAGACTAATACCGGTTCCTACCAAAGAGTCTTGAAGACTTTTTTCTTTCAAAAACAAAAAAGAAGTTTAATTAACAATTATAAGGTGAATATATGAAGCAAAACAGCACCCTAAAAATGTCTAGGGTAGTCCACCATTCTAAAATTCTTGTGAGAAGTTTGAGAAGTGTGTTTGTTTTTATGGATTATTAGCATGTATTTCCAATATCCAAACCATTGTAAGGTGCTGAAGTAAATTGTACTGGGTATACCTTTTATTTTTAGAAAAGCAAAGCTAGGCATGATGACTTTGATGTGTATGCTTGATGCTGGATTTTAGGGGAGTCATTTCTCTTCCCTAGTTTGACCATTTAAAGTCATTTATTTAACGAGTGAAACTATTCCTCTCCTTGCATTTGACCAAATAAGTGCCCACCACCTTCAATGGGTCACATGTCCACATGTTCACCATCAGGTTGGCTGCCGTGTGTACCTCAGGAAAAGAAAGCCAAAAAATAATGTACCTGAACGAAGGTCACAACCAGCACCCACAGACTGGGCTTATTGCATGACCTCTCCAAGGGTGTAAATACCATCCTTGGACATTCAGAGCCAACTGCAGCAGAGCCTGCTGCAGGGAACACACCAGAGCTGGGGACTTGCTGTGGCTTTCAGGTAGAGCCCTGGAATGCTGCGACACTGGAGAATAGTTAACTGAAGATGCTTTATATCCTTGAAGATCCGGGTGCTGGAAGGATGAGAACCAAATGTTCTCATCTACTTAGACCCACCTTTAACTCAAGTATTTCACTCCCCTCTGGACCAGAATCTCACAGAGGGCAGATGTACTGCCCTAGCAATGAACTGTGAAAAGACAGCAGTGACAAACAGCCTTTCACACATCTTCAGTGTT
This sequence comes from Dasyornis broadbenti, assembly GCA_013397935.1. Classification (NCBI taxonomy): domain Eukaryota; kingdom Metazoa; phylum Chordata; class Aves; order Passeriformes; family Dasyornithidae; genus Dasyornis; species Dasyornis broadbenti. Next base: position 2,093,882 of record VZRN01005169.1, on the reverse strand, counting down.
GAGAGAACACCTCATGAAATATGTTTCTCTGTCTGAATTAAATAAGCTTATCCTTTAGCAAACTGTTCTATAAAACGTCATGAGAGCCAAACGTGTCTAAAACTGAGATATCATTAAAGCTTCTACAACATTCCAGGCATTGCCACCAGTAATTTTGTGAGTTAGGATTGATCGGGTCTCTATTCAAGAATAAAAAACGAGTAGCGTGCCAAGAATGTTGACAAGGAGCGATATGAATCCAGTCTTATCTCAGTGTTATTGCTCTTGCCAGTCACTATCTTACTATTAAGATAAAGCAAGTTGCCCCAGCCTGTGAGCTACTGATTGAAAGCTGGATAATGATTTCTGGATTTCTCACCACTGCTGCAATATTGGAGGGAGTCTGGAAGAAGATAGATTGGCAAATTGTAAATTTACATTTGAGGTTGTGCATATAAAAAGCAATTTAATTAATTTATATACCTGTTCATATATGTACTTCTCCCTGTCTTTCATTGGCATAAACAAATGGCACCTACTTTTCATAAATAGTTGTACATAAACATGTCATCTCTGCTTGCTGGAGTGGCATTTAGGTGTGCAGAGATATTTAGATATTAAAAAAAAAAAAGACATTATTTCTATTCTGAACTGTTCTGTTAGAGTGATATATATCTCAATATTCAAGAAACATCGGGGCAGCTTGCATATTGTATATCTATAAGCCCTGTATGCATATATGTGAAATTTATCTGTGCAAAATCCAAACCCATAAAATGTTTCATGCTTTTAAGTGGCTTTTGGATCAGTCCCAGTATATATTTCTTGTCTAGATGCAGCAGAATTTAATACCAGTTTGATTCTTTTTTTCCTTGTTGGCTGCTTGATAAGTTATGGTTACAGCAAGCAGGAGCTGTGCTTGGGGAAAAGAAGTTATGAGATTCCAGAAATTTATGTGTTCCAGAGAAAAATTAAACTAAGACTGTAAAGCTTTTCAAAGACATAGAGGCAGTCCTCATAGGACAGTAATAGGGTATTCCAGTAGGGTGTTAAAAGGAATTTTTCCCTATACGTAATTCAGATCAGGAATCTGAACTTCAATTTTCATAACTCAGATCCATTCCTTAGCCACCCAATTATTAACAGTTTTGGAGTGACATTTACTTGCTTTGTGAGAGCATATTTCCTATCAAAACTGCTGTGTGTTTCAAGAATTCTTGTTTCCTTGGGAAATTTTGCTTTTGGTGGGATCATAACCAACTCTGCAGCTTCCAGGTTTGAAGCTGGATGTCTGGCAAGTTGCTGTGGTTTCATCCTCCAAGCTGTCTGCTGAAGCCAAGATGTGCTCAGTGTCCTGTATGTCTTTATAAAACATCTATCACAGCAGAGCATGGAATGTGAGGCTTTCAGGTGTTAACACAAATTTTAAAATTTACAGAGATTGTTACTGTAGGTCTCCCTTTGAATTCAATGGACAGCAACAAGAACCTCAACAAAATAACACATTTAAACTCTTTTAAGGAGATGGGATTCATCTCCTAGAGATTCTTTTTGAAGACAGTCTTTCCTAACACTATCTTACAATATCTGCAGAATTCTTAACCCATCACAGGCATTTCTTCTGGTTTTTTCACCTTTTCCTAACCATTGATATTTGGGGTATTTTTCAAACATTATCAAAAATGCAATTATGACATATTCACTTGGAGAAAAAGCTAATAATGAACATCTTGAACGTTAAGCATATATTGAGTTAAAGAGCTAACAACAAAAGAGCACTACTTATGTATTCATTAGATATTTGCATCACATGACTCTTTCTACAACTACAAAATCCCCCAAACCAGAGATGTTTTTCCTCCCATTATACTAATTCAGGTAGAAACTGTTGCTCTTATTTCATGATACAGACAAGTTGTTATGACTTCTTTCTTTGTTTTACTATTTTCATGAGCTCAAACCACTAAATTCCATTAAAAAGTTACTTTGTTTGGGGTTTTTTTTGTTTAGGTTTTTCACTGGTTTTGTTGACTTTGTTTTTTATATTATCTTGTAATAATGAAATCAACACTGTTCTACTTCTCAGTCTTGGGTTAGGCAGTGGGCTGGATTCTCCTTCAGATCCTGCCTGCAACAGGGTTTAATGTCAAGGTCTACTTTTTAAACAGCGATAAAAAGCAAACATTGTGTGAAATTAGGCACGGCAAAGGATTGCTGTAAACCTTGATCACAATGAAAGCTTTTGGATTTATTTTAGTAACTGATTGCATTAAAGGCTTGTCCAACCTAAGTATTTTCCAAGTTTTAATTATTTTTTAATGGATTTCAGGAAAACAGTAATCTAATCTGCACCGGTCCCAATTATAAAGTTTGGTGTGAAATTCGAAAAAGGAAATTAAGGCACTGTCTACCTACTGTGTGTAGCTTTAAGTGTTTCATGAAGTCTTATGTAGGCTCTGTTTACATTACATATATCATACTTATATAAGCTGGCATCCTCTACAGACCTCAAAATCCCTTGTAGACTATAAGCAAGAGTATTATCTCAATTTTTTACACTTGGAAATTTAAGCATAGAGGCTAATCTGAAGCTCTGTTTAGCATAAAAGCTTTTCATCCAAGGTTTTATATTAGCTGCTGCTCTCTAGTGTGTTGGTATTTCTAAAGAATACATATATTATACACACAACACTTGCAAAGAATGAAATTTTTCCTTCAGTCTATACATAGAAGCTGAGAAATAGGAAAAAAAGTGACATTTCTAGAGACTGTGCGGCAGAATGCACATCCAGCATCCTGTACGTCTCCTTCTCGTCTAGACTGGAATCCTGGCTTTATTCTTACCCTTCTGTTTTAACCAAGACCTTCGTATTTAATTGTTAAATGCTGACAGATGTCTTCAGATCTGAAGATCACTGTTGTTGTGAGGAGCTTGCTGTCTAAGTAGACAGTGTGAAATGGAATGTCTAAATCCCCGTTCCACCTAAATTGGAACTAAGGCTTCAAAAACCTGAATCCCACTCAATGATCCGGTCTTCCTTATTTCCAGGGGGTCTACCAGAAAAGAAGACCACATTCATCAGGTATCTCCTTACTCAGTACCTGACTTTAATTGCCCAAATATGCTCAGAGATGCTTGCTGTGCAGGGTTGGAAGTCATCCCTTGCTGTAAGTTCTGTGTTTGGACAGTGCTGATGTGCCCAGAGAGGCCTCAGGGCTGGGAATGGATAACTTGTGTTCTGCATAGCTTTGCATGATGTCAGAGCATGAAGTACTTAGGGTGAGAATGCCTTTCCATTGCTCCATTTACATTAATGTAAGAACAAAAGACAAGAACAAAAACTCCCAAGGCAAGGTGGAAATCCCTTGGCCAACCACTTTCCACTGGCTTTCCTCATAAACTCTGACTTCTGGCCCATGACTTGCACTAATAGGCATAAAGTGCTTCATCTTCAAGATATTCTCACTCAGAACAGTCCAAATTCTATGAATCTGGCTTTTAAAGTTGAACTTGGCTCTGCATTTTAAGAGGCATCAATCTCTCCCCATTAATCACATATATTGGGTACAAACTGAGGTGGATTTGTTTTCTCCTCTTCTCCAATTTCTTTTCTCCCAAGGTTTCCATTCTCAAATGTTCCATAAGACAATGTTCATATTTGACGTTGAATATCCATTTGACATTAAATATCCATCAAATCTCATGTCCTGTCATCTGTTAATTTTTGAGTTCGTCTGCTGACACCTGTTAAGTTAGTGATTTGGAATAGTTGGTTTTAAGAATGAGCCTTGGGTAGAAATTTTGAAGGTGAGAATGTGGTTAAACATCCTCAGCCCAAGGGAGTTCAAACCTGCACCACAGAACTCCCTAATTATTCAGGTTTGGAGTATTCTAAGGACAAAATATCAGACTGGGCAGTGATGGCAGAGCAAGGTCTTTTAGGCAGAACAAGGAAATGCTAATAGGAAAGGACAGCAGAGATGCAAACAGCACAGATTTTGAAGCTCAGAGAGACTCTGAAAGGAGGAAGCTCACTGGTATCCAATCCATATCTCATTGATGTTCTCTTATGTTTTTGCTGCTGTAGTCAGAAGGATCATAATCTGCTGATATTTCAGTGCTGCTGATTTTCTGCTCAAACTGCAGCCTTCTCTTTACAAACGCGCTGTAACTTCACTTGTAAACTTCTGAAACTATGCTATGCTATAACTAACATGTTAATGCGAAATTTTATCTGTCTGTACTGATTTTTATTAATCCAGCATACTCGTGTGCCTTAGACAAATTATGAAATATGTCTCTATTTTCACTGATTTGCAGCATGAATTACAGACTGTCACAACTCAAATTACTTCAGGGTGTGCAACAGTGCTTGGACTCACAGTTTCATCATTCAGGATTAGTCATTAAGGTACTGAGATAATGCTCAAATGTAAATCCCCCAAATGTGGTGAGCTACTTCTATAGGGTGATGTGTGGTGTAAATGAGGTAAAACCAGAGCAAAGGCTGTAAATCTTCAGGAATTCCACATGCAGTTAGCAGCATGTAGATCCCTGAATGTGATTAACAGTCTCATGCAAGTGAGGCAGCTCCTCCAGCTGTCAAGATTTTCTCAACATGCAAAACCCAATTACACATAAACAGATCTTGAATTTTCCCTCTGGGCTTGTGTTTCTCTTAGCTATAGATTTTTATTCTTACCTTTTTTTCCCCCCACAGAATGTATATTTAATACATCTAAAGGTTGCCATTTTATTGAGGAATTCAGGCAGCACAATCCCCTGGGTGGCTTTCTTTGGTCATATGTTATATGTGCTAAATTGAATATATTGTCAGGCTATTATAGTGTGCTTTGTCTTGTAAATTAATATTCTGTTAGTTTTTAATGTATGTCAAATATGGGTGGTAACCAGTTCTTGTGTTTATCTTCTAATGTCATGACCACTTCTTTCATTAAAGGACAGAAACCTTCTGTAAATGGCTTGGGGCTGCTCCCAAGTAAAGCATTTCATATTGTCGCAAAGGGCAGAAGTGAGGGTCACACAGGACAAAGCTCATGTTCCTTAATTTAGGTATCTAACAATTGTTTCTCTAAATCATGCATGTTCCCTGCACAGTCTACAGAAAGAAAGGACGGCTTCTTAAGGCTCAGTAATTTTCTACAAAACTGTCAAATATTTTAGGTCAAAGGGATTATTATCCTGTGAAGGGGCCCATTTCTCCCTAGTGACTCCAGAAAGAGCCTGAATTGTCAAGCTCAGGTCTGTACAGTTCCCTTCCCAGATACACCAGGTAGGATTCTGTTGCTTAGAACAGACACTCGAGGTCACTTGAGACGCCCTTTGGTGTCCCACACGTGCACTTGGGGTGGCAGAGATGATGCAGAGCCTACAGCAGACCCCAGATCTTTTGAGTTAGCAGTGGATGGCACTTTGAGCAGCCTGGCCTAGTGACAGATGTCCCTGCCTGTGGCTCGATCCATCACTCATTAGTGTTAGAAGGGAGAATAAAGCCATTTAGGGATTCCTCTTTTGGTCGTCTGGGACTGTGACGCTTCTGCTGAAAGAGGCTGAACTAATCTGACTGTCCTTAAAAAAAAAAAAAAAAAAAAAAAATAATAAATTAGCCATATTTTGCGCCTAAAACAATATTTTCTCTGCAAAATGCCTCAGGGGAAAAAGAAATCAAAACAAAACAAAACCAAAACAAAACCAAAAAACTAAAAAAAAACCCAAAAAAACCCCCAAAAATACTGAAAACAAAACAGTGATCTCCACAGTACCAAAGCAAGCAGTTAAATACTAACAGCAAAGGAATTTTCTGTTTAGCTGCTCAAACGAACAGATTTCCAAGTAACTTAAATCACAGTCTCTATTTGTACCAAGTACTTATGCTGAGTTTGAAGGGGCCTTTAATCTAGCAGAGGGAAGAAAAGGTCTAGTAATTGCATACTGAAATCAAAAAGTTCAAACTAGAAATAAAGGGGGACTCATTTATTTTTTAACTGTATAATGAGCTATGTTACTGGGGCAAATTACTAAGTGTTATTGTAGTCCTTAAATCGAGATCAGATGTGTTTATAAAACATACATCTTAGTTTAACACAGAGCTGGGCTTCAGACAGAAATCCCTGGATGAACTATGGCCTGTGCTATGCAGGAACTCAGAGTAGGCAGAGCTTGAACTGGTTAACCATAATGGTCTCCTGTGGTTTTAAAATCCAATAAGCTATTAATTTCAAGCAATAGGTAAGATATGCTCATGTGAAACTGAATTTCCTAAGAGTCTACAATGGAACAAGAGTAGCAACTGCTCAACTAACCACAGAAGAATTACAGAGCTGTCCTTTAAAATGCAAGTGGCTGAGCAACTTCTTAACAGTTACTGTTTGTCCAAGAGAGTGAATCAAACTTTTCATAGGAGCATCCTCATGCCAGTTTTCTAATGGACACCTGGAAAATCAGATTAAAAAGCATCTTTAAAACAATGAGCTTTGTTAGCCCTACAGTTGTAGAGAAATCCATCAGCACCCAACTTCAGCACCAGCTGATGATGGGAGAGCAGCGGCTTGTGATATATAGATGGAGAAAAATCACATGAAAAGAACAGTAAGCCTGGATAGTAATCTATATGTCTATTTTAATGTGACCTCTACCTTGGGGAAGAGAGACTTATGCAGGAAATACAGAGACACTGCCATTACCAATGTAAAAAGCTCTTACCAATGTATCAGCTGGGATAAGTTGTGCTCAGAAAGACCAAAATCATTAAATATTGCTGCTATCAGGCACCCTATAGTCTGGTCCATTTCTATATGTGCAGTATTTTCTGTCAGCGTCAGTAGACTGCATTTTGGAGTGTGGATGCTCTGTGAAATCACTATGCATTATATTCATGGTTTTGGATACAGTACTTTTGAATTTTGTGACTTTTATGCTGCAGAATACTCAAGAATGACACTTTTCTGTAATGGAAATGGGAAAGCAAAAAGAGGTCTTTTTCACTGCATGCCTCTGGTCTTGAAAACATGTACGTGCTGGAGTGGGAGAGTGCATTTGTCACTGCAGCCACGTCGTTCTCTCTGGTGAGAACTGGGATGCAATGACAGCACTTCATTTCCTGTTAATATCAGTGGGGTTTCTAACCCTGCAGGAACGTGGCACTTTGCTTTTCATGGTAACCAGGACTGCACTGGGAAGACAGCAATTATATTAACTTCATTTTTAATATTTGATTTCTTGCAAATCACAGAGCCTCCAAAAATGAAATCCTACTTCGGTACTTTTTTTCTGCAGTTTCTGCCTGAAATGTTTATTTTTTTGTGTCTCACCATATTTGATCTACAGATTTCCTACTGAGTTCAGGACAATTGGTAACAAGCTCATACAAGGAGAAGTAGGCAGCACACAGGACTTTTGGGGACAGCAAATGCTGAATCTCTCTTTGCACACAACTTCCTTCTGATAAGTAACAATTCAGATCTGTTTGACTGGGTGAGAAGTTTTATCTACATAAGAATCACAATTTTGCCACTTTGCCAATTTTGCTGATTTCCAAAATCTGATTCTGGTCATGCAGATGTGAGCTGTAGGTCTAAAATTAGATGAGTCAGATATATTTGCTCCACAATTCCCTAGGCACAGATGAAAATTTTGGTTCTAACCAACACATCTCTAACCGTAGATCCTGCAAATTGTCAAGCCAGGATCCATACATGTCTTTGGAATCATAAGTTCCATGGAAGTCAATGGGAACTAGCTGTCTAAATGCCTCATGTGTTTGGGCTGTATGAAAGTATAGCTTTCAGTTTGCTGGGTTCCCATTGACTGTGAAAGATTTTATTTTTGTCTTTAAAGCTGGGCAAATGGGTGCATTCTTTGCCCTAGATGAGTATTTCATCTGTCCGTAGCTTTTAATTGCTTTTGAATTGCTCCCTGCCAGTTATCGCTATCTTTATTTCAAATATGGGTTGAAAAATATTTATAAAGAACTCAATCCATCATCAGAAAGACAGTTTCTAAAGTTAAGTCCACGTGGCTTGCTGTGATACAGACCTAATAATTGGCTTTTCAACCTGCAATAAATATTCTTTTCCCTGTCCTCTTCTGATTGCTCCATAATTAACACTAGGGAGACACCAGATTTAACTATCTGACAGATATTTATTTAAAATACCTTCTGCTGAATATATTAACATTTCTGTGTCTACTTTTTTTAAGCAGCTTTGAGTTCTGCAATAAAATCAGATCCAGAGTTTGGTTATGCTAATAGCCTTGCATGGTGGTATAGATCAATTTGGAAAAAGCAATGAATCAGTCATCTGCAATATAATTGTATGTGTTTACACTGTAGAAATGTTTTTAGCATAAAAACACAATAGAAGCATATGAGTCACATCAATATCACTTAAGCTGGATAAATTGTGAGAGGAAGTTCGCTGGAAAGGAGGATTTAATGCTCTCCACATACATGTACTGATGGCATATATTTATGCATTAGCTGAGTTCTCCTGAGACTCTACAGAAAGGCAGGACTGAAAATAGCTGCTACCTATGGAACTAACAGGTTCGTGAATGCAGTTGTGCCACTCAAAAAGAGGGCCTAAGTGCGTGAAGTTAGTTTTATTGCTAGCTCTTTTGCTAGAAAAGCCTTTGTGTCGATTCTTTGTGCAGATATAATAGGCTCAAAAAAATCACAGAATATCCTGAGTTGCAAGAAACCCATACGGATCATATACAGGAAGATGCATCTGGAATAGAAGAATCTATTACAGACGTGTTCTAATATTATTGTTATCACAATATCTGGGTAGTTTCGTATCAAACCTTAAGGCCCCTGATTAAGATCTGCTATTCATAGTTCAGCTTCTCCTAGGGAAGAATCGAGTGTGACATGCAGTGCATTTTTTTGAGAGGGTTTTGTTTTGTTTGGGTTTTGTTTTCAGCGTATATGCTGGGGTCTGACAAGATGAACACTGTTTTCAAAAATAGCCAAGTTGCAGATGGAGGAAATTATTTGTTTGTGGTATTCTCTATCAAAGAAGTGTCACAGATAGATGGGTTTTACTCAAATATTAGAATTTACACCCAGTTCTCTGATTTAGCTGGGTAATAAGTATATACTCAGGCAGCAAGACAGTTTGCTGTTGGCTACATGTATCATGCTCAAAAGTGCAGAGGAATCCCAACAAATCCACTTGTAATTTACACTCACTAAATTGGATACAGAGCCACCTTTTTTTCCAACAGTAGCCTAGAATAACAAAGGTTTTGGGAAAAATGCCTGGTTTTGGTTGAACGTTTCTTCTTGCTGGCTATCTGCCACCACAAACACAGAGGGGATATAATAACAGTCATTTGGAGTTCTGTAAACCTTGTCATCTGAGGACCTCAGAACGCTTTCCAAGTGTTAATTAAATCCTCACAACATCCATGTAGCCACGCATGGCGGATTCCAGGTTGTTGGACTCTCCCTGTGACCACAGTGGTTCACTGATTCTGCAGCTCGTGGGAGGCTTCAGACCTTTCTGCATCACAGACACGAGCTCCATCTCAGCCACTGCTCTGCCAACCCGAACTCCAGCACTGTGGTTTCCGCCTAACTCCTTCAAAACAAAAAGAGAGGAATTTTTCAGATAAGCTGAACCCCAAGACTGTAATTGCAGTGGAGTTTTTAAACAGGTTAACTCGGGTTTTGAGGATAATGTTTTATTAGCAGCTTCAGACACGGCAGCTTAAAAAAACACTCAGGTCAGTACAGAGAGAAATCGTTCCTTAGCATTGAAAAAGCACACAATACCTCCCCATGTTGCTGACTCCAGGCAATAAAAAATCATGAGTTCACTCCAAAAAGTTCTTTTAATAGTCTTTTTGTCTGCAGGCTTTTTGCTCCCTTCCCAGTTCTTGAGATATTACAGTTTTAAAGTTTCTTGAGGTGAGAAAAGATTTTTCCCACAACCATAAAGAAATGAAAACAGATACTCTTTTCAAGTCACTGGAGTCATTAAGCTAGGGAAAAAAAAAAATCAAATATTGCAAGACCTGATATAAAACCGTGAGAGTTAGCAGTGTTGTTTGTTTACCTCTTTAACACAACATTATTTCCTCTTGTCAGTTCTGAAAAGACATTCAGGCTCAAACCCTGTGCAGAAAGAGCTCTTTCTCTCTTACTGCACTCTAATAAGCCTCTTGCAGTGTGTCTCTGAATTTCCCTGTGATGATCTCAAACAAAATTCCATCTGAACGCTGTCTTCACTTCTTTCCCCCTCCTGTGCCTATTTCTTTAATTTACTGGGTGTGTGTAAATCAGCCCTGCACTGTGCCCTGTGGAGGGACAGGAGTGTCCAGAGCAGGGAGGCTGGAACCAGGTGTTCTTTCGGGTCCCTTCCAACCCCAACCACTCTGTGATGCCGGGGCTGCAGCCCACGCAGAGCTGTGCTTTGACACCTCCCAGCATGGCAGTTTGTGTTCTCAGTTCTGATCATCCTATGCTCAGATCCCAGTAAGTCACCTGTGGAGACAAGTATCACACACAGATAACACTAAATATTCTCCAGGCAGCCTTTTACAAGCGTTTCTATACCCTGAAATATCAATGTACAGTGGTTTATATCACACATAATGCACTCTGGAAGGACAACAACTCCTGTCTACTTTGTGACCTCAGAGGAAAATGAACAATGTTCTCCTCCTATATAGTAGAGAATACAAGAGGTAGCTTTAAAATGGGTCATTTGGATGCTGTAACAGCCCCAAAGCACTAGCCTGGAGCTCATTTGGCCTGCCAAGAAACTTCTTTGGGCCCTACTGCACATGCAAATCATAATGATATTTCTCCTGTGTTCAGCAGAAATCTGTGCAGACTGAAGGGGGTCTGAAATAGTTCTTTATTCCACTTTATAACTCAAGACAAACCAAATAACAAACTGCATTTCCAGAAATTGCTTTCTCTGACATTGTTATGATGAATAAACTTCAACAGTGTTACATACAGCACCTTACCAGGTTTATAATTAGTCATAAACCACTAAAATATGTATTGTCTGGAAGCACATATTACTTTCTTTGTATTGTCTCTTGGTGATTGGCAGGAAAGTTATGAAAGTCTCACTGGGTAACAAAATATAACACCTAAACATCTTGATTTGCTTTTAAGGGCTAATATAATTTTCAATGCATGATGTTGTATTTTTGATTATGGCATGGTCTTCCAAACTGTCTTAGATAAAGTCGCAGAAAATTGCAGTTGTGATTTTTTTTCCCAGGGAAGTTTTACTTGGAAATGGGATGCAAACAGCACTCCAGTTCCATACATCTGTTACACCACACCTAGCACAGTATCTGAGAGTCTTCCAGCCCCAAATACAGTAAAACAAATTAACTTTTTCTGTATTTTTTGTATTCAGCCCTCCCTCGGAATGAAAGGTATATGCTGTAGAACGCTTTGCAGTGCGCATGTATGGAAAACATGATTTATGTGATATATTTGTTATTGGGGGAAGTTCAAAGAAACATACACTGCACATGGAATGATTCTTGCTCCTGTGGGATTGTGATTCAGATATTAAACAGTAAGGAAGTTCCATCTAATTGATGTATCCCCCAGCTGTAGCTTTTCAGACTTACTCCATCATTAGTAATCACAGTCTTTCTTGTAGCACATTCTGTTGGTCGCTACCTTTTGAATAATGATCCTCAAAAGAGCTAAACAGCTCCTAATTTCTTCTTCTAAGGCAGTCCCAGATGTGCTTTCCATCATCCTTTTTCCTTACCCAATTTATGACTGGCCAAATGGCAGATCCTGTTTTTCCCTGTCACTCTGCAGAGCTCTGACCTCACCCTTCCTATTTGCTTCTCCTTCTGAACAGTCTTAAGGAGCTCCAAGGCCCAGCTGCTGAAGACAACACCTACAATATCTCCCACATTGTTATTCTCTAGGAACTATTTAGTGGAAACACACTCATCTAGGTACTTACAAGTGTCAGCATAAATTCACCAAGCAGAAATTGTGTCAAAACAATCTAGATTCCACCCACTTGTGTGGGAAGGTTTGGGGACAGAGGGGAAGCAGTGGAAAGCAGAACTTTTGCCCTTTTGTGATCTTTTTGACGTTGCTTTATATGATGTTCTCAAAAGGAAAATCAGGAGAAGGACGGTGCAAAATCATTTGAGTCATTCATCAACAGCAGCTTGTTATTAAATTAGAGGAAGATAACAAGCAGAGTTTCCAGCGATCTCTGTTCTTCTTTAGATTGTGTTGGGAGTCTCCATTAAAACCTCAGCAAAGGAGTAAAGACTGCCCACTAAAACCACAGATGACACAACTCCCAAGGGGACAGAAACCATTCTGAATGACCTGTAAACACCTCTGTTGCAGTTCTTTGGCTGGTTTTAGTTCTTCTGGAAAGATCCCAAAGAGTAATGGTGGCAATGTATAAATTTTTTTCAGGTTTATTTAACCTAAACCAAAGAATTCTAAGGGGATATGGGAAGTGTTAAAGGTATGAAAGGCTATTAGAGACAGAAGCTGATGCAGAGGACCCCAGGCTTAGACTATTTTGGCCCAGATCCAAAAGGTAGTCAGGAATCTCACACCACTGACAGGCCAGGAACTTATTTAAGTCTCCTCTGTTCATTAGAGCATCTGAACTGCATCACTGTCCTTTGTTCCATTTCATGTCCCAAGAGTAAAAACAGACAATTCCTCTTCGGGTAACCTATCACATGGGTGTGCAGGCTAGAAACACCATGCATGAAACAATGGGTCTAGTAAATACAGACTATAAACCAATATATAGGTCTCTTGACGACTTTACACCACTTTTCAACCTTGATCATAATTTAAAAGGTGGCACTTATGTGTATCGTGACTGCTCTCCTTTCAAAGTCTTGTTTCTCATGAAAAAGATGTCTTTGAAGCTAACAGCCATCAGGGTATTGCATTAATGCTTTATTGACTCAGCCCTTCATCTTTCCAAGGTGTATAAATTGAGTTGCATGCAGGCAGATATATGATGAGACCTTTCAAAGGAGATATCTGTGCGCTCATTATCATCACTATTACTCCATGTGTCCCAGAAAGGCATCATTGTGGGACATAGTAAAGCACAGAAATGAGGGACTTGGGAGATCAGACTGATGTTACTGTCATGACCTTGGACGTGTAATTTTCCCTTCCTGTGCCTCAGTTTCTGCTTTTATAAATTAAGATAATGATACTTTGCAGACTCCATTAATATTTGCAGATGAAAAGCATTGCCTGAGAGACAGCTATTGCTATTATCTTTATAGGTGTTTTATTTGGGAAAAATATTTTCCACCCCTAACTGCCAAGAGCTTGCAGCTTCAAACAGGAAACAGAAAGCTTTATCCTCTTTCTAGAGAAGCAGAGACACACAAATCAAGCACAATTCCTTTGGTCACAATGGAAATTTGTAGCTAAATCAAGTATCCAATTTGCAAGTCAGTGTTTTAAGCATAGGCTTTTTCAGGTGTTCTCCCTGGACATTAAAGATTTAGTGGGAGTTTTCATGAGGGAGTGGATTTGTGCCAATATCCATGGCTAGAATTTTTCCCTTCCTCTCAAGTTATGCAGAAAACTGTTTGCTGATAGCTTGCTAGCTTCCCTGACACCCCAGAGGTGACCACAGAGGAGTAAAGCTGCACGGGTTGTAAATTATACAGATCCTTTCATCCTCTGAAACAGCAATCCAAATCTTACACAGCTTTCCCAGCCATTTATTTGAATGGAAATTGCACAAGAAAGAAATTCAGTACCTGCTACAAAGTGCAAGGGGTTTGGAAAAGTCCCAGGGACAAAGCATGTCCATTCAGATGAGAAGGAAGATCGAATTTTGAAACTGGGTCAATAGACTGGGGTATAAATCATCCCGGTTTTGCACAGAAGCTTCCTTTCATTGTCACTCTGACCAAGGGGCAAATCTGGCACAGTGTAGTAATTGTACATTTAACTGCTGTTATAACCACATCACACACTTTTCCTCTTAGTTCCTCTTTCACTTCAACATCTCTTTCTCCCTGCATCCTCTGTTTCTGAACTTCTTTTCCTCCACATTTCATTCCCAGATGCTGTTCTCCCTTTGAAATGTAGTGGGCCAAGCTCCAGTCTGTTCACCAAAATAATCAATGTCTAAATAATATCATTGATACTGAGGTATCAATACAGCTCCTTCTCTTCCAAATATTAAGGTAGGACTGTGGGGCTCAGACTTCTGACTCACTGCTTCAGGCTGTTGATGTGTCTGAATCACAGCAGGCTGAATACCATGCGCTCGATTTGCATGGAAGGTTGCATTATCTTTGAATGCTTAGGTCTTGGCGGCCATATAATTATAGTAAGTAACTGGATCTGAGCCAGAAATTCCGGGTGGACACCAGTACAAGCTAGGGGCTGACGAGGGGGTCCTGGTGGCAACAAGCTGTTCAGGAGCTGTTCAGGAGCCCTTGTGGCCAGCAAGGGTTTTCCTGGGGTGAATTAGGAAAACATTGCCAGCAGGCTGAGGGAGGTGATCCTGCCCCTCTACTCAGCCCTGATGAGGCACATCTGGAGTGCTGTGTCCAGGTCTTGGCTTCTCAGGACTAGAGAGACATGCAGTTCCTGGAACAGATCCAGTGGAAAAAGACAAAGATGGGTAAGGGACTGGAGCATCTCTCTGCTGAGTTTAGGCTGAGGGAGCTGGACTGCTCAAGCTCAGGAAGAGGCAACAGAGAGGGGCCCTCATCCATATCCATCAGTATCTGCAGGGAGGTGTCAGAGGGCAGATCCAGGCCTTTCTCAGTGCTGCTGAGCAATAGGACAAGATGCAAAGGGCAGAAACTGATGCACAGGAAATTCCACCTGACCATGAGGAAGAACTTCTGTCCTAGGCAGTGACCGAGCACTGGAACAGATTGTCCAGAGAGGCTGTGGAGTCTGCATCACCAGAGATATTCCAGAATTGTCTGGAAACAATCCTGTGCCTTGTGCTCTGGGATAAGCTTTCCTGAGAAGGGAAGTTGTACCACATGAGCCACTGGGGTCCCTTCCAACCTTACCCATTCTGTGATTCTGTAAAGAGATCTAAAGAGCCGGGAGAAGGAGGTCTAGCTGAAATACTCTTCTTCTTGGAGCGTATGGGACTAGTTTTCAGGCTGGCTGACTGAAACGTTTATTCTCATTTTATTGCTAAAAGTTGTGTGGACATCCAGTATAAATATATGTCCTTTAGGTTCTTTAAATAAATAAAAATTAATAATAATAAAGCAAAACTCACTTGTTTTGGTACAGTTACAAAATGAACAGGAAGGAGGAAAGAGTATTTACAGTAGGCTGTTAATAACACAATGTTGCAATTTAGGCTTCCTTTACAAAATACTGCCCAGTATCTACCATCTCATGATAAATAGAAGCTGTATCGCATGACACTTGTGAACAATGGGTGAAATGGATATTAGAAAAATCTCATTTATCTTCTGCTTTATTCCGTGATAGAGGTCCTTGTCACCATGGCTATTATGTGACTAGCCCTAGAAAGGCCACCTCATTAGTTTTTCTTTATCAAGATAGCAAGGTCTCCTTTAAAGGGACAGCACTTAGATTTTAGATTCAAATAGAAAATAGATTTCATTGTGTGAATGTTCCTATCTCTGTTTTCACTGCTTAAATACATGGGTTATTTCCACAGCTGTCAACCTGATGAAATTAACAGTCCTGTGATGAGGAAGGTGTTCCTGGAACAGAAATAGAAAAAATGAATTTTATGAGCAGTTCACTTGTATTTGTCTCATGCATTTCCTTAGTGCATGTGGCATTTCTTTAGTTAAGAAAAAACACACAAAGGAGAAAAAAATAAATGAAAGCAACTTTCTGTATATTCTGTAAATCTATTTTCCCTTTTGTCTTTTCCACTCACAAATACATCTTCCTCTTGTCTGACAACCACTTTGAAAATTTTCCTCTATTGCCACAAAAGAAACCGTGTGAGTGTCAACAAATCAGTAATGATTTAGAATATGTCAAAGGGAATTCAACATTTTTGTCTTTTTTCAAAAATCGTAATGACAGGTAGATAAAGTTGGACAACACCATCTCTATTGGCTTTCTCTGAGTTTTGATGGGCATTTTTCATTGAACAAAAAGAGCTTGCTCCCCTTCTGCAGCAGGCAAGGCAGGGGAAGAGTAGCTGCAAAATCTGATAGTGCCACATAGTTGTATTAACCATGTCTAGTTTTCTGCCTAATTAAGAATGTTTTGCATTTAATGACATAGAAGATCAATGATTACAAAATAGTGTCATTTTTCCTTTGTCCTGAATGTTGATATAACAGCAATTAACTCTCAAAATGCTCTCCTAGCTTTAAATAGCTGATTAAAAGCACCCTCTCGTTTGCTAACTCAGTAGAGAAGAGCCATTGAGGTAAAGGGACACTGGATCTGTCTATACTATTAGCTTACTGTGTAAATCCCAATTACTTATTTAATTGCATTTTAAATTAAGATAAAATTTTAAAATAAAAAAAAATAATTACATTAATACAAGATTAAGGTTAGGAATTTTAACACACAATATCACGAAATTAAAAAGATAAGGTTGCTTCAGTAATAATCCGTATCAGGTGTGTGTATTCGATGAGTAACCTGAGTGATAAATGTTGCACCTGAATATGTTGAAAATATCCTCAAAATAATGTACCAACCACATTTGCTAGGAATTGATTAGGTATGGGGAGTTCGAAAAGTCTATCTGTCTTGTATTTACCATTTTGAAGATGAAAGAATTGAAATGACGTCATGGTTTTCCCTTGAAGTTGTTGCATGTCCTACTACAGACCTTCTGGGAGTAGTTTATCCACGTGTAATATCCACTACAGTGCCGGAGCAGTCACGTTCCAAAAGCTTGCTACAGAAGTACCAACAAGAACGCAGAGAGTGGCACTTCAAAGAATTTGCCAGTTTAATATCAGAGTGAACAGAGGCAGAAGACCCCAGAAGAGGAAGATAAAATAGATCACCATGGTGGATGGAGGATCATGGGCATTCTGAGCTCCTCCTGCTTGGAATCCCTCACACAAGGGAGCTGCAGACTCATTGACTGAACCACCAGTGCAGAGCTCCTTGTTAGGTTGCTTACACCTGAAGTGAACTTGTGCTCCTTCAATGCCAGTTCTGCTACTCCCCTACTATCAGTGATTTTCCTTTCGAAATTTCTGCACTGCCTAGGAAATAAAGAAATTTGAGGTAGGAATGGAAAATTAAGATTCCCTAGAACTTCCTTTCCCAGTCTATTCCTACCTTTCCAGTCAAGCAGATGTTTTCTCTAGGTGATTCTTTTATTATAGGGCCCTTAAAAGTCACATTCCTATTCCATTGGGGCACAGTCCACTCTTGAAAATATTTTGTGCCAGAAAAAATTCTGTCCCATCAATAATTTGACGTTTTTTACTTCATTGTGTTGGTCAGCATGTCATTAGTAACGGATGTACGTGAGCTGAAGAAATCAAGGAATCACCTGAACTTACAATCATTTTTAATTCCTCATGGAAATCTCCTGTCAGGGCTCTGAACATTAGTTTTGGCTCGTGCCAGAGCCACAACAACAGCAAAAGACAAGAACTGGTTCAAGCCTGTAGGTGCTCTAGTCCAAACAGATAAAGCAAAGCGGGGAATAAAAGCTGTGGAAATGGAATACAGATGTGGGAGGATGAGAGGAACAGCCTAACAAGTGAAGATAATGACAAAGCTGGGAGTAGAATCAGCTCCACAGACTCCCTGTTCAGGGCGTAATCTAGCAGGTTTGGTGGGTGGCCATGCTGGTAATCTATTCCATTTGTTGATCTATCACAAGAAGTTCAGGAATGGAAAAAAAAAACAACAAACAATTTTTGGGCTTAAAACCACTTGTTTGAAATAATAATGCCATTGTATGGCGGGAGTATATTTTAAATGCCACTGCTATGCAGTATTGCAAATACTGATTATGCCCATGATCTGACAACCACCACGCAGAGACAGACCAGCCAGTATAAATACCGTAGGTTCTCATTATGTAACAAAACTTTATCTATTTACCTTTCAAACATTAGATTGATCTCCTCTGAACTTTAGACTTTTAGCAATCATATATATTATTGTTTCCCATTCACAGCAACTGCAGAAATACCAGGGATACTGCTGATGGAAAGACCATGACCTCACTTATTACACCACCTGTGTACTCTTGAGAACCCTATAATTGAAACATTACATGTTGACTCGCCTTTTTCTCATGATGTATTGTAACTTTTCAAGGCAAGGGTTTTCAATCATGGATTTTCAGAGCTATATCAGTGAAACAGATTTTTAATCTATTCTGCTCTGAGACAAGCTGGTTCTTCTCAAGAAATTCTCAGTCTTTCCCAGTTATTTTTATTTCTTTAAAATGAATGTTCTAAAAAATTCCTTTTTCTCCTATAGCCCAGTTTACTCTTCAATAAAATTTTGCTACAAGGTTTTTTATTAACCGGGAAGGATTCAATAGTGTAGAGGGCCTATTCAGGACTCCAGCACACTAGCTTTGCACATCCTGTTCCCCCCCTCCGTCAAAGACCCCTAAACTGATTCATAAAATAATCTTCATGATAACCAGGCAATGCTCTGGATCTTCTGATCACCCTGGCTATTCTTTTTTTTTATATATTTCATCATTTTATGATACTTAAAAACCCTGCTGAAAAGCATGTCACCTCCTGTAGGAATAGCTGGGGATGTTACCACAAGTTATAGAGGAAGATACTCACAGGTGAGAAGGTTACTGTTAAGTGTCTCAAACAATTTGAAATCTACTAAGGTAGATTAAAGTAAGGAATTTTTATTGACAACAGTTTTGACTGAAAATATTTAATTCCCTTAATTCTTTGAAAAAAACTCTTCTTTTTGAGAAGGGCCATGCCATTCCTCACCTAAAGTTCCTGGCATCATTTCCAGCTTCTTGCCTCTTAATAAAAAGAAGTTCCAAAACACTGCCTCCATATTTTACGTATTTAAATAATGAATGTATTCTGAAAGAGTGCATGAAAATTATTCTTGGCTTTAGTTGCTAGAGAAGTTAACATAAGCTACTTAGATTACTATTATAAAAATGTTATTCAAATGTTTTTACTAATGTAAGTCCATATTGAGAGCTTGATCATGAATGGCTTTCGTTCTTCAAATTCTTCTTGACCTGCATAATCCTTTGGTTTGAATTCTTGAGGGGAAATAAAAGTGCATTAAAGAAATCATGCACTGTATACAAATAATTTTTTCATTATTTGCATAATGGAGTATTCCTTCCTATTATGCACTGCTTTCTTCTTACACTGAAATATTTCTTCACATCCAAAAAATATAGAGATTCGAGTCACCAAGGTCTGAAGTTTGACAATGTGTTAAAGTATTTTTACTGCAGTAATTTAAAGTAAGCTGCACCAGTTGCTACTTTTTCTGTCAACCAGATTTTTCCAACGGGAAAAAAATACACCCTGCCTCTTTTTCTGGCCCATGAACAATTTCTCAGCTGCTTTCTAATTAGAAAAAATATAAAACAAAAAAGGGATGTAAGAAAATAAAAACCAAAAACAGGAGACTAAGGGAAGTCTGAGAAAGTATCAGAGAAATCCACATTCTACTGAAGAGATGACAAGGTACTCCAAATTTTGAATGCTCTGCTAGCAAAGTAGCAAAACTAGACTGAGGAAAGGCAGGAGACCTTTAGCATGTCCATAGTGCCATGGAAATTCTTCCTGCCACAGAGTGTCCCTTTTCATCTTCTAGAGTTTATCCTGTGTAATAACACTGCTGGTGACTGCTCTGCTGTTAGTGATGAAGTTAATGGTTCTGGTATTATTAGTTAATCAGGAGAGATTCCCATTTTCAGATATCCATATTCATTCTCATAGACGATTATCCTCGGGAGTTTTATAATGGTTTGTAGTCATCAGCTAATGGTAATTACGGAAGAAAAATATTTCAGATGAAAGAGAGATGGAGATTGAGTGGATTGAGCAAGGTCATTGAAGCGATTTGGGGATTACTTTCCCAGTCCAATTCCCATCTCACTCCCAAAACATATTCATCTGCAGGATGTATTCTTCCCTTGAAGACAGAAGGCATAAATATTACTGTACAACTTTTCCTTTTCTGTGGGACTGCGGTAGTGTACTGCCACCCTCTGCTGGAATATACATGGACCAAACAATTTCTCCACCTCCCCATATCTATTGAGAAAGAACAGTATGGATTCTATTCTATTTTCTTGTTCAATAGACGAAAAAACCTAAAGAATGTGGAAGGCCGATTTGGTATTATGCTTAAAAAAATCTGAATCTGTTTGTAAAAATTTTATTACAAGACTATTGTATCCTAAGTACATTAAATACGATTTCTACAGCTCTTCCAAAGGAAGTAATGGCACGAAGTTTCTTGGAATTTGGTCAGAGAGCTTCGGTGTTACTGGTTGCGGAGTTGTGATCCTCTAGGGATTCAACTTTATAATCACTATGAATGCACTTAAGCTGCCAGTTATGACTTTTTGCAACACTTTTAAAGCCTTCTAGAGAGCCCTTAAAATCAGAAAGAGACACAAGATCAGCTACTGTCCTTTCTTTGTGTGAACCAAGGTCTATTTGGCATTACTCAGGTTACAAGCCAGAATTTCTTCTTTTGTTACAGTGGAATCAGTCTTTTGAGTTACAATGGCAAAAAAAGGGTGTGTCGAGATGGGCAAGAGTAAATCATTTATACAAGATCAAGAGATCAACAACTTTGCTTATATGTTTGCTCCAAAGAGGTACAATAAAGCTATTTTCAAATGCAAGAGATGGAACCGGGCACCTCCATTTCTGCTTGCCCGCTTTGGTGGTTTTCATGCAGGTAAACAGTGCTCAGTCCTCTCCAAATATCAGACTTCTTCAAGACACTCAAACCCAACACCAACATGTTGAAAACTACTTAATCTGTCTGAAAGCTTATTTTTCCATCATCACTAATGCGCAGGATGAGTTCAGCTGCTAAAAAAAAAAAAAAGTTGGAGCTATTAAGATTAAATTCTGACCATATGGGAGTTACAAGAAGGTCTCAGCACAGGAATATTCCATCATGTTAATTGATTACTGCAATATGTTGCACATGAGGAGAAGGAAGGAAAAAGAATGTTATGAAGATGTTCCAGCAGGTCCCATCTTTGAGTAATGCAGATTACTGAGGATTTATTGCCAAAGAATTTACTGCTTTTATTCACATTTGGCTCTGATTTAAGGATCTGATCCAGATTCTTGAAACAAATGGTAGACAAAGCCTTGACTGTACTTGAACTAGGATCTTTACAAAATGAAGTTAAACACTGAAAACAACACGGCTTATTTGGGACAATCAGATCTTTGCAGTCCGTAGCTCTTGGACAACACTGACTAAAACAGTCCTGCACTAGGATACTCCCATGACAACAGTCTCTGAATGACCACCTAGGGGTTTTTTCACTGATAATATTTGATAACTTGGATTTGTATTAGGTAAACAAAAATAGAAAACAGTTTGGTGAATCACCTATCCATAAAGTGTTGTTGACTTTCACTTCTAATTTATTTCTAATCCAGGTTGCATTCGTTATACTTTCCATACAAAAATGCTTTCACTCTTTGAACATTGAACATTCGCTATAGCCAGGAAAAAAAAACAAAATAGAGGCAACTGTAGTTCAAGCAGGGGAAAAACCACGTCAGTTTGGGAGGGAAAGTGTAGAATAAGGACAAAGTTGTGTTAACATTAAAGTTGTGTATTTCAACACCTTCACTAATAATTTGAAACTTCAAATCAATTCAAATTACTAATGTGAGACAGCTTTCAATGAAATCATGGTGACTGGACTTATGAGGCATCTGTGCCATAAACTGAAGCTTAACTGCATTACTGTGGTCGAAGTGCTGAATTAAAGGGAGTCAGAAGGGGGACAAGGGAGGAGAGCAAGAAGTATCGCCTCTAAAACCTCTATAAATCTAACCTCCCTCCTTCCTGTTGACATCATTAGATTCCTACTTTGCCACTGAATAGTCACAGGTAGGGCTTTAGCGTTTGACAAATGAAGGCAATTTGAGGATTTTGTACTTGTGGATACATTGTAGGACTTACTGCGGGACTTAAAAGCATTTTTCTTGGAAATCAAATATTACCTTGGAAAATAACAATACTGGCAAATGAAACCAGTGAGGTGCCACTTAAGACTACAGTCCAGCTTTATTCACGTTGCTCTTTGAGAATCTAAAGCTTTTAATCATGCCAGGCAGCCACGTTTAGGGTTAAAATTCATGGGCATTTACAGATGTTATTTTGGCCACTGGAGAGTTCACTTACTAATACAACAGAGATTCTATTGAACTCATGGAAATTTTTTGCATTATTATTTTGTGAATGCACTGCAATGACTGCAAAGTTCAAACCTACCTGAGTTCATATGTGACAAAGTTACTGAAAAATGGACTTAATTTGCAATGACTTTTTGTCTTTTGTTCTTCTGTGTTTTGTCTGTGTGCTGTGTATCAGGAACTGATTCAGTATAAAACCAGAATATTTTGATTGCTTAATATCTTCATAGCAATAGCTTGTGTTGACTTTTGTATTAGTGTTCTAACCTTGAATTAATAAGTAAATAAATGAATTCATACATCAATGCTGTTTTCAGCACCCAGTCAAGGCCAATGTGGTCTTATCAGAGGAAACAGGCCAACAATTAACTGCTTAGAGATTCACTCAATAAGACAATTCTTCATCTTTCAGACAAATTATCCAGTAAATACCCATGAGATACCAGTCCAAAATATAAAACCAAAGCCATTAGAAACTAGCCTTGGGGTTTTTTTCCTGCCATGTTTCAGGAGAAGCCTAAGGGCTGGCAGCAAACATCAAGGGTCATTTCTGTTTCCCTCCTCTCCTCTGCATTTACACAGCTACCTGGCATTGAGAACATTTAGAAGGCAAGAGGGGCAAATAAAGTGTAGAGCAGACAATTATATAGAAAATGGTACCAACTAGTTGCTATTGCAAATAACCGCTGGAAAGATGTGCTTTACTTTCACGAACATCTAAGTGTGATTTTACGGAGTACACTGCATGAAAGCCTAAGCCTTTTGAATATTCCTTCAGCAGTAATATTCCTCCTGTTGACAAATCTTTTAAATACCTTAGGCAAGCATTACTTCATGCAAATCAGATTTTCAGAGGTGCCATGTGAGAACACATGCATCAGACCCAAATCCACCAGAATGCCAGGGATAAATGCATGTTGCCGAATCATGGGAAGATCAGAACTGTTTCTAAGAAGTAGTCTTCCTGGAATGTGGATTCATTTCTCCATAAGACCATTTTCCAGACAGATCTATTTCTGAGTATCAAGTTTTGAGTTCATCTTAGTTTGTATTTCTGAACCCATGACTGTCAGCCACATATTTGAAAAGCCATCTATTTCTCAGGCATTTAAACTAACCTGTTCATGGATATGCATGGCTTGTAAACCTCCTTCCATATACCAATCTTAATGAGATTTTGCTCTTCAGCCTTCCAGTTACGGGCAAAACAATCTGGTTTCGTGACTCTGGTGTGTCTGCTTCGAATGTGAAACAGGCTGGCACGTTTCTGTCTCTCACTTTTGTATCTGGGTGGCAAATTTACGTTATGCACAGAGAAGCACAGTTTTAAATCAATAATAAAACTACTTTAATCTTACTTTTCTGGATTTCATTTACTTTCGGGTGTGTGTAAGGATAAAAAATTTACCAAAGTGCCAGTCTAGAAAATGGAGCTCT